>JAQMYF010000001.1:31753205-31777144 GCA_030014195.1 Neosilurus mollespiculum
GAGATGGGCGCCAGCCTCCCTGCGACCCTAATTAGGATTAAGCGGTTCAGAAAATGAATGAATGAATGAATGAATGACTAAAACAAATATAAAAATCGCCAGCCAGTTTGTACATGCTTATAGTCATTTTAGTGTTTATTTTATTAGCAAATAATTTTGCTTCTTCAGAATTATTATTGTTTCATGAACACTTCATAGCATGCAGTATAATGCTAAATTAGTACAAAGCAGAATTTCGTTATTTTTAACTAGTTAAAAAAGTTAAAACTTTGGCAAATTTCTTTCACACTGAGCTTTATTTACAGATCCATGTCAGTGATTACTTTCCAGAATATCTTATATTAAAAAAGAGCACAAGTCTTAATGTAAATTCTGTTTATTTTGTGTTGTAATTGTACTTTTATTCATTTTATTCACAATATATTACTTTTTAAATTATTCTGTTGAATGTTTTTATTCTTTTAGGGGTTTTTTTGTCATTTTAAGTGTAAATAAAAAAATAAATAAAGCCAATAAACCTATTTCATTATCTATCCAAAGCAGATTCAGTTGGAAGTGGAAGATATACTCGCTAATTATAGACCATGAAGACAACAGAGCTTTAGACAGAGCAGTGGCTCATCAGTGCTAGCATTTTCTGTTCATGTGACAATCTAGTCACCTGTTGAGCTTCTTCATCACAAAGAGAATTCAAAACTGACTTTTCAGCTTGCTTTATCTGGTATCCTGGTAAATAAAAAGTAATGAGGAAATAGTAAAGCTGCTTGGAAAATATATACTGATGTATATGTGTAATATTTTACAAATGACATTGTCGCAAAGCAGCTTTACATAGTAAAAGTAAATTAAAAATGGAATTTAAACATTTTTCTACAACCCCTACACATCCCTAATGAGGAACAGTGGCAAGGAAAAACTCCCTCAATTGACACGAGGAAGAAACCTTGAGAGGAACCAGGATCAAAAGGAAAACCCATCCTCATTTGGGTGAAACCGTAAAAATACAAACCATATAAGTGAAACCTTATTACAGTTCAACATGTAGTCTGGTTGGATATACCACAACTGTAAGTCCTAAATAATTGTAGCAAAAGAGTTTATATCACCAGAAGTGAAAAGTTGTCTTCACAGTCGCTGAGTGCAGATCTAAGCCCATATGGATCTTCATCAGCAGGAACGAGGGGCTTCCGAGATGAGAACTCCAGCCAGCATCAGCACACCAGGATAGACCACAGGACTCAGAAAGCAGAGGGATCAGGAGGATCAGGATCACCGATCAGTAATTGGAATTTAATTTAATTTCATTATGACTTTCTTTAATGAAGGTTATATTAAACAGTCTAAACAGTCTAAAGACTGACAAACCTGTGGCACAATAGGTATACACAGTAAAAATGTTAGAACTAAAACTATAGTTACATTTCTCCATACGGATTTCATTTATTCATTCATTTTCTAAGATGCCTAATCCTAATTTGGGTGAGGGAGGGGTACACGCTGAACAGCTCACCAGACCAGCGCAGGGCAACACAGAGGAAACCAGAGTACCCGCAGGAAACCCACATGATTATGGCCAGAACATGTAAACTTCACTGGTTTAAAATGCTTATAATAAGACTAGCTTAAAAAGATTTATTCATTCATTCATTTTCTGAGCCGCTTAATCCTAATTAAGGTCGTCGGGAGGCTGGCGCCCATCTCATCAGCCGACTCTGGACGAAGGCAGAGTACAACCTGGACAGCTTGCCAGGCCATCGCAGGACAGAAACAAACCCCCGACCTTCGGATCAGTAAGCCAACACCTTAACCACCAAGGCACCACTACCCCCCGCTTGAAAAGATTTTAAACCTATTGATTTATCAAAACAGGTCAATCTTTCAGGAAATTTTGTGCTGATTTATTTGTTGTTGTTGTTGTTGTTGCAATGGCAAAGGAAGCACACGGGACAGTGGTGGCTCAGCACTGGGCTGCTAGTCAGTTGGTCCTACCAAGTTGCCACTGTTGGGCTCCTGAACAAGACCCTTAACCCTCAACTGCTCAGTTGTATGAATGAAATAAAAATGTAAGTCGCTCTGGATAAGGGTGTCTACCAAATCTAAACTTAAATATTGCATATAAAGGAAGCTATTGTCGCATTCCTTGTAGAAGTCAAATGTACAGTAACCATTCTAGATCCATTACTGCCCAGAGTTTATAATATGAGAATGCAGATCAGTGTCTAAAACATGTGCTTACACCTAAATATAGAATCCTGAGGAAAACATGTAGGGGGCGGCGGGGTGATGAACACATGCCCAGGAAAATCCCTCCAGTCTCTGCTGAAGTTCAGTGTGGTCGACATATGCTGTCAGCCATATGATAGTCAGCAGCTGTTATTAGGACCGTGTCTGTTTGAAAACAGCTTGTGGGATTTAGAGAGCATAAAGTGTTTTATAATAACTGAAGAATTAGACAAACCATAAACAGAAGCTGCTATGGATTCTCGACTTTTCAAGCAAATTCAATGTTCTGTGTGTTTGGGGGAATTTACAGACCCGGTAAGTCTGCTATGTGACCACACTTTTTGCAGGCAGTGCATCAGTAACCATTCCCAGACCAGCAGCCGCTTACGGCTGTGTCCCGAATGCCGTCGACCATATACTATGTGGGACCTACGATCCAACCGGGTCCTCAGGAACATGGTGGATGCTGTGAGGGAGCACCTCACAGAACAACAAGCAATAACGGACAGGAACCTGGCAGTCGGAGGAGTCAGTGGCCGAAGAGCAGGATTGCTCCTGGAGCCAGAAAAGCTTGTGTGCCCCGACCACGATGAGAGGCTCAAACTGTTTTGTGAGACTGATCAAAAACTGGTGTGTCTAATTTGTAGAGATGGTGAGAAACATCAAGGGCACAAGTTCAAACCACTGGATGAGGCAGCTGAACCCAAAAAGGTCAGTGAAAGACAATTTTAAGTGACAAAATATGTAAACAACAGAAACTATTACAGGAGAGTATGTAGGAATTCACTAATTTATTAATTTTCTATGCCACTGGGGATGCTGGGGAGCTTGAGCCAGTCCCAGTGAACACTGAGTGAGAGCTGGGGTAGACTGTAGAGAGGTCAATCATGGGGCTAACACAAAGAGATAAACATTTATTCACATTCATATTTACACCTATTGGCAATTGAGAGAAGCCAGTTGACCGAATCTGTATGTGTTTGGGCTGTGGGAGGAAACTGGAGTACCTGTGAGAAGCATCACAAACTCCACACAGAAAGGACCTTGGCAGAGTTTCAAACACTGAATTTTCTTGATGTGAAGTGACAGTGGTACCCACTGAGCCACCTGAACTCACGTTGGGTGTTCACTAAAAAACAAGAACAAGGCAGGAAAAATATGCAGGCTAATCTTTCCAAAAAGATAATAAAGACCCCCAAGACCCCCGCCCCCCATTTATTTTTTTAAATGAGTGTACTGGTAAATTCATGTGTATTCTGCATTATGGCTGAAGAATTGTAGTTTCTACAGTTTTATTAAACGTTATTAAGTATTAATAAATTCATTTTTTGCACTCTAGGAGATGCTGAAAGAACCCCTAAGTTTCCTATCCAAGGAGAACAAAGAGCTGGAAGAGCTTATTACAAGGCAGACCAGTGAGATCACAAAAACTAAGGTGAGATTAGCACACTCTCGAAATGTCTGGCTGACATTCACCATCTGGCCAGTATTTGATAATTAACAGTCATTAAAGTCACTGAAAAAACTCTCATTAATGACTCTTTATTGGGTTGTGGAGTTTGTAATAAACAAAAATGATGCAATATGTTCTAGCACCATGAAATAGTGCCGTGCCCCCCCCTCCCAACCTTTTTAGGAGCGGTCCACGCAGCTTTCAGCCCAAATCTCAGCTCAGTTCCAAGGGATGCACCAGTTCCTCAAAGAGAAAGAGCAGGAAGTGAAAGCATTGCTTGAGAAAGAAGAAAGAGCTGTGGTGGAGAAGATGCAGAGCAACAGACATGATATAGAGGAGAAACTTAACATTGGAAAAGAGAAAGAAGAAGTACTAAAGTCAGTCACAGAAACTGATCGGCATGATGGTTTTCTGCAGGTATGACACAATTTCAGTTTTTGCAAATGAATATTAGATTCAGCTTTTTACTTATGTTGCTTTTTTCAGAGATGCAAAAGTTATACCTCCCCTGTGTGTCTTGTACAGTGGTGGACCGAGCATGGCCTGGGTATTGTTGAAGCAATGAGGGAAACTAATAGTTGGTCTAAAAGAAATGAAAATGCTTCTCTGTCATCAGAGTCAGAGTAAGTATCAGTAATGATGTGCATCATAAAATATTTTGGACATAAATTCTGATCACAGTATCTGATCAAGGTATATGTCAAGAGTGAAAGGCCTCAGTGTGACCGCTGAATCCCTATTTCTTGGCCCCTATGAAACTCACCTGCAGTTCTTTGTGTGGAAGAAGATGCTTGGCTGCATTAATCCAGGTAATAATAATAATAATAATAATAATAATAATAATAATAATATTAATGGACCTTTGCTAGGTACAACCATTTAGGTTAGTTTAGATACTCTTAATGAAAAAGTAGGCATCTGATCATCACAGCCATATGTACCTTTTAAGCATTCTAGCCCAGATTTAATCCTCCTTTGCTATTATAATAATTTCCACTCTTCTTGGAAGGCTTTCTATTAGATTTTGGAGAGCGGGTGTGAGATTTTTCCATTCAGCCACAAGAGCATTAGTGAGATTTGGGTGGGATGGTCAGGATGTACTGCAGTTTTGTAGTGTTTAAGGTATATTATTATTATTCATTCAAAATATTTTCACATTTCTGATTGGTGGAAGGCCATGAAATAATGACTGGTATTCGTATACGAGCCAAATTATTTCATTATAGTATCATGACTGTCTACTTTGAAAATATTTTAAATAAAGAATAAAGCAATGTTTTGTATGCTATGAAGAATTATTGTTACCAAATAATTCTCTATATCCTCTTCATTCAATAATTGCTTACTAATTTGAACATTATATATACAGAGAAAGTCATGAGTGTACACAACATGATCACATGCTGTAATTTTCTTTTCAGGTCCTGATCGCAATGTAATATCAGACTGCCATGACCCATATTTGAGGGTTTCCTCTGATGGCCGCAGTGTAACTCGCACAAACAAGAAGGGGATTTTCTACCGCCAGAAAGACTACAGACCACTGGCCAGAACCCACAAGTCCTTTCAGTCTGGGCAGCATTACTGGGAAGTGGATGTGGGTGAAAAGATTGACTGGAGTGTAGGTGTTGATGGCGGATTTATAAGCAACTTAAATAAGAACATCAGGCTTCAATTGAAACATAACCAAGGCTACTCTGTGAAAGAGAATAGCACAGAGACTGATAAGGAGCTGGCAGTAAAGCCACGGAGAATAGGGCTATACTTGGACTGTGACAGGCATCAGGTATGTTTTTATAATGCTGATGATATGACTCTCCTTCATACATCTACATATTTGTCTTTCACTCCTTATTCGCTGAGCCTGTCACCTGGGGCCTACCTAGAGGGCAGGAATGCTGATCCACTGACAGTGTGCTGGAACTGATCTACCTGTTTAAAAAAAAAGCCTAACCTTGAAGACTCATTATGTCTACCATTCAAATTCTCTCTACTTATTTCCGCCATTAGATATTATAAGATACAGGAAGCCTTACAATTCATAAATATGGCTGGACCTTGTTAAAGTGATGCATTTTTATATGTGTAAGACTAGTTTCCATTTCTGTGTATGATAAACCTCATTCTGTAAGCTTGAAAGACATGAAATTAAACAAAAAACCAACACTTTTTTTAAAAAAAAAACCCTTTTTATTGTTTGTGGTCTCTTGTAATTATTAATAAAAATAAATTGTGTTTTATGTGTACTATGTATTTCTTACATTTTGATTAATTCTAGAGTTATCGAGTAAATCTGAGGCAGCTTGGAATGAGTAGCTTTGTAGTGTCACTGAGCTTCAGGGCCTGGAGTTCAATCCTAAGCTCATGTTACAGTCTGTGTACAGTGTTGTATGCTCTTGCCCTGTCTGTGTCGATTTCTTTCAGGGTCTTAACTTTCCTTCCAAGTCCCTGAAACAATTCCATGGGTAAAATTCTCTAAACTGCTCCCAGGTGTGAAAAAAATATTTTTGCTTCTAGAATCTTGGCAGTCGGGAGAGCAAGGGAAATTACTAACCATCTATTGAGCCCCGAGGGCTTTAGCGAACATTGACAAAGATGTTTATGGGTTTCCTATCAAAGCATAACTAATGGTATTTTGTGTTAATAGACATGCAGTACACAATAAGTGGTGTTATCATAATGATACAAATTGGACTGACTTGCAAAAAAATTAAATAGGCATTAAATAGTGAATTACATGCAGCACTGGCCCAAATGTTTTTTTTTTAAGGTCATGAGCCATGCTCGAGTGCTTCCACTGCATAAAGCACAGCCACTACAGGGTAAAAGCTTTCAGAGGTGGGAAAAAAGCCAAGAACATGTGGAGCTTTAAAGTGACCTTAACTTATAATACTCAGAATGGCTCCAGCAGTGCAGGAAAGAATACTGAGATCTGGAAACATGCTGCCCTCTGATGGTTAGAGCTGAAAAGAGCAGAAATGAAAAGAGAATGTGAAATAACCACAATCTAAATATAACTCAAAAACCTTGGGTTGATTTAGTGAATAAAATTGAGCTGACAGAGTGACACATAAGGCAGGGGTGGCTCAGTGGTTAAGTCTCTGAGTTACTAATCTGAAGGTTGGTGATTCAAACTCCTGTATCACCAAGCTGCCACTGTTGGGCCCTTGAGCAAAGCCCTTAACCTTAACTGCTCAGTTGTATAAAAAATGTAAATCACTCTGGATAAGAGTATCTGCTACATGCCATAAATGTGTCAAGTGGGGTAGTTTACATCTGCAGAACTTTATTGTAGCAATTTATTGAAGCAAACTGCAAGATACACACTGCAAAAAAAAAAAAAAAAAAAAATCTTAGATTGAGCTAGTTTTTTCTATTATAACATTTATAATAGACTAAATTTACACAATTTACATTTAAAAATATAAAATTTATAGATCTATTCCTTTTTTTAAATTAAATTCTTTTTGTTTTTTTTTTAAACCAATTTCAAGCCTGCCATTTTCTAAAATTATCTGCCAATACAACAAGACTGCTTGAAATTAGCTGAACAGCCTAAAAATAGGTGTAATAACATTAACATTTCATTTAGGTTACAAAAGGAAATACTAGTTACATTTGACAATATTTAAAATTTCCAGTTGCTTAGATTTTTATATATTTTTTTGTATCGTATCTTCATTGGTACTGCAGTATGGTGGTTGTTATCCTCATGTTCTTCCATCAAGGCCCTCTCTTTGATCACTTATTCATTTGAGATTTATGCTTTGACCTTGTCTGGCTCTCTGAGCTGCATTGCTTTCTCATATTTACTGCCTAAATTGCACCTGTTTTACCTTGAAAATTCCCCCCATTTTCACTTGAGTAATATAAAGGTGTGATTCACCGCTCCTTTGCCACCATGGTCACTTTCTCTTAAGAAATGACTCATACCTGCCCCCATAAAACAACACTCTAAATAACTCCCTTAAAAAGAAATTACACCTTGAGGCACATTTGTTGATTTTATTAATTTATTTGGGTATATTTACAAACACCCACATGCAAGCAATTGGTTCACTACTGAATGTCGCTATTTGAATAGGCTACTATGTCTCTGAAGTGTGCTACTAGCGGTGGGCTATATCACACACAGCTACACAACCCACTGCCACACTAATGCATACACACGCATACATAAGCACTTACACACCACAGGAGATAGATAGAGAGATAGACAAAGAAAAGGATACAGCAGCCAAATCATCAAGAATATAGACAACACCACAATACTATCCAGTACATCTATTTTCCCATTAAACCAAGGCTTTATCTTACAATGTTAAATAGACTACAAAAACAATAAAAAGTTCAAAGTAAAAAACAAACAAACAAAAAACCCACAATTCTTGAAAATGTAAAAAAAATTCTATACATCACTGAAAATTTGCATTTCACTGAACAAAATTTTGCCTTGAATTTGCCAAAGCTGTAACAACACAACATCAAAGATACTCACATCTAAGCTGTTATTGTCTATAGCTCAACCTATAATACCATATAGTACTTAACCATAAGTCTTTAAACATAATCAAGTGCATGTTAAGTAGGTCAAGGTTTGCGTAACAAAACAAAAGACAAGAGCTGGTCGGCTGAAATGTTTATATAATGGAGAGTTGGCAAAGGCAGAGCAAATTTTATTTTACACATTCACACAGGTGTGTGGTGGCGCTGTAACTACTTTGTGTTTTTCTATGAGGTGGGTGATGTGTACTGTATAGCCAATGGCTTTGCTGCTATAAACTGGCACAGTGATAGTGAGCATTTGTTGGTGTGGGTTAAAGAGATGAAGCTGTGATCCATGCAAACTGGCATGTCTGTGCAGGCACAGATGGTGAGGGAACACCATCAATCAGTAGCGCTCAATACATCAACCAGTGTGGAAGCAACTGATGATCAGTGGGTTCCCTCTACTACCCTTTCCAAAAAAGCTCGATGTGCTCAGCTTACCTTGATCTTTACTTATAGGTAAGCAGTTTATTTCTAATCGAAATGCAGGACTCTTTAGTATATTAGAGCCACTGTATGATTAGTTTTGGGGCATAAAAGTACTGATCAACACGCAATAAACCATCTTGCATCTGAGACTGATAAATACATTATTTACTTCAATATATGCTCATGCAACTCCATTCAAAGCATTCACACATGGATTACTAATAAAAAAAAAAGACTAGTGCCATCATTCAAATATGCTTACTTCAGTGATGAGTCTTGTGAATAGTACAGTACGGTATATGCATAGTCAGTGATTAAATCTTCTGATCACACAAGTCAGCACACCTTAGGAAGTAAATAACAACTAAAAAACACTACCACATTCAAGTACTCTACTGTCACTAGTGAGAGCAACGACAATCATGGTAGAAGTTTTATATTGTCAGGCTTTTAAATAGTGACAGGGTGATAACACACATTATTATTATTATTATTATTATTCAAAAAAGAAATCTTAATAAATACATCTCACAAACTGGCTTCCAGGCACGAATTAAAATCCAGCCTAAAGCTAAATTACTGCAAGACTTTCTAGAAATCTGTCTTGGTCTAGACTAAATCAGTGTCTGAAAATCCACACAGGAACCACTTTTTCCTGGTCACTGAGTCAATAATAAATTACCTGAATGGTTCAAATCCACATGATTAATAGTAAGAGAAAAGAAGTAACCAGATAGCGTGCAAGGAAATTCTTAACTAGCACACACCCGAAACCAGCTGTAGTTTGGGGGTATCCACACAGATAGATATATATGCTTTCTTTTACAGTCCATTAGCAAGCTTGATATTTGGAATAAGCTGTATATTATAGATGGGATATTTCATAACTCAAGATAATGAATTCAATTCAATATGGACATTGATTACACAATGACTATTGTGTTTTTTTATGTTCATGTCTATCTGTCTATCTATCATGATCAAATTTGTGATCTAAATGTATATATTTATATATAGATATATATAATTTATGTAAATGTATCATTTATAACTTATTATATATGATTAGATGAATGCTAGAGAAATACACAAAACATCACACACAGGCAACTATTTAGGATATGAAATAAATATCAATGTATTTCTTCTCTTTTTAACATGATAATCCATAGTACATATTCACATCACTTCACCTCCTATGATTAGCCAAGTAGGAGTCACATGATGAGTGATGCATAACCAATAGGAACAAGGCCCTCCTTGTCACCTTGGCGACAACGAATCCAATCATGGTCCACACCGCCAAGAAGGAAGAGCTCCTCCCCCTTTCTGAAGCTCAGCTCTGCTCCGGTACCCATGTGATCACACAGGGTTCTGACCACCCTGCAGACCCAGGCATAAAGTTCCCATAAGAGAAGTAATATGTATTTCGCTCAAACATCAAACTCTGATTAAAACACTACGATGTAGATATTTGATCATTTTGCTTAACAGTAACGAATGTAGGTGAGTTGATTTGGGTTATTTTATTTTATGTTTTTTTTTTTTTGATATACTGTATTAATCTCACAAGGGAAATTTGCCTCTGCATTTAAATCATTGAGCCGACACACACGCAAACAGTGAGCACACACTTGGAGCAATGGGAAGCTCCACAGCAGGGCCCAGGGAGCAGTACCTTGCCGCCCATTTATTAGCTTGAATTTTGTGCCTCTTTAAAAATGAGGACCAGGAACATTGGTACAATCTAGTTCAGTTCTCCTGGAATTATCTAAAATCCTTAGGTATTCATGTAACATTAAGAACAAAACTCTCTACTTGTCATGGTAAATATAAATGCACATATCCTAGGAATTAATGCCAATAAAGACTCCAATTGGACTGATAGAAAATCTGAAGATTACCACCATTAACCTGCTGATTAGGTTGCAGTGTCTGTTTTGCTTTTATCTGAAGGACAATCATCGGTTCAATTCAATTTTGAGTGGATGTACCACAAATAAAGATCTATTCTAAAAAAATAAATAAATAAATAAATAAATTTAACTTGGGAGAGTGCAAATGTTGTTATGATTATACCACTCTTAATTAATCCATTTGAAATGTTAAAACATCATCTTAAGACTTTACCTCAGAGGTTTCGGCTGGTCTTTACACTCGTTGATTTTACCATTCACCCTCTCTCCTTTTCTTTCAGGCTCAATCTTCTCAGGCAAAAAGGCCTGACCTGTGCTTGATATGCGGGACAGAACTGTTATACTAGGATTCAGCCAGTGAGAGGGACGCCTGGAAGATAGAGGAACAAACTGGATGAGAAAAAAAAAGAGTGATATTACTTTATATATTTATATGGGCGGCACGGTGGCGTAGTGATTAGCACATCCGTCTCACGGCAAATCTGGCCTGGGTTTGAGTCCCGGGCTTGGCGAAGGTGTTTCTGTGTGGAGTTTGCATGTTCTCCTCACGCTTGTGTGCGTTTCCTCCCACAGTCCAAAGACATGCCCTTTAGGTGCAACAGTGGCTGTTCCAATATTCCCCCTAGGTGTGAGGGGGAAATAGCCTGGCCAGCTGTTCAGGGTGTACCCTGCCTTTGCCCAGTGTCGGCTGAAATAGGCTCCAGCCTCCCCACAAACCAAGTAGGAATAAGCGGTTTGGCAAATGAGTGAGAGTGAGTGAGAATATTTCTATACACACAAGGACATTTTATTTATATACATGAACAGTGTGCATAATTTCTAGAAAGGACAATTTCACACACTCAAAAACAAAATAAAACTACTTACAATCGAATCACTTCTAAGGTTCATATTTACATTTACGGCATTTGAGAGATGCTCTTATCTTCTTATCCAATTTTATCCAGAGCAACTTGCAGTTATAATTTTTTTATACAACAAAGCAATTGACGGTTAAGGGCCTTGCTCAAGGGCCCAACAGTGGTGGTGCTGAGGACTGAACCCCTGACCTTTGATTCAGTAGCCCATTGGCTTAAATACTGAGCCACCACTGCCCAAGTTACATTACCTGGATAACTTTATACCATCACAGTGGTGAATTCTTGAGTTTGGACTGGTCACTTTAATTAATTAATTATTCATTTAATTAATATTCTATAACAACATTACTGACAGCAGTGTCGGATGTATGTAGTGGTATACACACATGTTCTCAGCTGTATAATGTATGCAGGGAAAATACACTAAAAATAAGGCTTCTTCAGTTTAATAAGCTCCTCCAGCAACTGGTCATTTTTTGGCATTAAGTGTTTCTATGGTCGGAACAGTGGCCGCCGGGTGGTAGGGTGCTGGATTACTAATCCCAAGGTTGGGGGTTCAAGCCCCACTATCAACAAGATGTCCCCCCCAGTGCAGCTAACTGCACTCAAATGCAGGCCATGTCTCTCACTGTTTATGGTGAGAGGCATGTAAAAGAACTATTGTCAAGAGTAGGCTGCATAGCCGTCAGCATGTTTCTGCCCTGCGATGGCCTGGCGAGCTGTCCAGGGTGTACTCTGCCCTCGCCCAGAGTCGGCTGAGATGGGTGCCAGCCTCCCCGCGACCCTAATTAGGATTAAGTGGTTCAGAAAATGAAACAATGAATGAATGTTTTTATGGTAAAAAGAATTTATCTCATCCTCTGACTGGCTGTTTTGGGCCCTCTGAAGAATCGTTTAAAAATGTAGCCCTTCACAATGGAACTCAGGTAAAGGCTGTGGGGATAAATCCTGTGTTGTCTGTACGTCAAATTGAAATGCAGGAGCTTTCTGCATTCAGCGAGTTTTCTGGAAATCCTTTCTTACCTCCATAGCAGTTGTAGGGTAGCAATCCCAAAATACGTGGCAATAATGCATGGCAGAACTGAAGAAGCCACTTGGATGAGAGGCAAATAGTCTTCAAGAAACTGAACCAAGTCTAGTTGCATTAATTTATCAAATACACCAATGTTTCCAATCAGATTCATTCATTCATTTATATGCTGAACTGCTAAATCCTAATTTGGTGGCGGGGAGGCTGGAGCCTGTCTTGGACAACTCTGGACAAAGATGGGATGCACCCTGAACAGCTCGCCAGACCATAGCATGACAACACACAATCATTCACACCAGCATGGCACACCAATTAGCCTAATAATAAAAGCAGAGTACCCAGAAGAAACCCACACAAGCATGGGAAGTACATACCAATTTCACACAGAAACTTCTTTGCCAAGCCTGGAACTCGAACCCAGGACCTTGTTGCTGCGGGGCGGACATGTGTTCCACTACTCCACTATGCCGCCCCAATCAGAATGCACATGAAAACAACATTATTTTCATATTTTAAAAGAAAAATTTACATAGCTTTAGCTCACCATTTAGTTGGTGGGGTGTTGGGGCTCTTGGATGCTCCAAACAGTCTGCTTAAACTCCAAGAATCTGTCCCACTCTCAGCAGTCAGATTATCCTGGCCTGGGCTCTTTGGACAATCAAAATTGGAGTGTGAATTCAGATTTGATGGGGCTGGAGTTTTGGCATCGTCTGACAAACCAGTAGATGTCAAACCACTCCAGTTCTGCCCTAACTGTTCACGCCAACGTATCACAGCCCCCCATCCTTGCTGAAGAGCCTGACCTGCCTGCTGGCTAAAGCTATTCCCACTCCAGATATTAGGGGGAGGTATTATCTCCTTCTCCTGCAGCCACTGCAGCTGTGGACTTGTCTCTCCTTTACCAGTACCTGATATCGGCCTGCAGTAGGTGGGACCAGGATTGACTGTGCTTGTGGGGCATGAACTGTGGCTGGCTGCTTTGGAATCATTGAAGCCTTGGTTGGAAACATTTTTTAGATTTTGCTCATTGCTCTGTGATTGGTTTGGACCGGATGGCTGTGAGCTACGACTAGGAGGGCTAAGTGCAGGGGACAATGGGTCAAAGTGATGGTGCTGGAACAGCAGGTCGAGGTTGAAGGTCAGGAGAGAGAGAGGCTGCAGCATGAGGAGAAGCTCTTCAAGGAGAAGCTGACAAACAGTGCCTGAAAGTCGCATGAAGGATGTTGGACGGTAATATGTTTCCAGGACATCTGAAAATGGAAGAGAAAGAGGCAGGACGTGATGCTTTGAGGATGAATGGCAGAATAAGGATGCAATACAGACGCAGCAGGAGGCAATAACTGGTGCGTGGTTGGTTACCAATCACACTCACCATGGCAGGTTTGCAAGTGGGAAAGCCAGTAATCAAGGCGCTTGATACTGCAACAGGGATCAGAGAATAGAGATGATGAAAGAAGATACAGTCTGTATGCCTAACAACAAAAATAGCAAAGTAGAGAAAACAGTAGACTAAAAATAACTGCAGGCATTCTGATACTTACTTGAGAAGACCGAGTAGGAAGGCATTAAACCTGTGCCGACTTTGCTTGAGCTGGGGAAGTGCAGCTACCTTAGCTTGTAAGCTGTACAAAGCTTGGGTGTTTGGACCTGGAGGACCACCAAAGAAAACAAGACAGTCAACTCTAGAAGTTGTTAAACAATGAATAAAAAAAACTCAATTTACTTTATTACTCCTGCATAATGCCGTTTAAGTGTAGCCTAACACTTAAGAAGATATTATGCAGAAGACATGAGAAGAGAGTGGGGAGGGGATACTGGATGATGCAGGACGAAAAATAAGGGGGATGACAGATGGGTGATTCAACACTGCAGGGATTCTAAATGCCAGGAAACCAGATATGTGTGCACAGAAAAACAGAGAAATGGAGCAGAGCAGAAATAAAATTTAATTCATACCTGGTTTTGTGGAGGCCTGAACCAATCCCCAGGGTGAATTTGGCCTCCTGCCTGTGATGAGATCACTCTGATGGGGCTTGAGTCCGTCACAGAGAAGGTCATGCAGGGCCGGACAAAGGCACTGTAACACCAGCCGACCCAGAGCAGGGTTTACACTGCTGTCTCCAGAGAGCGCCTGGTTAGAAAGAAAAGGAGGAAACAAAAGCAGGCGAGGCAGTAGCGGAGGATGAAAGGAGAGAAAGAAAAACATAGGGAAGGAAGCAGTTTCGGATGTAAATGGGAAAAAGAGAATACGGGGGGAAGCAGCAGGGATGAGAAAAAAAGGAACGGTGCATGGAGTTAGTGAATTTACCCATAAGCTAAGATGAACATTTAAATACCTTATCTACTGAGTGAATCTGGACAACGAAAAAAGAATTGATATAGAGCATGTGCAAGCCATAAGGAGAGAGAGACAGAACAAAAGAATATAAGGAAGGTATAAAAGCAAAATTTAAGTCGAAAGTACGTATTCTCTAATTTCACCTGTAGTTTATGTTACAGTTACAGGGTGCAACCAACCTTCTGTACAAGTGTCCTGGAGGAGCTGAACTGAGCCAAAATGGCCTCCACTGCCATACTGACGGCACTGATGAGAGCTATGAGACAAAAACACCAAATATTCTTACATTCATCCACAGACATTAAATAAGCAGGTACTGTAATGTACATTGTATGTCACTGTTTGGTTTTGGAAACTGGTATAGTGTGTTCTATATATACCTCGTTTTTCCTGAAGACAAACAGGGGCCAGTCCACCACCTATCAGTTGGGGCCTCTCACTGTTGCCCATCCAGGTCCCTGCTTTTGCAGCAGAACCAGCAAAGGACAGGCTGCGTACAGCTGGAAATTGCAGAGATACAATAATACAACCTTCCATTAAAGTACTACACTTAATTCCACTATTCACTATGCTAATATCAATACTCATATTACCTTATACAGAGGGTTTTGGAGGTATATACACAAATACAGATGTTTAATGATAGTATTTATGCAAGATTCAGTTTTTATACAGAAATTAGTGCTCTTATGGTTTTGAGATGCAAGGATTTTTTTTAAACAACACATAAATAAAGGCATGCTTTCAAGACCATTAAGACCATTACCATTGTCAGTATACTGTATATGCATGCTTAAAATCACCAACAATGTGCCTTAATTGCTTTATAACAAAAAATAAATAATAGTTATGCTAAATAAAAATAATTCAACACTTACAATAACTACAAAGAAGTTTCATAACTACAGTTAAAAAGCAGTAATACTAAAATACTTAAGCAGACATTAAGAAAGCCCATGCATTTCATCCATGCAATTAAAAATTCACACAGACACTGACAGCATGACAGTTTCACAATGTGTCCCGAGACACATATACATCCAATGATACAAAAGCACTGCAAAGTGCTGGGCAGAAAAAAAAGATGCAAATCAAAAATGGACGATAAAGAAGAGAGGAATGAGAAAGATGTAGTGATCTCTTACTTAGCGAGAGCAGTGATGCATTCTGCTTAGTTTGGACTTCAGGGGCCACTGGCTCAATGAGAGGAGCCGCAGCTCGGGGGGTGTACAGGTAGGGGTAATAGAGCGGGGCAGCAAGAGCAGGCAGTGTGTGACTGCGAGGGAATAGGGGCGAACAGAGACGTGACATGCTGGCGCCTGGAGATGGAGGGCCCGCCCTATGAGGAGGTGAAATTGCTCCTACAGGGGATAAGCGTGGAGGAGCCCCTTTATGTAGAGGGCAATTTTTGGGGTGGTAAAGGTACAGCGTAGGGAAGGGGGAGCTATGAGATTTGTCTTCCATCATTTTCTTATCACACAATATACTGCCACTTGATCCTGGCACACTGGCCTCCTCAAAGCTGAACATGGAATTCACATCTTCCTTGGTGTCCTTGGTACCATCATTCATTTTCATGAGTTTCTCCGCATTAACATACCTTATAATATCAATATTTTTGTATGGGGTGGTATTGCCTTCAGCGTACGTGTTTGTAGATGGTTTGTTAGTCGAGGTTTTCATCTTGTATTGGTCACCACAATAGAGCGAATCGACATTACTGTTGGAATCTAAATGGTTATCATACAATGACCCGGCATTGTTAACAGATTCCCTTGTATAATAACAGCTCTTGTTTTTCTTGGTATCAGAGCACTGATACAAAGAATCCATGAAGCTGTCTGAATTAGTATAACCAATCTTAATAGAACAATTTTCATCATTACAGAAAACGTCTGGAGGGTTTTTTGAGTCAGCACAGTAAAGAGAGTCAGTGTAATCTGGAACAGGGTTGGAAGAGGAATTCATCTGACTCAAAGGGTCTCTGGGATGTTCCTGAAAAGACTGAGCTTTTGACTGTGACTGATTCCTATAAAAGTCTGAACGATAAAACAAGGGCGCTTGGGTTTGGGAGCTGTCGTGCAGATAATAGGGTGAGGGCAAAGCACTAGGCAAGGCTAAACACAGGGGAGGCGAAGACACTTTTTTGGAAAGCATTCAGCAAAAAAGCATGTGAACAGAAATATTATAAAACCAGCAGGACAAGCAAAGCAATGTAGGAATGGCCCGGGAAAATCAAAAGTGATGATGTTAACAAAAAAAAACCAAACAAAAAAAAAGATTTGATAAGAACATAGCAAAGGAACAGGGGAAAAGAGAGAGAATGGAGAGAATGTTAATAGAGTCATTCGGAAAGAACACTTAATGCTAATGTCAATATGAAAGCAGCCTGGAGAAGATTTACACAATTACGGCATGCTCATACAATACGTGTGAAAAGTTCATATTCATAACATTCATGACAAAAATATTAGACACTGCAAATCAGATCACACATCACTGACCACAGAGAAAAGACAAAAGTTAGATAAGACAGTTTAAAACAACAGTACATATGAGCATTAAAAAAAAACAACCTTATAATATTACTATTAATATAATTACTTAAAATATTACAACAATGGGTCCTCAGGATTTAGGATCAACAGATACAGGAACATTAGTGATGAGTTTCTAGCTACATCTTTTTTTAGGTATTACTAATTAACTGGACATACACTATCTCTAAAACAAGGGACTCAAAGTCACCTGTTACTATTACCAAGTTATCAAAATGTGTTTTCTAAGAACATATTTGGCTACGGAAAATCCCTACGGAAATGTCCAGAATGGTATCGATGACCACGGGCGGCGTCTCATCATTTTCTGTAACTTCTACTGGTGCGTTAGAAAGACACATTTACCAGATTTATACTGTATAATAATGAATATATTGCCTGTAAGCGTGTGGAACACTATTGCTTGGCTTAAAGCTTACATTCCAATATGTGGGTTTGACATTAAGCTCTACGAGTAACAATGTCTTTAAGGACCTGGGTGAGGTGACCTAACACTTACAGTTGAGTGATGAGAACTATTACATATCCAAAAAAAAACAAACAAACAAACAAACAAACAAAAAAAAGCATTTTTAACTATTTTCAAGGGGGAAAAAATCCCATTCCAAGTAACTTGTCTACTATATGTTGTGAAGAATGGAGTCTAATTCTTTCGAACATTCCTTCTGATTTTCAGTGAAACAAACCCTAGTGCTGAGTAATTCCTTTCATAAGTGTAGCACCTTGTGTACATATCATGAGTTAGATAACAGTTACACTGGTCCTTATTACTTAGAAAGCTTGGATCCGTTAGACTTGCTTCTGGTCATCAAAGAACTGTACATATCCTGAAAGTAGTAGCACGAGAGGTATGTACAGTACTGTGTAGTAACATCGTTCCTCACAGACAGAACAGCGACCTACTTGGACATTTATCCTGCCAACAACTCATAGAAAACCACTATTACCTTAATCGTTGGCAGCTTCACTTTTCATTTCCTGTTTTGCTACTGTTGCATTTTCTGCTCTGTCGTTGGTGGCGAAGTCCGAGACCTGCCCTCTTATCTCTTAAAGGTACATAACCAAACATCTGCCTTGAGCATTACCTCCAACAAATACACAAACCCACCTTACTTACGTATTTATGTTAATCTGCTCATTTTGAAACTAGATCTGCAGTAGTTGGAACAGTGCTGTCAGCCCGCAGTCCTGGATTTTTATTATTCTATCACATTAAACTAGACTAGTTCAACACAGTTGCTCATTTACCAATGATTTTGAGGCTGTTCTAAATCACACTCTGTTCTAAATCACACACAATGTACAATATTCATAAATCATTCATTATACCAACCAATCAAACAGCTTTTTAATGTCATAATGGCTCGGAAACGAATGATTTGAGCTAATGACAAGCAGAACCATGGCACAAGAGCCTTTTAATATCCAGAATGTCCACTTTTTGTTGCTAACATGCCCGTGTTCCCAATATTCATTGCATCTTGAAAATTTCAAACTGTGGTGGTGTCTAAAAGCATAGTATGTAATCTTTATTTTCTTTATTTCATAAAAGAATTCGTAATATTGCGCAAAAACAAGGTTTTTCATATGAATTGGGATTAAATCTAGTTAAAGGAAAAAAAACATACTTAGACGCACAGGCTAAAATATAATTAAAAAACAGCAAAATAAAAAAGTGTGACAAAGAGATTGCATACAAGGGAGAGAGAGACAGAGAGCAAGAGAGAGTAAGAGAGAAAGAGACAGACCGAAAGAGAGCAAGAGACAGGAAGAAAGAGAGGAGAGAGAGAAGAGAGAGAGAAAGAGACAGACCGACAAAAAGCGAGAAAAGAGAGATACCAAAAGAGAGAAAAAAGGAGAGCAAGAGAGAGAGAGGCAGACTGACAGAGAGAGAAACTGATAGAAAGAGAGAGAGATACCAAAGAGAAATAAAAAGAGAGGATGAGAAAGACAGAGAGAGAGCGATAAATAGATAGAGATAGAGATAGAGAGAGAGAGAGCATTAACTTTCGACCTGCGGAGCGATTAAATAATTAAATAACCTGTATTGACATCACAAGAAGCAATGGTGCACAATGGAGATTTCTGCAGAGATTTTACCAGCTATCCCATACATCACTGACCCATCCATCTGGTTATGACTCACTGGACTGGCTTTTTCCTATGTTGACTCATCATCTTCTACTTTTCTGCTATAAGATCATGTTCCTGTATGTCACTCATCATTAAATGAGAACACTGATGATTTGATCTAAGTGTGAGCAGTGGGAGAGTCACTCTAGGAAAGTGCATCAATAGCTAAAGGGTAGCTGATAACTAATGTATGTGCTCTTGTAGTTTATAGCTCTATGATTTAAATTTAGAGAGATTTAATGGTACAGTAACATTCCAATGTTTTTTGTTTGTTTGTTTTTTAACTCTTTGAACCAACTTAAATTGTGTAAAGAAAAGAAAGGAATTAAAGTTCTGTAACTCACCTCTTGTTCTTGATTCCCATGTTTGTCCTCCATCTGCCATTCCTCTGACCTCTGTCTTTCCCACGTCTTCATCCTTCGTCTTGTAATGTTCTCTGGTTCTGTTATCAGTGATGTTATACTGATTGGTCTTAGTCCCTGAGCCACTAATCTGTTGTATGGGGCCAGGCGCCAGAGCAGCATCCGCCTGAATATTCAAATGGCGTATTTCCCGAAATAGAGCCAATGAGGCAGGTGTGGGTGGTGGCTGGAGAAAAGTGGCCTGTGCTTCAGAAGTGTACTCCCACTGGGTGCCATCCCCATCAGCCTTCTCTCTCCTCCACTTAAGGTTATACAGGAAATCTGGATCGGGGGTGATGACAGTTGATTCCGGTTCTGGTTGGATTTGGGTTGGTGGGGAAGCCTGTTTACTTCTGTTGCGCAGTTCTTTAAATGTAGTAACTTTTGGAACAGAGCTTGATTTTTGGGAAGTGGCATTAGTAGGTGCTTTTCTCATTTGTAGGGGTGGCGTCTCTGTGTCTGGAGTAAAGGCTATCAACCAGTCAAATCTATCTGGGCGAGACGAATTGGCAGGTATAGCACATGGATTTAAAGGGGAAAGTTCAGGTGGTTTAGGCAATATTTTTGGCCGTGGGGGTAAAGGCCGTGGAGGAGGAGGTGGAGGAGGGGAATCAGGAATCATTGAGGCATAATCAAAATTGCCAAAGCTAGAATTAGTGAACTGTCTGTTGCTAATGGACGTGCTGTAATACGAGTCCGTCGTCAAGCTGGCATTATCCCTCAAACCACAGCTGCAGCTAGAGTTACTACTACCTTCACTCAGCTTGTGCTGCTTGGCCATTTCTGTGAAGGATGTTGTTCTGAGAGTGTCCTTGCATTCTTCTTTCTTTTCGTTTATGAATGTTTCCTCTTTCGCAACCACACTTCCCTCTCTCAGCTTCCTCCATGTAAATGTTTTCCCTTTGTTAATATACTCTTCCTTCTCTTTACTTGTCTCACTAGAACAAACGTTGTTGATGCTCAAAGTATCAGATATCTGTTCTTCTTCCAAAACCCCATCAACACAGACCCCCAATTCAGGACTAAGCCTTAGTAACTCAGCCTGGGTGATCCCGGCTAATGCCAGCAGCTTCCGTATCTCTACATCCAGGGCATGGAATGATGGGGGAGGAGGGAGTAACGGAGGCGGTGGAATGGCAGGAGGAGATGGCAAAGCTGGTGGAGGTGGTAAAGGTGGAGGTCTAGAGGTTGGAGCAGGAAGAGACTGAGGTATCTTCTGTCTCTCAAGCTCAGCTAGCCTTTGAGCTTCTAGACGGGCTTTATGTCGTCTTCTGGGAGGCGGAATGGGTGGAGTAGGTGATGAAATTGTGGGTGAATCGTTGTACAGGGTAAAATAAGGAACGGGCTGTGATGGTGGTGGTGGCAACACAGGGGGTTTTGACACCGAAGATGAAATCTTAGATGATGTCTGTGAGAGACTCAAGGTTTTAGCTGGGGATGAAGTAGAGGAAACTGAGGGTGTATTTCCACTGATGTTCATGTATGTATGCATTTCTGGTTGGGCACTGACATGTCTTGCTGGAGGTTTGGGTGGACGGGGAGGAGGATTCACAGGGGATGGTGAAAGGGAATCTGGAATGGGAGGTTCATCCAGGTCAGAGAAGGCTGTGATATCTACCCCAGCATCGCTGTATTCTTGAGAATCACAAGAACTATCACTTTTATAGAGCTTCCAAGAAATATTAACGTTTTCCATTTCATCAAGAACACCAGACATATCTTCATCCGAAAAATTCAAGCCAGCCTCCTGCAGCCTTTCCAGATGCATAAGTCTCACCTGCTCGTTGACTTTTTCAAGCCTTTCCTGATGCAACAGTCTATACCTTAGATCCAAGTCATCCTCGAGCTCCCATCGGGCCAGCTGAACAATTCGATAAAAATGATCCACTTTGCCTAATTCCTCAATAGAGTCCAAAAAGTTCAAAAGATCTACTTTGATGCCCTTTTCTTTCTTAGATGCCTTATCCTCTGTAAATTCTGAAGAAGGGGATGGGGGAGCTGAAGGATATCCCTCATCAGGGGAGCATGGAGATGGTGATCTGACTGAAGTACTAAGATCCAGTGGAAGTGAACAGTATGGAAAAACAGTAGAGTGGGATGCTGGGGGATGGGGAGAAGAATAATGCTCAGTGGCTTCTTCTTCTTCTTCTAATTCTTCTTCTTGCAGGGACACTGAAAAGGTATCAGGGCAATCAGAATCCAGATCTGAGCAGCTGCTGATGGAGGTGGATGAAGATGAGGTAGAAGACGTGAGAGAGAAGTCCAACATTGATGCCGGGCAATCGCAGCAAGATGGTACAAGAGTATTATCATCCTCATCATCCTCGTCATCATCATCATTGTTATCATCATTAACATTAACGTCTTGATTATTACCATTTCCATTCTCATCTACTTTTTCACCCACATTAACTACAATGTCATCATCCTTATGAACAGCACCATCTACTTCATCCACGTTTCCATTTTCCTCCGCTTTTTTGTCCTCTATTTGTTTCTCTACAGGACTAATCACAGGCTGCTCCTCCTCTGGCTTACATTTGGCTTTTCCACTGTCTGGTTTCTCAGACTCTTTCTTCTCCTGAGGTGGTGGGACAAGTTTGAGCTGCTGTCTGATGGTCACAGTGTTATTGTTGTTATGGTTGTGATTAAATACACTGTTGTTGTCCCTAGTTGAGTGGCCATCACAACACAGGCAAGGCAGGCTTGGGTCATTACAGTTTTGATCCACAATAGCAGGGCCCAAGTTTGATGCCCCATGTCCCCTTTTAGATCCACCCTTAAAGATGCCTGGTACTGTGGAGACGGAGGTCTTCTGCTTTTGGATTGTTTTGTTTTGGGTCACTGAGGATCGAGCACTGAGACCTATGCCCTTTAACCTGGAAGGCTCAGGAGGTGCTCGTGTGGTACGACGAGGGGATGCAGAAATGCTGCTGACATTTTTGTCCTCCCTCCTGAGTGTGTGGTTGGGTGGTTTCGCATCTGTACGCCTGCCACTATCAAATCGACGTGTTCTCGGGGGAATGGAGGGTCGTGAGGAGTGCATTTTGGAAGTATATTTAGTACAAAAATGATGTACAAATTTTGCAATCTTTAGAAACAGATATGTGGCAAGGTTTTCTGAGTTTCCACTGAAGTCTGAGCCACATATTGATCACATCTTTCCTTAGTGTACTTCCTGTAATATTAATAAAAGTCATTGTTAAGTAACCCAATCCAATACCTTGTTGTAGCAGTGTCAAGACCTTTTAAAATTGTCATGCTGCAAAATACAGACATGTAAAAAATAAAAACAGCTTTGACATTATTAATTCTATTACAGTACAGTTCATATTAGTGGCTCATAATCAAGAGTTCATGAGTTCAAATCCCCATTAGACCTCCACCATGCAAACACCCCTGGGCAAGGTCTTAACTACAAGTGTGTATAAATGACACCCAGCAGTATAAACGGGTACCAGTAAAACACTGGTAAGGTAACTTGTGATGGACTATTGTCCCATCCAGGAGTTGAACTCCAAGTTACTTCACGCGACAGAAACCGGGATAAGTTCCAGCTGTGATGAGCCGCTAGGCTCAGGTGTAAAAAGGTAAAAAAAAGTTTATATTACTAAAATTGAGTGAGATGTTCTGAACCGCTTTTATCCTTTATTAGGGTTGCGAGGAGACTAAAGCCCATCCCGGCTTACTCAGAGTGAAGGCAGAGTACACCACTAACAGCTCGCCAGTCCATGGCAGGACTGACACATACAGCCATAAACGCTCACATTCACATCTAGGGACAATTGGAAGTAGCCAATTAGCCTAATGTGCATGTTTTTGGACTGTGGGAGGAAACAGGATTACTTAGAAGAAGCCCACACAAGCACAGAGAAAACATGCAATCTCCACACAGAAGCACCCTTACCAGGCACGGGGCTCGAACCCTGGGCCTTCTTGATGTGTGGTGGAAGTGCTAACCATTACTGACACCAATTTACAACATCTGATAAGAATATACTATCTTATACTACTCCCGATCACACATAGACACAGACTTAGAGACAGTTT
>JAQMYF010000001.1:31779863-31810951 GCA_030014195.1 Neosilurus mollespiculum
CCGAAGTCGGCTGAGATGGGCGCCAGCCTCCCCGCGACCCTAATTAGGAATAAGCGGTTCAGAAAATGACATGACATGAGATGACATGTTATATAAAGACATATGATCATCATCATCATCATCATCATTTGCTGAACCACTTGATCCTACTACTAGGGTTGCGCGCAGACTGGTGCCTATCTTAGTTGTCATTGGGCGAAGGCAGGGTACACCCTGAATAGCTTGCCAGACCATCGCAAGGCAATAAATGATCATAATTAAAAAAAAAAAAAAAAAGATAACATGATTGGTGGCATGATGGCACAGTGGTTAGCACGTATGACTCACAGCAACCAGGGCTTGGGGCATTTTTGTGTGGAATTTGCATGTTCTCCCCCATGCTTGTGTGGGTCTCCTCTAGGTATTCTGGTTTCCTCCCACAGTCCAAAAACATGCACGGTAGACTGATTGGTGGTTCCAAATTGCCCCTAGGTGTGACAGTGAGTGTGAATGGTTGTATGTGTGTTGGCCCTGTAATGACCTGGCGAGCTGTTCAGGGTGTGCCCTGCCTTCGCCTAGAGTCGGCTGAGATGGGCGCTAGCCTCCCTACAAATTGAATCAGTGAATGAAAGGATAACCTGATAAACAGTTGGATGAAATGTATGAGACAAAAATACAGCCAAACTAAAACCATCATAAAATCAGCTTGGTCATCCATTTAGGTCTTCTCAGATTCTAAAGAAAACAAGTTAAAGTTACGTGTAGATTTAAAGTCTTTTGACCTTGGAGTGGACAAGAAAAGCTGGTCAGAGGAGCGCAGTGAATGTGTTGCACCAGCTAAAAATCTCACAGTGACTATGCCTAACTGACCGAACTCAATATACAGTGAATTAAAAATCCATTCATTTAATGAACCGTTTAATCCTACTTGGGTCACGGAGAAGCTGGAGCCTATCTCAGCCAACTCTGGGCGAAGGCTAACACACCATGAACAGCTCGCCAGTCCATCCCAGTGCCAACACACACAAACATTCACACTCACATTGACACCTAGGGGGAATTTGTATAGTCAATTAGCCTAATGTGCATGTCTTTGAACTGTGGGAGAAAACTGAAGTACCTGAAAGAAACCCACACAAGCACGGGGAGAATATGCAAAGTCCACACAGAGACATGTACAGCAGTCTAAAGATTTACACAGTAGGCTAACGGGCTGTTTCAAATTGCCCCTAGGTGTAAGTGTCAGTTTGAATGGTAGGGTGTGAGTCGGCCCTGCGATGGTCTGGCGAGCTGTTCAGGGTGTACCCTGAGATAGGCACCAGCCTCACTGCGACTCTAACAGGATTAAGCGGTTCAGCGACTGATTGTGGAGTATATTTCCTGGTAATTTTAAACACTCATTGGACAGTTCTTTTTGTTGGTCAAATCTGGCAACCCTGTTCGTTGCAGTGTCAGAAAGCTGGTGTCTGGAGAGGGCCTGAGCAAAATCCTGATAGGTTGTTGAAGCTTATTTACCACTAGTGGAATTGTTTCAAGGGTTTCTGGTTCTTGGACTTGAATGTGTGGCTTAAAAATTATATTTGTACCCAGTGCTTTGATATTTTCAGAAAACAACATAGCTGCAAACCATGTAGTCATTTTTATTATCAATTATTCTTAATAAACAACTTTCACTGGAGCGACACTGCTGGACCAACCAGATCCTATCGTTATTACATCTGGAGCCTAAGAGCTGTTACTGCCTCTTTAAAGTCTTTACATAGTTGTAGTAGTACTATGGAGAAACATAATGAAAAACAAACTAATATGAGATTCATTCATTCAATTATTTTCTAAGACACATAATCCTAATTAGGGTCACGGGGACGCTGGCGCCCATCTCAGCAGACTCTCGGCAAGGGCAATACGAGATTATATAGTTTATATATTTTAAACATGACAGGTCAGGTGGGCTCTGCACTTTGTTAGCTAATAGTTCTGTGTATCTAACAGTGTCTGGTCTAACGTCTGTTCAGCATACTCATTTAAACACAAACGTAAACAGCACTCCATAAAGGTGTTTCAGTGTACACTACGGGGAACACAATAAAAGCAAACTAAAATGAGATTTAGTTTATATTTATATATTACAACCATGACACTGTGGCAGGTCAGGTGAACTCTGCACCTCGAGCCAGCTAAAAGCCCAATTTCATTCCATTTCATGACCTGTACTTCTTTATCCTGTTTGGGTCTAAGGGAAGCTGGAGCCAATCCCAGGTGACTCTGGATGAAGGTGGATACATCCTGAACAGCTAATAATGAAATAAAAGTAAACTGCACGTCATAAAGGTGTTTTAGTATATACTATGGCAAATACAAGAAAAACTAATTAAAATGAGATTTTTACACTTAGTATTTACAAATTTTAACCGACACTCTGTCAGTTGAGGTGAGCAGTGAACTTTGAGCCGGCTAACAGCCCTGTGTAGCTAATGGTGTCTGTTCAGTTTACCCTACTCATTCAGAAATGAAAGGAAACAGCACTCCCTTAAGGTTTTGTAGTATATACTATGGAAAACACAAGAAAAACAAACTAGAATAAGATTTTTATGGTACATGTTTCTCTTCTAAATCATGAAGTGATTACATTGTTTGCTTCAAGTGACTGTGACAAACTGTGAGTCTCTGTTATTTTGATTCAAGCACTATCCACTTGGAATAATGACTTATGATCCCAAGATAGTGGGCTTATCAGATTGCACCATTCCGTGTAACATATACATCAATAAAATTTAAAAACTTTTTTAGCTGTAATTATTTTCCTTGAAAGTGTTTTTTGTTTGTTTCTTTCTTTTTTTTGCATTACATTACATTACTACACAGGATACTTTACACATTCACAACATCCACAAACCTTATTTATAGCTACGTATTTTAGTTAACACTGGTGTTTGCATGTTACTTTAATTGTTGGTCAGCTTATACAGATATAAATTAAAAAATGTTCACGTTTTCTTTAATATGCATTGCTGCGGCGATACAAATCACACCTATAGTTGAGATAGGTTACTAGAAATAACTACAGTTTTAAAATTATGAATAAATTAGGGATGTGTTCTGAAAAAGAATGAAAAGTGTTGCTTGACACAGAACACTAGGTGAATCCCCAGATTGGACTATGGCACACTTAGTATCATCATGTTTTTATTTTTACAGTGTTAATAGGCATGTCCATAGGCATATCTGGTATAAATAACAATCCTGTACTAAATTTTAACTTATCAGTTTGCACATGTCCATACTTCATGTGGCCCCTGTGACCTTAAAATTGGGTCAAGGTAGACAGTTTTAATATGCATGAGGAACTTGACAATAAGTATAACAGGTATTAACTGGAAACCGATCCGACAAAATCTGCACCTGCTAGAGTATTAACAGGCATTTTTGCTGTACTGACCTCTGTGACCTTGAAAAATAGGTCAAAGTGATCCGGTGTCATAGGCTGGTAGGGTGTGCTTTAGGGACCATTCAACATAAACATAAAATAAATCCATAAAGAACCGGCACTGCTAGAGTGTTAACAAGAAGTGTCTGCGGCGGACAGCCTGTGAAAACCGTATCCCCTATGCATTGCGGGGGATACAATAAAAGCTGCTTGGAAACTTGATGCACTTCCAGAAACAGCACAACAGTCACACTCTCACTGATTATAGCAGCAGCCAGCAGGCATAAAACTGTTTTTTAAAAAGGGGTTTTACACTACTTATAAAGCTGACATTTTATCTCACTTGAACCACAGCATGGCAGCATTTCATTCATTCATTTTCTTAACCACTTAATCCTAATTAGGGTCACGGGGAGGCTGGCGCCCATCTCAGCTGACTCTGGGCGAGCCCTGGACAGCTCACCAGGCCATCACAGGGCAGAAACACAGTGATGTGAAGCCTACTCTTGACGGTTCTTTTACATGCCTCTCACCATAGACAGTGATAGACATGGCCTGCATTTGAAAACCCAGTTAGCTGCAATGGGGGTGGGGTGGGCAGTGACAACCTGTTGATAGTGGGTCAACCCCCATCAGTAATCCGGCACCCTACCACCGGGCCACCACTGCCCCATCCCAAACCATTGCCACAAAGTTAGAAGCATTCGTTTGTGTTTGATGTTTTTGTATGCTACATTATTGCAATTTCTTTCATTTTTTTTTTTTTTTTTAAAAACCAACTCAATAATTATGGTTATTATGTAATCTTCTTTAACTGAGATCATGCAGTTTGACAGTAAGTAGCTGGCATTTTAAACACAGCAGCATTTCAGTTACATAACAAATACTACTACTTTAAAATGGCTTCCATTTTCACAGCAATACATTTCTGATTGGCTTCTTTTTTTAGCAGCTCCCACCAGAAAGATCCTTTTACCCTACTACTGACATTTTCCTTGGCAGAAAAACAGATTGGTAAACTTGATGAACTCAGTTTCTGATTCGGCGTTTTAGAATGTGGATGGTGGTTGTTTAGCCCTTAAACAATGCACACAGCCAAATAAAGTACCCACTGAGGAAAACCAAGTGACAGATTGGTACGAATCACTGCCTTATGACAACATTTCCTTTCCCTCTGCCTTAAACAGAAATATATTGTGACAATTCAAGCCTACATTTCATCAATTACGTTCACACAGGACTGCTCTTACTGTTACCCTGAAACATAGATCAACTATATTCTATAAAAATACAATTCAATTATTTTGGTTTGGACAATGTACAAGTGTTCTTAGACAAATGTAACATTCCAGCTATCAGAGCTGATAACAACCGACAGTTTAAAATATTAATAAAGCTTCTTCCTAGATGGAAAAATATTTCTCAAAACAATTTCATTTTTGGGAGGTCTCAAAGTCCAACATACATGTGAATAAAAACAAAACAAAAATCCTTTTTTTGTGCTGTAGTGCACTAAACATACTTTGCATACATTTACCTGCTCTTGCAAAAAAAAAAAAAAAAATTATAAATCATGCCTTATTTGTTCCTCTTATAGATTTTCTTGGCAAAATTAAGAAAAACAGCATGGGGAAGGTTTTGTGAATGCTGCTGGATGAGGTCTTGTAGTCGACGGTAGCTCTCCTCTTCATACTTATAGTATCGGAGAGGCATTTCCAGTGTGTCGTACAGTGCCTTCACTCGCTCTACACTCTCAGCATCACTCTGGCCATAGCATCTCTGAGAGAGACAGAACAAGACAGTGAGGCGCTGTTAAATGGAACAAGTGTTAAGGACAATGCAGGCTGAAAATAGCAGGCAATTCATCATCCTTCCCTTTTTATCTTAATCTCTTTGGTACCATGTAGGATTTTTGGCTCCTGCATTTTCATGTTCAGCTTCGAGTCCAAGGGACAACAGAAGTGTTACAGTCCTCTGACTTAGTGCATTGCCCACACATAATATTTCTATTCTATACTGTTTGTCAGTGAAAAACCCTGATGAATTGATGAATCCATTGTTAGCAATTTTTTTTATCAATTTCTCACCTCTAGCTCCACCCTCTGCTCAGGGGTCATGACCCTCAGTGCAGTCACTACAAGCCAGCTGCACTTATTGTCCTGGATGTCAGTGCCAATCTTCCCTGTTACTGCAGGGTCGCCATAACAATCCAAGTAATCATCCTAAAAAAAAATTTAATACAAGGCAGGATGTGCTATATTATGGACATGAGTAAGTGCATTGCAAATACATTTGGTAAAATTTTTAAATACGTGGCTAATATAGGTTGGTACCTGAATCTGAAAGAACTCCCCCATTTCAAGCAGGATATGTTTAGCGTTGTTGTGTTCCACTTCATTGTCAATTCCTGCCTGTGGTGAATAACAACAGTCAATTTGACATTGAACCCAACCAGTCCTCTAACAGAACTCGTCGACTTGATTGGAATGCATGCTAAGGGACAAAATGTTTCAAATACTCTATCTAAAAACGTCCTGAGTAATCCGGGACGAAAAAAAGCTTCCAAAATGTTATGTAACTCATGCCATGAAGAATTGAGGCTGGTTTCAAAGTAAAGCCCTTCCCAGCATTAGCTTAGTGTTCCTAATTTAGTGTTTCCTAAGTGTACTTACCACGCTAATACCATGCACAGAATCTAGTCAAACTCCCATTGTTCCTTTGTAACTACCTCTATTCCTCAAATGGGATAAATATGTAAATATTATAACTATATAACTGTGATGGCCTGGCGAGCTGTCCGGGGTGTACTCTGCCCTCGCCCGGAGTCGGCTGAGATGGGCGCCAGCCTCCCCGCGACCCTAATTAGGATTAAGCGGTTCAGAAAATGACATGACATGACATAACTATATAATTGTAACACAGTATATTATTACATTGTATGGGAAATCGTATTCCAAAACAAGGGAACCTTATAAATTTGGTGAGCTATTACACCCATAAAATTTACATTCTTAGCATTTGGTAGACGCCCTTACGATATTTCACTAGGTCACAGAATAAAGTTCTAAAAATCGCTCTGCTAATAGTAAGACTCTTTTTTTTAAATCCTATTTTTATATTAAATAATGAAATGCAGACTCACCATATACATGGCTGCAGCCACTGGAAGATAAAAAGAGTAGAATGCAGTCTTGTACTTCACTATGGCTTTATACCTGGCATAAAAACAAATCCTTTAATGTCAAAAGACAGAACACAATGCACATAATGCAGACTGATACTTCCCATTCTACATCCCATGCTACAATGATGCCACATCATTTCCAGTTTCTGTTACACTTTTCCTTTTACCAAGAGTCAACAATATAGCATACAGTCTCACCTGTCCACAGTAAAACGGTTTAAGTCGATCTTGCTTGGAGGGGCCGTCATCAGATCGAGGGCTTGGCCCAGCTCTGTCTGAAATGATGTCTGCAAAAAATAACACACTCCAATTAAAAACATGACTAAGCCCACCTTCGGTGTGTCAATCAGTAAACATTTGGGTGTGAGCTCACTAATCAGATATATAAACGTTGTATGTGAACTTTGAATTATGGGGGATTTCCACCTCAGTAAAAAGTTCCAGCAAATGGATGTAGTAGGGCTGCCCTCTGCAATGCCTACGCAGAAGGCGGTAGATGGACCCCTCCAGGAGAAAAGCATCATTAATAGCATCCAGGCCAATGCCTTCCTGACAGATGAGAAATGGCCATAAATCAGTAATTCAATACTGCCCTCCGCATCAAGAGCACTTAGTAACACAATCCCAGAATCGCTAAACAGGTAATCTCCTAATATTCCATTTTCAGCAACTCCCTCCTATTACACACCATCAAAGAAAAATAGGAATACATTTTTTGAAATGGAGATTTGTTTGATCTTCACTTTAAGCTGCTTTCAAAGAGCTGTGGTCAATATTCCTTCATCTAAGCCATGTGGTTAATGTTCAGTGCCTAGCTCTAATTAAGTTTCCCTTGGGCCAAAATTAGAAGGGCCTTTATCGCCACATGATATGTTACTTTAACTCATCAAATATATACAGTCACTGATATCACTTTATCAGGAACTTTAAACTATACTGGATCGGGCCTTCCTATTCTCTCAAAACAGCCTCAATTCTTCATGGCATGGACTCACCAAGATGTTGACAACATTGCTTTAAGATTGGCCATGTTGACCTGATTACATCATGCAGTTGCTGCAGATGGCCAAGTGGAACCCAACCTGGTCTTCTACTGTCGTAACCCACCCATCTCATTGTTTGATGTGTTGTGCATCCTCTGATGCTTTTCTGCTTACCACAATTGGACAGAGTGGTTATCAGAGCTGAAGTACCCCTTCTGTTAGCTCAAATCAGTTTGGCCCTTCTCTATTGAGTTGTCCTAACACTGTTAGCCACACAGCACTTATGCTCTGCTCGAAGTGCACTGAACTTGTCTGACCTGCCGACGAAATAGTTAAAATATGTCTACAAAAATAATCTACAAAACTCTTGATCTGGTTTGCTTTTAATGTTTCTGTGTAGTGTATACTGTCACTGAATTGAATAGTTCTCTCGACATTCCATCAACATCCACCTTGCCTTCAGCACATATCTGCTCATTATACATGAGTTTCATCATGAATCATGCAGGGTTGAAGCATGTTGTATTTAAATTTTAGTTTTCATTCTAAGCCGCTTAATCCTAATTAGGGTCACGGGGAGACTGGCGCCCATCTCAGCCGACTCAGGGTGAGGGGAGGGGTACACCCTGGACAGCTTGCCAGGCCATTGCAAGGCCAACACACAACCAGTTACACTCAAACCCACACCTAGGGGCAATTTGGAACAGCCAATTAGCCTACTGTGCATGTATTTGGTCAGTGAGAGGAAACTGAAGTATGCAAAGAAAACCCAAGCAAGCACAGGGAGAACATTCAAACTCTACACAGAAACGCCCCGAGCTCGGGAATCGAACCCAGGCCTTCATGCTGTGAGGCCGACGTGCTAATTTTAGTTTTCCTCATGTAAAAGACACTCCCTTGACTACATAAAACACCACACATGGAAAATAACTGTACTGTTCCATGATGAGTGTGAAATATTAAAGTGCTAACATTACATGCACAACTAAAAGTTATCATCTAGACTTTATTTATACAAAAAGCTAAATATTACTATTTCTGGAAGTCAAGTAAAGTCACTACCTTCTTATACCAGCATGGCTGACCTCTCCGTGTTAATGATGCATCCATTATATCATCTGCTACCAAAAAGAAAGCTTGCAACTGAAAAGGTGAAAAGAAATAAAAGAAAAATAAGAAAAAGTGATGTTAGAAATAGACAAGTCCAGCACAGTCCATCAATATCTAATGGCAAGATGTGGGAAATATTTTTTGCATTTACATTAATGGAATGTTTACTTGGAAAACAACAGAAAAAGGAAAGGAGAAGACAAGTTACCAGTTCAATGCACCATCCAACCAAAAGGGCACGTTCCACTTCTTCAGATGACAGCTTATGGGGTGGGACCAACTCACGCAGTGAACCAATCACTGACAAGCCACGGTTCTTCTTGCCTCCTGTGGCATTGTACTGTAGTACCTAAAGAATAAAGAGCTTTATAAATGTCAGGGTGCCAGAAAAAAAACAACCCTAGCCTTTGGACCTTAATTTCACTGATAGCCCATGCAAAACCTTATTATTAACCTACTGAGTCTTAATTTTACACTTGGACATTCCTCAGTTTCAAAAATGTTTTAATATGTAATATTCAGGCTGGGGCGTCACTTAATAGAAAATGTGAGATTTTGGCTATACTAACATGTTTACACTCCATGTTCAGATAATCCATGCATCAGTAGTGCATAAAACCACTATAGTGCGTAACATGGCAGGTAATCTTTTTTTTTATATTTTATCTGTAATAATTTGACTGATCAAACCCACAGCCAATTATTTAATAAAATAATTACAGATATGAATGTTACTGAAAGTTTTCTATTTTGCTTGGCTTAATAATTGAGCCAAAAAAAAAAAGGAGTGCCAACATACTGTACTGAGTAGGAGTGCTGTCAAAGTTTGTCATTTGTGACTTACCATGAACACATTTTCCACATAGCCACTGTAATGCACTTCATGAGCAGCTAGGGATTGGGGATGGGGATGTTAGGGATGTAACTCATGCAAGGTGTATGCACTCAGTCAATTAAAGATGCATCAGAGTTTGTAATCTAAATGTATGACTTTTGTGATAGATCAGCGTTGCCTTTCCTGTTTAGTTTTTCCAAATACCATAGCCTGTCATGGCAATTTAATTCTCCAGGTAGATTTGCTTTTCTTTCTTTTTTTATTCTCCATCTCTTTTTTTCCAACTTCAACCAACCTTTTAGCCAAATACGAGAAAGTGAAGTGGTTAACAATCATAGTGGGTGTCAGTTCACTGCCACCTAATCATGTCCTCCAAACATAAGCATCTTCCCTGGGCCAACACGAACTACAGTCTGTGACATAGCTTAAAATTCTCAGTTGTCCACTGTAGTACAAGCTCATATAATAAATCAAGTGTCTGTGAATTAAGGAACAAATGAATTAATGAACTCTCACCAGGCTATATCGTTTATGATCATTAATCTCATTCATGTAACCTGATTCCTGGTTTCTACTAATCCTGAGTCTCAGTGATGTGACGTAGAACTTTTCTTGGTGCATGTAGTTGTTAGCATGTCTGCCTCACAGCAAGAAGGTCCTCGGTTCAAGCCCTGGGCTCAAAGGGGACATTTCTGTGTGGAGTTTGCATGTTCTCTGGGATTGTGTGCATTTCCTGTGAGTACTACAGTTTCCTCCCACATTCCTTAGACGTGCACATTAGGCTAATTGGCTGTTTCAAATTTCACCTAGGTGTGAATGTGAATGGTTGTGTGTGTATGTGTGTTGCCCTGTGATGGACTGGCGAGCTGTTTAGGGTGTACCCTGCCTTCACCCAGTGTCGGCTAAGATAGGCTCCTGCCTCCCTGCAACGCTAGTAGGTTTAAGCAACTCGGAAAATAAGTGAATGATGAGTGATGACTGTGAAAGAATGTAGCAGACTAGTAGTTCAAAATATCAGAAAATGACAGGGGACCATTATAAAGAATATTTTAAGCTCACTGCTTGAAGAAAAAAGGGGTTAAACTTACCTCTCGGAGTCTGTTAAGAGCATCAGCAAGTACTGGGTCTGTGAAATCCTGCTCTGTCAACTCGCACAGCAGCTTCTCAAAGTATTTGTCGAAAAGCTGTGGGTCTGACAAGTGCCCAGCTTTACTGCAGCTGTTGTCTCCCTGAAAACAGAGAAAGCACAATGCAGTGGGGTGATGATTTCTTCAACACATCCATCCACAAGCCTGATGATATTATTAATCAGATGTTCATGACTGCCAATTGTAAGATTATCTGATTTTTGTGAAATGATGTGCTTATCTTTATATGTAGGTTGTTTCTATTGCAGGCAATTAACTTTAAATCTTACATGATTTCACAAGCTGACAGCAAAGACTAGACATTCTCAACAAAATTAAAACCATACAAGTTCAAATACATGTATATAGCTATCATACATATCATACCATGTTGTTGTTGTTGTTGTTGTTGTTGTCCTTGTCTTGAGCTAATGACACTACCAAAACATTCCTCTACCAACGGTCAGTGCAGTTTTATTTTACCTGCCGAGTGCCATAAGAAAACACCCGACAGCCCACATGTCGGAAACGCTTTCGGGAAATGTAGTTTTTAACTTCTTACACACCGGTTTTATGACATGATCTGTACACTTCATATACCGACAGGCTTTGCGGCTGCCCTGTCAGGACCGTACTCGGAAAGCTTGATATGACGTCAGGGAACCTCATTGGTTAAAGCAATCAGGCGAGGATGGGCTTCAGCTCGAAGGACCAATGGGAACTCTGACTGGGAGGGGCGAATGTCAGCGGATCCAAAACGATCCATCTGATGTTACAAAGCGATTCATTTTAGAGCTTGGAGTGAATTAGTTCAAAAGAGTCGATTCTTTACTCCTTGATTCCATCCGAGTGATTCCCCCAGCAATGTAATAATGTACAGACTTCGTAGATTTTAGTAAAAGTGTATTATTCATGGGTGGCAAGTTGGTATAGCAGTTAACACGACCGCCTCACAGCAAGAATGTCTTGGGTTCTAGTCCCTGAGAGGAGTTTGTCGATTCATGGGCTCATGAGTTTCTGTGTGGCATTTGCATGTTCTCTCGGGGTACTCTGGTTTCCTCCCACAGTCCAAAAACATTCACATCAGGCTGACTGGCCTAACTGTGTATGTGTGTGATGGTCTGGTGAGCTGTTCAGAGTGTTTCCCAACTTTGCCCAGTGGCGGTTGAGATAGGCTTCTGCCTCACACGTGACCCTAGTAGGATTAAGTGGTTTGGCAAATGAGCAAGTGAATATGATTCATCTTCACCGCCACACCTTGTTGTGGTTTATCATTAATTAATTCATTTGTAGAACGCTTACTACTACTAGGATCACAGGGAGGCTGAAGCCTATCTCAGACGACTTTGGACAAAGCTATCTATAGTTGTAGATGTGCATGTGAATGGTTTTGTGTCTGTGTTATCCCTACAACAGACTGGTGATCTGTCAAGGGCATGCGCGGTCTCTCACCCAAAGTCAGCTGGGGTTGACTTCAGTTTCCCCTGCAACCCTGATGACAATCACAGATGATGGATTGATAGATGGATGGATTGATAGATGGATGTAACCGAATCCCTAGCACACATGTGAACAGATCGTCTCACTGTTCACTTAGGAAAACCTGTAAACACAAATGTTCATATAATTACTCTATCAGCTATGCAAGTACAGGCCAAGAACATCAGTTTATATTCACCTCAAACATCAGGATAGGGAGACATTTAATCTCTGACATTCTGGCCATAGCAATTTTGGTTTATGTGAACAAGTGGTGTCTGGTGGTCAAAAAGAAAAAGCGCATTTTGGGTCTACATCATAAAATTATTGTTGACATTTATATGTAAATTCTTGTGTATGCCTTGTGAAAGTTATCCAGATCCACAAAATCCAGTTTTGACCAAACCTAAACCTGAGATGGTTTCATTAAAAGGCCAGCAGTACATTCTGTTAATCATGGCTTTTCCAGTCAAGCAGCTCACCTGTTCTCACCAGGACAGTGATGGTAATGGTCCTTAATAATTGTAGCAAAAGAGTTTATATCACCAGCAGTAAAATGTCATCTTCACAGTCTCTGAGTGCAGATCTATATCCATATGGATCTTCAGCAGCAGGACCGAGGGGCTTCCAAGATGAGAACTCCAGGCAGCATCATCACACCAGGACAGACCACAGGACTCAGAAAGCAGAAGGATCAGGAGGATCAGGATCACCAGCATCCCAGAAGAGGCATGTGTACCTCCGAAAAAACACAGGTGGGGGGTGTTGTTGTTAGGTATGCTCATAACAGTGTAATGGTAAAAGAATAGTTTATTAGTGCTGGGTGCATGTAGGGACTCTGGCATGACTAACTATGGCAGCATAACTAAAAAGAGAGAAACCAGAAGGAAAGCAGACATGGGGGCACCCTGTAACATTGGGCAATAAGCCACTGCACTGTCAGCTGACCTGGGTGAGCAAGTAGAGTGAGGGAGCGACAGCATCCCAACGCCACAGTTTACCAGAACTCTCTATGTCTGAGAACCCCCAGATCTGCTCCTTTACCTAATAAAAGCCTGTTAACAAAATGCTTGACTAAACAAGTAAGTTTTCAGCCTAGTCTTAAAAACAGAGACTGTGTCTGAGTCCCAAACATTAACTGGAAGGTTATTCCATAACTGTGGAGCTGTGTAAGAGAAAGCTCTGCTCCCTGCAGTAGTGCTAAGTATTCGGGGTATCACTAAGCGGCCTGCACCTTTTGATCTAAGTGGGCGAGCTGGATCATAATCAACAAGAAGTTTGCTAAGATACTGTGACACAAGACCATTAAGTGCTTTATAGGTTTAAAGTAGCAACTTATATTCCATTCGAAATTTAATTGGGAGCCAGTGAAGTGTAGATAAGATGGGGGTGATATGCTTTTGTTTTCTGGTTCTAGTGAGAACCCTTGCTGCAGCATTCTGGACTAACTGAAGCTTGTTTATGCACCTATTAGAACATCCAGACAGTAACGCATTACAATAATCTAATCTCAAGGTTATTAACAGCATGAACAAGTGAGTTGCTGCTGAATGACAAGAGAGCTGCTTCGCAAGACAAATGAATCACTTAGCAAAACTCTTGTCACCAGTTTTGATTGCATAGGTAACCCATACACATGTTTCCCGCTTCCAAAAATGCATCACATTTTCAGTAATTATCTTTGTAAAACTTGTGTGTGCAGTCGTAGATCACAGTAAATGTAGGCGGTATAATCAAACTTGTATTTACTGAATCATTTATTCATTCATTCATTTTCTGAACCTCTTAATCCTAATTAGGGTCACAGGGAGGTTGGAGTCCATCTCAGCCAACTCTGGGCAAGGGCAGAGTACACCCTGGACAGCTCACCAGGCCATCGCAGGGCTATTTACTGAATCCTTATGGAAAATGTTTTGGGGAAACAAGTGTTTGGCAGCATCTTCTTTTAGCTCTGATTGGTAAGCACTCAAACTGTGTTGCCTGAAAGTTCTGCTCAGTTTAACTCTAACCCGTCATCTTTCATTTTACCTACTTTTATTGACTTTACTTGGTGGTTTGTTGCTCATCACTTCCTGTCTGTGTGCACTGATCCACAAGTGAAACTGAGTTCCAGGGTTTTAATTGAAAGGGATTTAATATAATATCATGGAACAATGCTAATAATTTAATTCTGGTAATTGCAACAAACTTCCAATTTATGACATAAGAGACTTAGACACAGACATTTTTTTAATATACTGTATTCATCCCTGAGGGAAATTCATTTCACCATCCATAGGCCATGGCTGCCCAACATACATTTCACTCTACTTATTATTTGGTCCCAACACTGGTCCAAACAAAACCAGCCTCTCTCTATCAGAGAGCACATACAGAGAACACACATAAATAGGGCCAAATATGAGACACAGGTGCATTTATTCACTCGCCTGCCAACTTTACCTTACTCCTCTCCGCCTGCAGATGGTGCACAATAATGCCCTTGCTGTCATAGTAATGTATTACACTGCTTTATAAATAACTCTTTTACTTATTAAAAAAACAATAACATTGTATACATGCATACAGTATATATACCGTTTCATCAAGGTGTATATGCTTAATATATTAGATTTCCTGTCATTTACCTTTATATGCTGATTTTTTTTCAGAATTTTGATGCCAGTTTAACAACACTAAAAAGGCTAAAAACTGAAGGTAATTATTGAAATTAGGCTGTACAAAACGTTTAATATTGAGAATATGAGCATTTTGTTCTCATTTCAATAATACTAATACTAAGAACTGAATTTAATACCAACTGAACCTTGCTGTTCCCATGCTGATAGTCCTCCACATCCTAAATTTTATTAGAGAAAATGTCATGAGGTCTGAGATGCCATGGTTAATGAATAAATCGACCTCTGCATTGTACTATGGGAAACGAAATAGGAAGTAAAATCTCCCTGATTTTAGTGGAAATCAGTGATTCACAAGAGGGCGACATCAAACTAGTTGTAATGTAGTTTTCCCCCTAAGTTTGTATCAGGGACTGTATAAATCGCAAACAGTTATAAATTATCAAAAGGTTATTATTTAGTCAAATTTAAGGGAATACATTAATATGGTCAGATATGCTCTAAAATCTTTAAAAATAAAAACAAAACAGAAATTTGTGGGTCGCAGAGGTGTTCACCCGCTTAGAAGAAAGAAGAAAGACCTCTGGCTGCAATGACAGATTCCAATGTTTGGGGATTTTTTCCTGTTACTTTTGCACGTCAAGATTCTGATATGTTTGGCCAAGCTTATTAGCAGAATTGCTTAAGTTTTGTCAGATTGTACAGAGGATATTGAGACCATTGGTGAACAGAACAATTTCAAAGTCTTGTTACAGATTTTCAATCAGATCTGGGCTGTGACACGGGCCTGTCTAACACATTTAAGTTCAGTTTATACCACTCAAGTGTAGTTTTTCCATTGTGCTTTGGGTGTCCTCTTACCACCAGTATGCTTCCAGCTGCAGAGTTCTTGACTGAAAGTGAGAGTGCAATGACTTAAGGATTTGTTTTGGTGTCATGAATCTAGAGAACCCTTTTCTACATATATCTCCAATGTGTGATTCCATTCAGTCTTAACCTGAGAGATTTATTCATTCATCCATTCATTTTCTGAACTGCTTAATCCCAATTAGGGTTGCGGGGAGGCTGGCGCCCACCTGAGATGTTTTTATTTATTTTTATTTGTTTATTTTTTATTTTTATTTGGTCATCAATTTTTATTATTATATTATTACACTAATAATAATTTAAGTTAATGGCCCTCTGTAGGATGTTCAAAGTCTGAGATATTTCCAGGAACAGTTGTCTTTATATCAAGATTATGGGACTTTAATTGCACACGGTACGTTTTTTGATTTTGTGTCATGTTCACGCCTATGGGCAAATGACCTCATCTACTTCTCTGTGGACTGTTGGAAGAAACCAGGGCACCCAGAGAAAACCCATAGAAAACTCTATATGTCTATATGTAACATCTGTCTAAATATTTATTCAGTCATTACATTTCCCTCCACTTTATTGTCATTCATCTACATACAGGGCATGAAGTGGAACAAAATGTCATTTCATGTGAGCGCCAGGTGACAGTAACAATAAACAATAAATGAAACAATAATAAGGCAAAAAAAAAAAAAGAGTGCAAGACAAGGACATGGCGTTGTAGAGCAGCAGGTTAAAGACTATGGAGAGAAGGGTAATGGGTAATTTTACATTTAATCTGTAAATCATTTTAATTTGAAACTGTTGTCTTTATATGGTCATGTATGCTACAGCCTTTCATTTTATTTCACTGCCTTAGTTTCAGAGGAAGAATGGTGCATACAAAGAAACGGATCAAATTAAAGCAAAAAAAATAAATAAAAATAAAAAAAATTAAAAAAAGGAAGAAAGAAAGAAAGAAAATAGCATTAATAACAGTTTCAAAAAGCATTAACATTCCACAAAGCAAGAAAAACAATAAAAAGAAAATAATCACAGCTCAGTTATGCTGCATAACCTTACAATTGTTAGAACAGGAACAGTCATATTATTTTATGAGTGTGTAATTTTACAGTAAGAGTTTTATTACTCAGCCCTCTGCCTGGAAAACACTATATTGTTCCTCTAAACCAATTTTATACAATCTGATCTAAGCACTTTTATTGAGATCTAATTCTTGATAAATGTATTCATCTCTTAATGAACAAAGGTTACTATCCCAGATACACATCACTAAATCTACAGGTTCAGCTCTGCCACCAAAACTCTCTTAATAATACAGAACAGGGGGAAGAAACCTGTGAGAAACCTCTAACCCACTTAAGAAAAGACTAAGGAACAAAAGAAGTGATAATTAGTTGAATGCTTTAAAAACAAAATTGCTGTTTAAAGTTTTACATCTGTGTTTACTGCTGCCAACAGTAGAAGCATGCTTTTATTAAAAAAATAATGTAAATATTATTCATAGTTTTATTTTTGCTCGATGCTTTATTCATCTTAAATTCAAATAATTTCTATTCTATTACATTTGTAGCTATAAAGTGCAGAACAACTGAAGGAACATGAGATACAAGATAACTGTAATGGTTGTTAGAGTAATTATCCTGACTTCTTCAATGAAAGATATCAAACGTCTGATGTCTTGGAGGGCCAGCAGCTAAAAAAGAGGAATGCAGGGTATTTTTTTTTGCTCATGTTTGTCTTCTTCTGCTTTATTCTTTATTAGGGTCTCACGGAGGCTGGCATCCTTCCCAGCTAACTGCAGGCAAGGGCGGGGAACACCCTGAACAGCTCGCCAAACCATCACAGGGCCAACACATACAGCCATTCACAAATAATGGCAAATAATCGATTGATTAATTCATTAGAGGGGTGGATCAGTGGTAGGGTGCTGGATTACTGATCTTAAGGTTGGGGGTTCAAGCCACACTATCAGCGGGTTGTCACTGCTGTCCCCCCAGTGCAACTAACTGGGTTATCAAAGGCCAGCCATTAATCTTAATGTCTGTGGTGAGAGGCATGTAAAAGAACCATTGCTGACTTTCACTAAGAGTAGGCTGCATTGCTGTCAGTGTGTTTCTGCCCTGCGATGGCCTGGTGCACTCTGCCCTCACCCAGAGTCAGCTGAGACAGGCGCCATCCTCCCCGCGACCCTAATTAGGATTAAGCATTTCAGAAAATGAATGAAGAAATGATGAGTGATATTTGGACTGTGGGAGAAAACCAGAGCCCCCAGAGAAAACCCACACAAGCCCAAGGAAAATAGGGATTGAACCTAGAGCCTTCTTGCTGTGAGGTAGAAATGCTATGTTCATTGCACAAAGAAAAAAAGCATTTTATAATTTTAGGTTTAATTATTCATACATTCATGCAACTCTGGATGGCACAGTGGTGTAGTGGTTAGCACATCCACCTCACAGCAAGAATGTCCCGGGGCTTATCCGCATGCCTGGTAAGTATGGAGTTTTTTTCTGTATGGAGTTTACATGTTCTCTTACATGTGTCCTGTGCTTGTGTGGGTCTCCTCTGGTTTTATCCCAAAGTCTAAAGACATGCACATTAGGTTAATTGGATAGTCTTGATTACTCCTAGGTGTGAATGGTTGTACATCTGTATTGACCCTGCAATGGTTTGGCAGACTGTTCAGGGTGTACCTCTGCTTTGACTGGGGACAGCTGGGATGGGCTTCCTTCTGTCTCCTTGTGACCCTAATGAAGAATAAAGTGGTTCAGAAAATGAAATGAATGAAAATGAAATGATAAACACTCAAAATATTCTACAATTACTCGATTAGACGTGGACCATTAATTTAATAGTTGTCTTAGATTAGTACAATAAATACGATAATCCACATGCCAAAAGATGACCAGTGAGTTCTTATATGAGTTTGAAAGATAGCAGCTCACCTAATTGTTAGAAACTATCCTAATGTTTGTAGAGTACAAATTTGAATCCTGCAAAGATGGAACACAATTAGGACATGCAGTAATTATATAAAAACCACCACACTTACAAACATAACCACTGTTGAGTTTAACGAAGTTACTGTAATGAAGTTTCTCTTATATGGTCTGTATATTTATGGTTTCACCATAAAACATACATACACACACACACATATATGTGTGTGTGTGTGCGCGCGCGTGTATAAATATATATATAAATATGTGTATTTTATTTTATATCAAGTACTAGATATACTAGTCTTCAAGTTATGTATTATATCTCACATATTATGGCTGGACCTTAATTCACAAATAAACAACTAAAGATATTCTTGTGTTATTGAAATGTGCTCTAAACCTACGGTTTATAAATGGTGTACTTTAAATGTCGAGACTAAGATTGAGTGTTTGGTTACCTCATTTGTATTCCTTTTTATAAACAAGTAATTGTAAAATGAATTATTCTTGATATTCCTAGGATACACGTATGGTGTTTGAGAATTCCCATGAAAAACTTGTCAAGTATGGGAAATTATATGGGAGCTCCGCTTTTAGGCAGCGCCTCAATCTATATATTACTGTAGGCCAACTGATATACCAAGTTGGAAGATTGACAGTGATTTCTTATCATTTCAATCCTGACAGAAGTGTAGAATTCAGATAATATCAAGATGATTCAGAATTCAGAAATGAGAAAATTAAAAGGGTTTTGTCACATTTGACTTCTTGTTCATCACTTGTCGGTTCTGAAATAAAAGAAATAGATATTTTATTCATTTCAAAATGTGTAGGTACAGTTTTATTATTAAGTCCAAACCACAGTAGTTTCAAATGAAGTTATATTTAGTCTGAAAGAAAATGATAAGTGTTAATAATAGATTTTAAACTTACCCTTGGGGGTGGAGATGGTTTTTTATTTTCATAGATAGGCTCGTTTATCCCTGAATAAACATGCATTAAAGTAAGTCGAAATAAAATCAATATTAGTTATGTGAAAGAAAGGCAAATAGCCCCATTCTTCACTTTAATAAAATATCTTGTACCTTCAGGTTGATCGAGATGTGTGTCCCCAGTGGTTTTTGATCTATTAGTATTTAGCCCCACAGGTAAATCATTGGATGACTGAGTGGTTTGTGGATTTGAAATCGCTGAAAAATCATTTTCTGTTAGTGTCAGCAATTGTTTTTATTTTGTTTCACCTTTTTATTTTTTTATCAAAAAGCAACACAATGCAAACATTTACATAAAACTGTATAGTTATTGTGTTTTAAGCCTTTTCTGTCATTTTAGATGTACTTCTGATATGCACGTTCTTACTTATTGAAGTTGTTTCTCTCGTCGTATCAGAAGGTGTTCTAAAATATAATTATGAGTGGAACAAACATTTGAGATGAACATGAATACATTATATAGTTATAAAACATTCCACTCCAGTGTCTCAGTAGTATTTTCCTGGCATTCAATATTTGATTAATATCTTGGAATTTAGGCATATAGATGTTAAAAAATGCATGGTATATTTGTCTATTTGTTGACATGTCCACAATGTGAGTTTGGACCTACCGAAAGTAATTTACCAGAAAATAAATGGCCACAGCCAAAACCCCAACAGCAAAAATAACACCAAGTGTAATACCTGCTTCTACACCAGGGGCGAGCCTAGAGGACACAGCTTACACACAAACATATACATGTGAACAAATTATATGCAAGTATGTGATAAATAAATGGCAATAACATACAAGCATACAAACAGAATCCTAGACTGTACTTCAATTTTGTCAGAGCTTTTACTATGATAATTATTAAGTATTTATTTTGTGTGTATTACACTCCACATTCATATATACTACATGGGAACAGCATGATCTGTTTGATCTGCTCTCAAGGGATTTAAAAAACCTTATTCCGATTGGGTGATACTTGAATCAAAATGATGATCATTCATGGTTTGTCAAGGTCACTTGGATCAGATGGCATCAACATTAGCACACTTTAGAAATAGAAAAAAAAAATCATAAAAATCTAATTTTATTAAAGCTCCACACAGTGCTTAAGTGGAGCACCATACTTAAGAGGAATTGGTATAGCATCGATCTGATATTTTTGTGTCACGAACATTGTGTCCATTCATCCGTACATCTGTCGGTAAGTATGTGTACACATGGGAACCCTGCGGTGATATTGGGTTTCCATTAAAGAAATCTTCTCAATAGCATAACACTTTCTGACAATATCAAAACTTTGGGGAGGGGGCGATCATAACATGAAGGTTACATGACATTACATCATTGATGGTGTCATCAAAATGAATTCATGTTGAAACCTTGTATCAGGAGAAGTAAATTTATTTATTTATTTTTAAAAAATATTTTCTGCATAGTATATAGTCAGGTTGGGTGGTATGAGAGTATATACTGTCTGAAGGTATAGATTTGTCCACTAGTAGAGATTTTACAATACTGTTTATACCATGGAGTTAATATATACTGTACTTATACACTGTATATATTTAGCCTTGATCACAGCATGAAATTTCTATGGCATTGTTGCTCCAGTTGGTCAGGTCGAGGCTAAGTAACAATAATATGACAATAAGTCAGCTGATGACCTGAATGTACTGAATGAGCAGGTTATCACATCAATGTACTTTTTCTTCCCTGATGGCACAGATATAAAATGGGGAAAACAATAAAACAGTGGTTCAGGGAGTTCAGATCGGAGAGGCCATTCCTACCAATCACACCCTTCCAGGTCACACTGTCATTGCCCACATGGGTGTTGAAGTCTTCCAGGATGACGAGGGAGTCACCAGGGGGACTCCCCTCTAGCACACACCCTAGGGACTCCAAAAAGGGTGGGTATTCTGAACTGTCAACTGTTGTGCATAAGCACAAACAACAGTCAGGACCCGTCCCCCCACCTGGAGGCAGAGGGAGGCTACCCTTTTGTCAACTGGGGAGAACCCTAACATGTGGGCACCGCGACGGGGGGCAATAAGGATGCCCACACTGGCTTGCTGCCTCTCCCCATGAGCAACTCCAGAATGAAACAAGGTCCAGCCCCTCTAGAGATGGGTGGTTCCAGAGCCCGAGCTATGTGTTGAGGTTAGCCTGACTATATCTAGTCGGTATCTCTCAACCTCGCGTGCCAGCTCAGGGTCCTTCCCCATCAGAGAGGTGACGTTCCATGTCCCAGAACCCACGTCTTTGGCTGCCACCCGGCTCACACTGCACCCAACCCCTATAGCCCCTCTCACAGGTGTTGGGTCCATAGGAGGGCGGACCCATGTCTCCTCTTTGGGCTGGGCCCGGCCGAGCCCCATGCGCAGAAGCCCAACCACCAGGCCTTTGCCTTCGAGCCCCTCCCCCAGGCCTGGCTCCAGGGAAGGACCCCAGGCAACCCACATTCAGACAAGGAAGACTGTGTCCTTGAAATACTGCTCTTAGTCTGGACCTTCACCTAGGACCTGTTTGCATTGGGTGACTCTACCAGGGGCATGATGACCCCGACAACATAGCTCCCAGTATCATTAGGACATGCAAACTTCTCCACCATGATAAGGTGGCGATTCAAGGAGGGCACTGGATATTTGCACACTAATTTATTTTGACAGCTTTTTAAAATAAAACTAGAGCAAATCAGCAGGAAAACTAACTGACTGAAGCTAGTCTGGTCTAGAATTAAAATTTTTGTACAAATATATGTTGCAAATAAAATAAGAAAATTATCAAACATGATGAAAGCACAGTATTAAATTAATTAATGGGCTAAATGCTATATTCTGATTTATCTATGCTGTAGTTGGATGAATCAGTGGAGGTGATGAGATGGAATATCAGGCTGCTGTGGACTCCTTCGTCACTTGGTGTGAGCAGAATCATCTGCAGCTTAATGTGACAAAAGACCAAGGAACTGATTGTGGATTTTAGGAGATTTAAAACACCAGCGACCCGTTTCCATCCAGGGCATCAATGTGGAAATGGTGAAGGATTACAAATACCTTGGAGTTCATACTGACAATAAACTAGACTGGGTTAAGAACACTACCGCACTTTACAAAAAGGGCCAGAGCCGTCTCTATGTTTTGTGGCTGCTGAGGTCGTTTAACATCTGCTGAACACTGCTCAGGATGTTTTATGAGTCTGTTGTGTCCAGCGCTATCCTATATGCTGTTGCATGCTGGGGCAGCAGGCTGAGGGTTGCAGACGCAAACAGACTAAACAAACTGATCCGCAAGGCCAGTAACGTTGTGGGGATTTTTTAAAAAGTATATACTAAAGCTTTTACAATTATATTCACTATAAGCATTTTTTTTTTGATTAGAATATTCTTAAAATTTATTCTGCTAAAAATATTTTGTGGGTAATTCATAAATTTCAGGGTTTGTTTGTTTTGTTTTGTTTTTTTTAGCAAAATGATTTCTTCCTTAATAGTCTTAAATTTTTAAGTGCTTAATCATTATAATTAGCACTGCATCAGTCACTAACTACAATTTTTAATATACCTTCTTCTTGCTACTTGACTAATTGTGAAACATATCCAGAACTTTTTATTTGTATTGTATTTTATATACTGAAATTTCAAATCAGTCAAATTTCATCCTCATTAATGCTCATTCTTGATCGAATAATATATACAATTTATAACTTAAAATATTCTAACAATGTGACTCTCTACTGGTGACCACTATAAAGTATTCAGTAGTTGAACTAATAGAAAATGGTGCCCTGGTTTCCTCCCACAGTCCAAAGGCATGCACATTACACCAATTGGATATTCTTGATTAAACCTAGCTGTGAATGTGAGTGTGAATAGTTGTGTGTCTGTGATGACTCTGGGACGCTCTGGCAAGTTCGGGGCTCCACCCTCCACACAACCCTAATGAAGGATCAAGCAGTTCCGAAAATAAAATAAAATTATATGATTTATACAATACATATTGTCACATTTATAGTATAAAATGCTTTTGTTTCATTATAATTATTATCAGTAGTAGTAGAAGTGGTAGTATATATAATTATAATAATAGTAGAAGTAGTAATTTGTCTATGATTCTTACAAATTATTTGTAACTTTTATATTGGTCTTTTTTTGGTAGTTGATCACCTTGTTTCACAGCTGTTTGATATACACTAATCACATTTTTTTTACTGCAACAAGCAGAAACAAAACTTACTTACCAAAAACCTGCAGTAAAGTATTGTCTGTATTTTCTGTATTATTTGTAAATGTTAAGTTTAAAGTGTACAGTCCAGAGTCATCTATGGTCAAGCCTTGCAGTTTAAGGGCCCCTGTAGTATTGTTCAAAAATGCTCTGCCATTGTACTTGGGGTTCACCACAATGATTCCTGTTTGGGTAGAGCTGATCACTTCACTCTGATTGAAGAACCATCTGATAGTTTTTATTGTTGCAGAGAAAGGTACTGTAGTAAAATGCACACTTGCTCCAACTTCCTTATTGATTGGTCCAGGTGGTAGCAGGTCTTGCTCTTTACTGAACCCTAAGGAAGTTTTAAAACAGTAATCTGATTCAAATTCAAATTTATAACAGCATGTTTTTGTTTGTTTTTTTCTCTTAAAGAGGTAAAGGAGAACTTAAATTGTCTACAGATATAGGACATGGACAAATTTGTACTGGTTTTGTCAGAGCTTTTGAGGCTTTTGCTACCTATCCCCACCATCCGATGTCGCCATGTTGCACGTCACTTTATCCCAATTAGTTACCATTGCTCACCTGTTCCTTGTTATGTCTGTGTATTTAAGTGCCCTGCCCATGCTCGGTCTTTGCTGGGTTCTCTATGTGTGATAGGTAGCAGCGCCCCAAAAGCTCTGACAGGTTTGTACTTTTGTGTGAATCATTTATTTGATTTAGTACTTCCATCATTAAACTCAAACTGTATCAAGCTCATAACATGCAGCACATAAATACTGTATACAGTACATCAAGCTTATTTAGGTCATGCTTATTTGTATAGAACATTCATAAACAACAAAGGCATAGAAAAATAATAGAAATGGTGGAAATGCTTTATATATAGGTTAGTATGTGAACTGGGTGCCATTTGAGGTTGCCATATTTGATGGAGATGTACAAGGCATAAAAATTGTCAGTGTTTTAAAACTGTTGACCAAAATGTTCTTGATCACATAATATTTGGTGAAATATAATTAAAGTATGGTTCATGTTTCATGTTTGTCATTTTCATTAAAATAAAAGAAAGGGAGTGAAATAGTGCTGTTAAAATGAGGTTGTTGTCATGTCATATTCACATATAAAAAAATAACATTTTTTAATTGTTAGCATCCAAAAAAATGACATTTTACTAGTAGGAACACCTTAGGATTTTTACATTTTCTTTAGTGTGCATCTACTCAATGTTGTGTGCTTATTGTCTGTGACAGAGTGGTAAAAAATGAGTCTCAGGTCTGAGTAAAAAGGATAATATTAATATGTTTACACTTGGGGAAAATATTATTATTATTATTATTATTATTCAATTATTTATTCATTCATTTTCTGAACATAAATTTTAATAAATTATTTAGTTAGTTAGTTATTTAGTTTAAAATGTGATTCATGTATTTCTTAAAAAAAGATTTGACATTGAGGAAAATTTTTAAAATTGCACAGTGGAAATGGCATGACAAGTAAACAGACATGGTATAAACATAAACAGACATGGACACAACATCATACAGAAAATAATGGGAAAAAGTTACCAGCACCCCTTTCACAGTTATAAACATTGGAATGCTGGGACAGAAGACCCGATGTTAAAAGCTGCATCATTTCAAAGCAGAAAGTACTATTGTCTCTAGACTTTAACTGAGATCTTGTAATCACAATAAGTTGTAGATCACATGACCTCTAGGACATGGATGTAATTTGGTGCAAGCAAATGGACGGATTTGTGAACAAGCAGTAAAATTAAACATTGATGTAGACTCTTACTGGTCACCAGGGTAGAGAAGCTAGTACTGGTGGGATGTGATTCTATATCCTTGTTCTAGTTAAAAATCTAGTTATACATTTAACACATGATTACTCATGGCTTCTAACGCAAGAATAACATTCTATAATTCTTTACTATATAAAACAAAACAAATCATTATTTTAGTCAGTGTCTGTCATTAGTAGTGTGAAATGTTTCTTCTTATTTACATTTGTAATAACTTTTAACTGATATTTAAACAATATATTAGCTGTGATTCTTTTTCTTATACATGAAATCTTTTTTGATATTTACAGACAATTGTACAGTATGTTCTTACCTATTAGAAGAATGAGGATTAGAGGAACCACCATAGCTTTCTCCATTTTTTTTCTGGCTTGTTCTGTTGTCTGTTTTCACGTTTACACTATAATACTCTGATACCTATACAACACTGGGATAAAATAATTACACTTTGTACTTCCTCATGCTGTCATGCCCTTTGGTTTAGGACCATGCTCAAACCTGTACACAACATATTTGATTTTGTCGATGCTCATCCCTGAATAAGACACAACTTTCTTTTCTTAGTTGGCTAGACAGACCAAACTTATGCAGATGCATTTTTTTCCCCCAAAAATTTAATTATTCAAAGCTTATGCAACACTTTATATTCATGTAATAATAAGAATATAAAAAAAATATATGGCTTACAGAATATACAGCATAGGCTTAAGTGGTTTGTCAAAAGAGTTAGTGAGGATAAACGGCATTGTTCAAGCTTTCACAAGAAAAACATAACGTCTTATGCAGGACCAATTTCACATTTTTCTTTTCAAAAATCCAAAACTTAAATTTGTATTTCTAAACGTGTGGTTTTCTGTTACATTAAGCCTTTTTCTTCTCCCTCTCTTCCTGGTGTGTCCTGTGTTTCCCCTCCCGTGTGTGTATGTCTTGTCTGAGTTTTGTGTCAGCACACTGTTTCCAATTCCAACACCACCACCTGCAGAAAAAAAAACCTGGTTCCTAGCTCCCGAGTAGCGCGTCGACAAGGTGCGCGACTATCAACCTGGAGATTGCAAGTTCGAACCTGGGTTGATGCCACAGCCATCCGTGACCGGGTGTCTATGGGAGTGAACTGGCTGAGGTCTCACAGGAGGGAGGGGTGTCATATTTTCACCTCCCTGTCACTCACAGCGATCACCAGCCAATCATGGGTGTCTGTGAGCTCATTCGTACGAGGGGGTGGATAACGCTTTCCATGTGTGTTAGTCCACCCCCAAAAACGCATGTGCAGCAGTTCGAAAAAAGGCTTGTGGTAGCATCGCATGTCATGCATGTCCATGGTGGTCATGTGATAGGGAAGGCAATACTTAAAGGGTGGGAACTGGATACGACCAAATTAGGAGAGAAAATGGGGGAAAAAATTCTATCCAAAAAAAAGTATCAATTAAACAAAAAAACCTTGGTTCCTTCAGTCCCTGCCAGTTCATCAGTTCACTCAATGTGGTAACTACCAGGCCAAGAAAACTCCTTCTATTACTTGCCTCTAAATTTCCATGTTCTGTCTCTCCTTTACAGTCTTCCCTTGTCTCTTGTCCTCATCTCAGGTTCAAGATTCATCTTTGGTGCACTTCACTGCCTGCCACTGAATGCCCTGGAACCCTGCCGCTGCCCAGGCCTCCTCAGCCTAGAAAAGACCCCATTTCAAGGACTTTATTCATGGTTTCCTTTAACTCTGGTTGTTAATTAAGAAGCCTTTGTTGAACTACAGTCTGTGTTTCTCAGAGTACTGCTTTTGGGTCCAGTCTCTTGGATAAACCCTAACAGTTGCTTAAAATGCATACAAGCTCGCCAGTCCAATTGCAGGGCCTATGCACACACAATCATTTACACTCACACCTAGGGAAAATTTGGAACAGCCATTTAGTCTAATGTGCATGTTTTTGGACTGCGGGAGGAAATCTGAATACCTGGATTAAATCCACACAATCACAGGAAAAACATGCAAAATCCACACAGAAATACAGGATGCGGCCCATTTTATTTTATTTTGTATTTTTTATTAACAATACAACTGATCAAACCCACTGCCTATGATTCAATCAAATAACCACATACCTGAATGTTGTTGAAAGTTTTGTATTTTGTTTGGCTTAATAATTAGGTCAAATTTACCTTTGTGAGTATGACTGTTCTTGAGTTAACATTAACAAATTTTCCATAAAGCCTCTGTAAAACTGTTAATGTGCATGTTGGGATCTGCACTCAGAGTTCCAAAATGAGTTAAACATGATCAGAGATTGCAATGTAATTTTTGATAGATCATTGTTGGTAACTGTGGTCACTTTGTTCAAATAGCATTAACTGCTTGGCAGTGCAATACATTTTCTTCTGCTAGGTCCCCCCCCCCCCCCCTTCTCAGCCACTGATATTTCTGTCTGGATCTCTGCATGTCTGGCAAGCATTTCATCATGGATGTCAGCTCAACAGCTGAAGCGTAATCCTAAAGAGACTGAACTGCTGTTCATCCCAGATGACCCCTCCCCACATCAAGATCGTGTAATCTCCCTGGACAACTGACTGATCTCTCCTTCGGTCACTGCACAAAGCCTTGCTGCACACAATCACCTGTCCTAATCCTCTCGTATTGCTAATCTTTCTCGATTATATTGATTTCTCCTCTTTAAAATCCAAAGGATTATTCCATTTCTTTTTCATTCACTAAGATCACTTAGATGCTTGTTCAGTTCCTTGACATTTCAAGGCTAGATTATTGCAACTTATTCCTGGCAGGTCTGTCTTTGAACACCATTTGACCTCTGCACCTAATTCAGAATACAGAAGTGCAGCTTGTTTTTAACCTTTCCAAGTTCTCCCACTCCACTCCACGCTATGCTCTCTCCATTGGCTTTCTGTAGCTGCTCGCATCAGATTTAAAACACTAATGCTAGCCTACAAAGCCAAAAATGGACCTGAACCATCCTACCTCAAAGCACTTTTCACATCCTGCACTGCAGTTCTCTCCAATTCTCTAGCACTGTTAGATTAGTCCCTCTTTCTATCAACAGGCAAGAAAAACATACATCTAAACTCTTCTCTGTTCTGGCACCGAGGTGGTGGAATGAACTTTAGATGTCTGTACAGCTGAGTCACTGGGTATCTTCAAACGACGGCTGAAAACCTACCTTTTTCGGAAGTGCTTGGATTAGCACTATGTTATACGCACACAAACACCACACCTGCCCACAGAGTTTTGACTGATGGTATACTTAGCCTGTGTCCGTGTGAACCAGTATCAGAATGTATTTGCTGATAGTGACTTTAAAGCACTTCTGTAAGTCAGAACAGACAGGCATTCTGCCACTTTGTTTTTCTTGCTATCTCTCTCTCACCCGGTCTCTCTCTCTCTCTCTCTCTCTCTCTCTCTCTCTCTCTGTCTCTCTGTCTCTTTTATCACCATACTTTCCTTGGGGTTTCTTTCCCTCTTCCAATTCCTGCATCATGCAAAATTCCCCCCGATTCTCACTCCCTGTAACCAGGTGAAAACATAGAGTGGAACTCAATCATACACTATTTGGGATTACCAGCAATATTGCAACACTGGCTAAGGAGCTAGTCCCAAAACCATATACTTGTCTGGTCTGAATCAGGGGGACACAGGAGTGAGTAAGGGCTCTGCCTGTCCCCTCTCCACAGGGATTTTCCTAGGGGATATCCCATTGGAGCAATTGCAAGATAACATTTTGAGGCACACTTTCGACCAAGAGACAGTATTCGATGGTCAGAAATCCCAGCCTGATTTGGTGCTCAGCTCTCTGTACTTTTATATTATTAAAGATAGGATGTACTGACTGATGCAAGATGCTTGCACATGAGAAAAAACAACTCAGTTGCTGGTCTTAAAGAGCTGTAGGGAAATGCTTTGTCATGCAGCTCATTATAATCCAATAGTGGGGTAAAATGGGGCATAAAAAATACTAAACTGTGTCAGGCTCTGTTTTATTGACCAGGCATTTGCAGCGGTGTTCTCTGGTGTTGTGCCTCATGCTGCAAGTGCCAGTTGGTGAATCCAGTGGCTACACTCCAAAGCACCAATTTTTCCCCTCCATTAATTAAGATTCCCTTTGAAAGTGTTGATTGAACTTTTGTTTTAGTTCTATAGGATTAAACAATGTTACATTTGTGTATGTGACATATATTTGCCATGCAAACTCCAGAAACTTTGTAAATTATTGGTGATTAAATTATTTTGTGCTAGCGTGTACCATTCTCATACAGACGGGGTGATCAAGTGGCTTAATCAGATGCTTTAAACCATGCCTATACAACTATGGGTAATAATTTACACAATTTTTGTGAGCTTCTCCTTTTGTGATGCAAGCACTCAAGTGTCTGTATATGTTGAACATTCCCAGAGTAAAAAAAAGAAATACAAAGCAACTGACAAGTTCCTAGTCTGAGTTAAATTTGACTGAGAGTGAAGAAACAGAGTAAATGATCTGCCTGTCTCTGAGTCTTCAGTATCCCTAACCCGAAAACGGTCACACAGGAATATCATAAATAATGACAGTACAAAAACATTACTCTGCAAATTATGTGTCATTTTACTGTCCTACATCCCAGATGTTGGAAAAGATTTAGGGTATTGTAGTTTTTAACAGGTTTCATAAACTGAAAGGCTTTGTGACTGTTCTGTCAGAAAACATACTTGGAAAGCTCCATATAACATCAAAGGACCTCATTTTTTAGCAGAGCACACAGCTGAAGAAGAAAACGTGAGAGTCCTTGCTTGGCCTACTCGTGTCCTAGAGTTAAACCCTACTGAAAATCTGTGAAATGATTTGACGATTGCAGTCCACCCTCCAACAGTCATCATCCAATTTGCCTGAACTTAAACAGTTCTTTAAAGTACAGTGGTCAAATATTGCACATTCTAGATATGCAAAACTGTTAGTGAAGGATCCCAAAAGACTCATATCTCTAATCAAAGCAAAATGTGGTTCCGCAAAGTAGGGGTCTTTTAACTATCTCAGTGATTCAAGTTTTAATTTTTTTATTTACTGAACTGTTGTAGCTATATATTTTACTTGACTGTTATAAGTTGCATTACAAGTAAATCCAGCTGAAAATATTTACTTAATTTCAGGCTGCAAAGCAACAAAATGTGAATATTTTGAAGCGGGTGATTCTATTCTGTACCCACTGTAACTCTTGTCAAAGGCAGTCCAACTGCCAGTACAGTTGACGGAGCTTCAGTGGTAATGAATATTTTAAATTGAATATGTAATCAAGTGGGTGGCATGGGGCTGCAGGGGTTAGCATCATCACCTCATAGCAATAAGTTTCTGCTTTTGAACACCAGGCGGACTGGGGTCTTTAAGTGTGAAGATTGCCGATGATAACAAGGGCTTCTTCCAGGCTGTCTGGTTTCATCCACATGCCTAGTCAGTCAACTGGCTACTCTAAACTGCCCATTTCAAGAAGGTCAAGAACTGGATGTGTGTGTGTGGAGTTTGTGGGGAGGAGGGTGGGGAAGGAGGGTCGGAGGTGCCCAGGTTTCCAGGCT
>JAQMYF010000001.1:31811674-31826605 GCA_030014195.1 Neosilurus mollespiculum
GGTTCAGGGCCCGAACGGCCTGCGGGAAGAAGCTCCTCCTCATTCGCTCAGTGTTTGCTTTCAAGGAACGGAAACGTCAGGTCCTGTGTGATGTGAACGCCTAGGTACAGGAAACTGTCTCTGGGTATTATGGTTTCCTTCCACAGTCCAAAGACATACACATCAGGCTAATTTGCTGGTCCAAAAATTGAGGTGTGAGTGTGAATGATTGTGTGTGTGTGTGTGTGTGTGTGTGTGTGTTGCCCTGTGATGGCCTGGCGAGCTGTTCAGTTTGTACCCCACCTTCACCCAGTGTCGGCTGAGAGAGGCACTAGTCTCCCTGCAACCTTAGTAGGATAAAGCGGTTTAGCAAATAGGTGAGTGATGAGAGCATGCATCACTTACTCATATGGTTAAGGAAAAAGGTCACAAATGATTAATCCAGGTCTAAAATGTTCAACTTAAGCACTTAAGGAAATATATTAATATAATTCAAATTGAAGCAAAAATCAGCAAGAAATCCAGCAGTTACAGTCATGGGTTTTCATAAAAAAAAATTTCATACGTTTTCCTAGACAACAGGAGCATGGTTTTTGATTTTCTGCATCTAATTCCACTAATTCCATTATTAGGTAGCTATTTGTTTTTAACAGGAAGAAGTAGTACAACCATGCTGTGTTGTTTTATTTTATTGTCTTTGTTTCAGAGGGAGACTGGTGCATACCATCAACAAATTAAATTAAGTTACAAAATGTTAGAAAGCATTTACTTTTTTCAATGCAAACCCCCCCCCCATCAGAACATGATGTAAACTGTATCATTTTACTGTAATCATGTAAGTCATATAAAGTAAGTTTTCTTACACAGCCCTGTGCCTGCAAAGCATTTAATTGTGCCCTTAAATTCAATTCATATTAACTGTTATCAGTCCTTTTATTGAGATAGTCTTGATAAACTAGCTACGCTACAATATAAATAATTGTTCACTTGATGACCAAACATAAACCATTTATTCCCCAGAAAGAAACCTACTTATTCAACCAGAAAGAAAACCAGAGCAGTTTTTCAATCCTAGCTGCACTTGCCTGCAAATATCTGGCCATACCTGCATCTTCTGCACCTGTTGACAGTAAGTTGAATACACCTTACTAAATCTACAGGCTCAGCTCTCTTTGCCACCAAATCTCTCCTAATAAAAGTGCTGTATTCCTATTTCACTAAGGAAACACCATATATATATATATATATATATATATATATAGATAGATAGATAGATAGATAGATAGATAGATAGATAGATAGAGAGATAGAGAGAGAGAAATACGTAATTTTTAGTTGAATACTATAAAATGAAAAACCATGTTTACAACTTTATACAGGATTTGTTATTGCCAACTTCAGAAATGTAGCAAGACCAAAACCAAAGGAACAACCAAAGGAACACGAGACACATTATATTATAGCAGTGTATTAAAGTAAAATACCAAAGGTCTGATGTTTTGGAGTTAGGTAGGTTATTTGTTTTTGTAGTGTTTCCAAACAGATTTGACAAACAAACAGAAAAGCATTTTATAATCTTAGTGGAGGGAAAGGCTAAATGAGAAGATTGATAAATACATTGATAAATACATTGACTTCAAACATTATAAAATGCAGGGCAGCACGGTGGTATTTTTAGCATGACTGCCTCACAGCAGAAGGTCCTGGGTTTGAGTCCCAGTCTCGGCAAGGGCATTCCTGTGTGGAGTTAGTATGTTCTCCCCGTGCTTGCATGAGTTTCCTCTGGCTACTCCAGTTTCCTCCCACTGTCCAAAGACATTCACATTATGCTGATTGGCTCCAAACTGATCCTATATGTGAGTGTGATTGGTTGTGTGTGTTGACTCTGAGATGGACTGGCAAGCTATTCATGGTGTGACCCGCCTTCGCCCATGGACAGCACAGATAGGCTCCTGCCTCCCCTTGACCCTAGTAGGAATATGAAGTTCAGCAAATTGATGGGTGGATTATAAAATAGAACAGGTTTCTTAGATGTTCTTTGAATAGTTAAGGATTCTTTACATCCTATAATATCAGTATCAGTATCAGTATCAGTATCAGTTACTGATTATTTACTCTTTTACCTAGACTCTCGGAAAAAGACTGTATATTATAGGATGCAGTGAATCCTGCTTTAGTCTGAACTGCAAAAATATATAACATGAATTATTTCAATTCTGAGAGAAATAATTATAAAATAAATAAATAAATAAATAAATAAACAAATAAATAAATAAAATAATAATAATAATAATAATAATAATAATGATAATAATAATAATAATAGAGTTCAGATATTGAGATAATTTTAGCCCTTTTTAAGCCACACCAACAAAAAAACAATGACATTTTTAAAAATTAGTTTTGGCAGCAATAACAATAATGTTTATGTTTTTGTTCAAACAACCCCATATTTTTTTTTACATGCACACCTTTACCAAACGGTGGAGATTAGTAAATAGATAAATAAATAAATTAATTAATTAATCATTGAAGTGTTCTACCAAATATTTATCAAGAACGTTAATAAGAAATTTGATTTTTAAAAGGGATTTGTTACATTTTTACCCTCACCAGGAGGTGCTTTATTCCTCTATACCAAGGTATTGTAATCGTGAGTGTTTGTTTGTTTGTTTGCTTGTCTATGAACAATTTCCTGACAAAACTTCCAGATAGATTTCAGCCAGGCACGGACAATACATTACCCAGGTCCTGAAAGTGTTTTGTTTTTGGAATGTCAAGGCCAAAGGTCATTGTCACAATGAGGTCATGAAGATAAAGAAAATCCCTATCTTTTAACAGGGGTGATCTAACAAAAAACCCTAACCCTAACCAGCTTTTTCAGGTTAACCCGTACTCTTGCCACCATAATTCGTATGTGCTGGCAGAGGTTCCTTTGCACTGTATGAGTGCCTTACTAGTTCCTCCTGTTATCTGGCAATGGTGGACGGCCATGAAATAACAGAAATATTTGATACATTGCAAAAAAAGGTAAAACCTTAAAATTAAATTAAAACCCCAGTAATAAGGTTATATTTTGTATGAAAGAAAACTTTAAGTGTTAATAATACATTTGGAATTTACCCTTGGGGCTGGAGATGGTGTTGTCACTGTATCATTTTTATAGATAGACTCACTTATCGTTGTATAAACATACATAAAATTAGTTGAAAATGAACTCTGTACTAGTGATTTGGAAGAAAAGGAAATAACCCACATGTCCCACTTTAATAAAATCTTCCTTACCTTCAGAATTGTCATAATATATGGTATAAGTTGTGTATTCTGCTGAATGATGTTTTATATATGATATAATAATATACAAATATTAACATGAATTGTATAGTTATTACGTGTTATTAAGCTTTTCTGTCATTTTAGATGCAGGTGTGATTCTAAGAGTAAGGTGGTCTTACTTATTCCAGGTGGTTTGCTCACAATGTCACCAGTTGTTCGAAAATATAATTATGAATAGACAAACATAAGATTACCAGGAATACATTGTTTGGTTATAATAGTACACCATCAATATTTTTTTCCCTGGCATTAAATATTTTTATAAATTTCTTGGAAATAAGGAATTTAATGGTTATTAATGCATGGCCTGTGTTTAGTTCTATTTATTTAGGGATCATATAAATAAAATACATTTACAATAAAATATTATAAATAGTTTTATTTATAATATATTAAATACAACTCACTCTATAAGCTCTTTTTCTAGTTAAAATAAAGATGTACTCTGAAAATGTCTTTCGTGCAGATTTTAAAAAGTGCTATGTTATTATTATTTGCATTTAGACACTTACTACAAACTTTAATCTACTCTGTTCTTGCAACGAGTAACTAGTGTCATAGACCACCTAACCCAAGACAGAGTCAAGACCAAAACAAAGACTTTAAGGTGGGCAAGACTGAGTGAAGACCAAACAAAATAATTAATAATGTTAGTAAAATACAAACAGATGTACAGTATATACTCAGGAACAGAAGAGAATGATTTGAATTGAAGTATTGCAAATCCATATCACTCATATTTAGAAAGGCGGAATACCAGGGGCAGAATGGGGGAAAAAAGTGTAAAATCACTTTATTGCTGCTAAAATATGACACCCATTCATTCATTTGCCGAACCCCTTAATTCTTCATGGGTTGAGGGGTGACTAGAACCTATCTAAGCCAACTCTGGGCGAAGGTGGGGTATACCCAGAACATCTCGCCAGTCCATCCCAGGGTCAACACACTAACAACCATTCACACTTACACTCACACCATGGGACAATTTGGACAAACCAGTAAACCCAATGTGCATGTCTTTGAACTGTGGCAGCAAACCAGAATACCTGGAGGAAACCCATATGAGCATGGGAAGAATGCAAACTCCATACAGATATGCCCTTGCTGGACCCAGAACTTGAACCCCTAACCTACTCGCTGTGAGGAGGATGTGCTAACTAATACGCCATTGTGCTTCATACTCACCAATCAGTCAAAGTAAACTATAATATTTATTTGGCAGGCACCCTTATACAAAGCAGGCTTGTGCAAGATTCTGAATTTAATTGAGAATTGAGGTTGCGAACAGGAAGTAAAATTGCAATTCAAATTCAAATTGAAGGAAGTAGAATTGAAATTCCATGAAATTACAATTGATAATTTTGGTGTATTCAGAATCATACTTTACAGTATATTCCACACATGACAGTTTTACATACTTCATACAAATATTATTACTATGAACAACATGTCTACCTGAGTAAACAATGCCTGACAGAGAAAGAAAACCAGAGCAGTTTTTCAATCCTAGCTGCACTTGGCTGCAAATATCTGGCCATACCTGCATCTTCTGCACCTGTTGAGAGGATCTTTAGTGTTGCAGGAAAGATATTCCGACCAGAAAGATGTCGTCTCAATGACTAAATCCTTTGAGGAATTTATGACAATTAGATGCAATAATGATACCCTATAAATAAGGAACTGTAATAAAGGATTATTGCATTCACCACAAATTTGTGTCATTTGTTCATTTTCAGATAAAAAGAATATTACAAATTATTTGAAATGGAGGGCATTTGTGTTTAATTTTAGTGCTTGTAAAGTATTTTTAGTATTTAAGCCAAAACCTTTGTTAAATGTGACAAATTCTTCCTGTTACTTGGCTATAAGGAATTTCTCTGAATTGCAATGAATTTAATTCCACTTCCTGTAATTCCAATTCAACATCCTGTGGGGTGGAGCCAATTCAATTCAAATTGCAATTCTTCAAATGAATTGAAATTCTAAATTCTGAGTTAAGGGACTTGCGCATTCCATATGGAATGGTTTAGCGAGTGAAAAAATTAAAAAATACAGTGATGATGATTATACACTTAACAAAATGAAGATAAATCAGAAACCAAGTACTAGTCAAGTATTTATTTTATGTAATATTGGATCATGTTGATGAGAATAAGTAAACAAACAACAATATATAGTAATAACAAAAATAACAGTCTCTTTTTGAGAAAAAATTCAATATTTAGTGAGGCCTCTCTTTATTTTGATTACAGCATTTAACCTTTCAGGCAAAGTGCTCACATATTTTTTTATTTCTTCACTCACTAAACCATTCCATATGGTTTGAAGATCATTCATGCTATGCAAAAGTCAAAAAAATTAAATTTGCGACGCTTCTGAAAATTGGTATTTTCAGTGTTTTTGTTTATTAGCCATACTTTTACCTCAGTATACTTGTCAGAATTTTTTATTTTTATTTATTTATTTATTTATTTGGTTCTCATTGCCTACAGTAGCATTGTTCAATACATTTTCACCCAAAAATTATAAAGAAGCAATTTTTTACTTTTTTTTATTAGGAGCTCTTTTAGACAAAAGTGGTGGTGTATAATCTTTACTGCTCTCTACTGTAATTAAACTAACGAGAGGGACAGGTGATAAAAATGAATGTGTTAATCAGCGAGTCAATGGCGATGAACAGAAAACTCACGTCAGAAGCATGATCCAGGGGTGCAAGGTCATAACATATTATGTCAGCCCTGACGCTCCATGTGTCATAGCAAACAAAAAGCTCCAATTAACCTCTGGGATTTTTACCATTACACAGATTAAAAACTTATTCATTCATTCATTTATTTTCTAAGTCGCTTAATCCTAATTATGGTCGTGGAGAGAAGGTTTTTTATCCAGGAGTGTGAGTGAATTACCATGGTAACATACCTATCTGATTTAAAAATCACCAAATCACCATTATATGATACTGTGTGTCCAACATGTCTGCCAAGTTTTACGAAAGTCAGAGAAAAGCTGCAAAAGGAGTTCATTTCTGAAGATGAATAAACCCATAAATACACATAAAAAGATACAGAATTTTGTTTTTTTTTGTAAAGTGCTTATATCTAAGTGAACTGTCTATAGAGATATGACACAGATAATTCTGTCCTGTTTTGTACTTTAGTACTTATGTAATTACTTAAGTCAACTGAAGCTGTCATAACATGTAGCACATATATATGTAACACAGGACTCATTACTACTTGTATTCAAAGTAAAGGTTGCATCATTACTCACCCAAAGCCTGCTTTATTAACTCAAGAAATGTATTAATAGTTGTTTGAGACTACAGAACAAAATTAAACATAATTTTATCCAATGTCTGTCATTACCACTATGAAAGCTGAAACCAGATAGTACAAAAATAATAATAATGATAAAAAAGATTTTTCTTATTTATTCTTGTAATAAGTTTTAGCTGATATTTACACAACTTCTTACTTATTTTGATCACAAAACTATTTCGAAATATTACAAGTATCCCCTTTTGCTGACATCTTTTGTTCTTAAAAATGCAATGCAAGTGATTATAGAGTATTTTCTCAACAAGAAGGATGATGATTAGAGTCATGAATATAGCTTTCTCCATTATTTCTGGCTTGTTTTGAAGTTTGGTTTTACATTTACACTATAATCCTCTGAGAGCTATACAACACTAGGAAAAAATGGTTGCACAACGTATGTCCTCATGCTGAAGGTGCCCTTTGGTTTAGGGCTGCACTCATATGTGTGTAAAAATATGTCTGTTTTCATCGATGCTCTTTTTCAGATCTGGATGCAGCATTCTTTTCTCATTGGGTTATAAAGATCAAACAGATGCATATGCAGATGCTTTTTTTATTTAATCATATGATGTCCAATAACACTTCAGTACAATGAAGTAAATAATATTAATAGCAAATGCAAAATGCATCCAAAGCCCATTCAAACACAATACAGCCTAGATGAGACACCCCACAAATTCATATGTACAGTAAGGTGGTACTTGTAGTCAATCCATCTACTGTAGTCAATCCATCTACTGTCATGTTTTGAGTGGAGTGCGAAAGCCATAGAACCTGAAGGAAAGCACTCTGGACATGGGGAGAACATCCAAACATTACACAGTCTGAATATAGGATAATAATGTAACAACACATACTGTGTAGAGTAACAAGAAAAACTCACGGTTCCTCAATTTATAAAGAAATCGTTCATTTAAATAAGTATAGAAGTGTTGTATTATTCTGGAAAATAACACTCTGGGAGTTGAGAAGTATCATGATGTAGATGAACAAATGTAGACTACAAAACTTTATTGAATTCATATGATACAGCTATATGCAATATATGTATATGTATTCACATAACAACTTTCCATGTACATACATAGATAATCCCTAAGAGATTCGTGGATATACAGCAAGATTTAAACTCAAGAAAAAAAAGGTGGCATGGAGGACTAATATCGTATCTTTTTTTTGAAAAAGCCAAAACCTAAATTTGTATTTGAATTTCTAAATATTTGGTTTTCTGTTTTTGCAGGAAATGCTTAAATGTGTCTTAATTTGGCCTCCAGGAAATTCAGATAATTATTTCCTGTTTTACATTCTCTGTTATTCAGTAGAGAGAAAGAGAGAGAGAGAGAGAGAGAGAGAGAAAGAGAGAGAGAGAGAATCATTAAATATCCTTTATTCCAAACTTAATTTGCTTATTTTTCCGACAAGCAATATTGAACTAGTAGTCATAGCATGGTCAGAAATACAGATCATTCTGATAATAAATAAATCAAACCTCTGAACCTGAAGTTTTCAACAATCTTGAATAAGGATTATTGTCCAGTCAAAATATCAGTAAACACTATATCTGGCACTATATGTACATTGTGCAGTTCAAGAACAAGTTTGGTTTCTGAAACACACAGTACATGTAGCTTTTGTTTTCTCTTCTTTCAAACAGTCATTGTTTTTATGACACTTTGCCCATCTTCACTAACCAAGACAACTTTTCCTTCTTCTCTCTCTCTTCTCATCGACCCCAGCTTCTTCATGAGGTAACGAAAACCAAACACTCCAAACATAATGCAGAGACTTACACTTAGGACCACCAGACCCAGAGCCAGCAGGTTTGAAATATTGCCCGTATTTAGCAGGTAGTGCTCCCTTAATCCCACAGACAGTGCACTGAGGCCAACCAAAGTGCCCCAAAAACCAAAAGCCAACATGCAGGTGCCGCAGGACAGCTCAGTGCCCCCAGTAATCACAGTGACGCCTGCAACAGAGACCACCCCATTCGGGAAAGTTACACTTTCAGACTTAGGGTCATATGTTACTGTGGTCGTCGGTTGAGGGAGAGAAGCAAGATCAAGGATCGGTTCCATTGTGAATGTGACTCTCAATGAGTGTCACAAATGTGCCTTAGTTGTGCTAAGTCCCAGCTGAACAACTTTTATTTTCTGTATCCAGTAACAGCAGTGTTATTAATACATGTTCCAGAACACCTTTTCAGGATATTAATAACCAAAGATATCAGGAAAAGCACCAGTCCTCTCTGATACCACTCCAACTTTGTAAAATGACCAGGTCTACTGTAAAAGCTGCTGCCACTCTTCTTTCAGCTCCTGCTGGATGCTCTTTTGGTTTAGCAGACATGCATAAGATGTTTTTCTCTCTGGTTTGGATCCTGTCATTAAAACCAAAGGAACATAATAATTATTGCTTATTTGTGTTAATGATTCTCACAATACCTTAAGAATACTAGCTAAAAATCTCATATAAGTCATGTGGCTTTTTTATTTTATTTTATTTTATTTTTTTTAATTTAATGCACAAGGGCTTATATCAAGCACACAGTCAAACATTCCTATTTAAATTCTAAAGTATGTATTTGTTGATGTTACTCACAAATTTGAAATTTGTAGATATATCTTCAAAAGAAACCTGGCTCTGGTCGTTTACAGACTCAGTCCTTTGTAAACGTTAATTCCTAGTCTGGTTCACATTTAGCTAAAACTTGTACCGTCAGTCCTGCTTAGTGTCTGCCATGTATTTACAACATGCAGTAAAGTGATCAAGACAAATACCAGAATATGAAAAGAAAAAAATCTTCCCATTTTAATAAAAATGTTAAAAAATCAGTGAAAAAAAAAAAAAAAAAAAAGCACTAATACCAAGCACATAATGAATTTTTGCACTGTAATTGTTTAAAGATTAAAGAGGGAAAATCTATATCAGGAATTGAAAGATAAGCTAAGATAAAATATTATTGCTTACCTTTTACTTCACTTGCAGATGTTTAGCCAGCAAAGCAAATAAATCCACAGATGAAAGAAATTCAGATTCAGTTTGTTACTATAGACTAAATAAAATCATGCAGGAGAAGAGGGAGATTAAAACATTGATTCTTTGCATCGACTGAGAGTAAAATCCGGCCTTTTTCCAAACAGATTACTTTAATTCAGATGGAACAATATTCAGACTTGAATTTTAAATATTGTCGGATCTCTCTGGAGGAGCTGCGTCTCAAAGGAAATGTACTGTGAATGTGAAAAGCCAGACACCGGGGCTTTTATTTACCCATTGTTATTATTTGTTTATTTTCGTTGCTTTTTGTGTTCTGAAGGAATGCCGTGTCTGTCATTAAGCATCATTATGACCCATTACCTCCTATTTATCTAAGATCAACTCCCTTCCTTTTCTCCATCCCATGTTCTTAGCTAGACTTGCTTGAGTCTGAAGGACTTACTGAAGGCATTGTTTTCTTAGCAGAAAGTTCATTTTTTCCTTCAAAAGAAATTTCCCCTTTCTGTCCACTTTGTTGGTCTTTCCCTTGAGTCTTTATCCTGTTTTTATGCAACAGTCTGGGAAGGACCAGAGAAAAGTAAATACAGAAATACTGCCTAAAAGTACTCCATGTAAAAAATATTTAAGTTGTTTGGGGGTTTATAGACATACCACCCGTATTGTACACTCTTCCTCTCTCGTTATAGTACTTGAGTACATGGTTCATTGTAATGGTACTCTTAAGTTTATTGTTTTGGAGCAAAAGATATATGCAAAAATGTAAACTATAGCTTATTTGAAACCATTCAATTTCAAGATGCAGTCAGCTTCAGCTTCCTGCTGAAAGTCTACACTTTACATACAGAATGCACAGTAGGCATTAGCTCTCTGAGACATATCAGATTTCCTTGTCCAAGTTATCTTTTAATTTTTCTTTAAAATGGTTCACAGGAGGGTGGCATGGTGGTGCAGTGGTGTCCCAGGTTCAATTCCCGTGCTTGCGTGGGTTTCCTTCAGGTACTCCGGTTTCCTACCACAGTCCAAAAACAAGGCACAGTAGGCACAGTATTGGCTGTTCCAAATTGCCCCTAGGTGTGAGAGTGAGTGTGAATGGTTGTATTTGTGTTGGCCCTAGAATGGTCTCGCAGGCTGTTCAGGGTGCACCTAGTGCTTACCTCTACACAAACCCTATGACAGTGCCACTGATCTTCTTTCAGTTACCATACCATGACAGTTACTCATGTGCTCATTGACTGCTGTATAAGTCAAGATATTGGAAGTATAGTAGCTTAACTAGCTTGAGGTTTTGGAGCAAAATTACATCCTGAGGAAGTTTTTCTTGGTTTATCACTGGAACAAGGGTCAGGTTTCTCAGGATGCTCAGCACTGAACTCAAGTCACAATAATGAATGCAGTATATCATGTGCTGGGACCCAGCACTGCTCTTCTGGACCATATCCTTCCCAGTCAATCAGGCATTTGAGTTTCCCTTCTTTTTTTTTTTTTTTTTTTTTTGGTGTTAGTAGAGGATTGACCTTATGATGTACATGGGTTGTCTGTCAATGCTGAGAGGCACAGGTGGTGTAGTTGTGGGCACTTAGTAGCTAAAGGTCTAGGGATTACAGGTTTTAGACGTGATACACGGATTGATGGAGATTTAATAGTGGTGCTGACATGACATCTGTTTAATGTTAAGCAAATCCATAGCATTTAAAAAAAATTTTTTGTTGTTTTACCTGAATATGTGAATTGTAGACTGTGTGTGTGTGTGTGTGTGTGTGTGTGTGTGTGTGTGTGTGTGTGTGTGTGTGTGTGTTTACACGAATAACAGTTTTATTACATTTCCAAAGTAGAAATAAAAAAAATAAAAGTCCCCCTCTAGTTTACTGCAACCTGGTTAGAATTATTACTGTGACACATTTTTTAAAGGCAAGATTCCTGTGGGATTTTTTTTTTTTTAGTTAGTATAGTTTAGTTAGTAAACAACTAATATTTAATATTTTAATAAGGATATTGTTTATTTAGGGATATTACACAATCTTCTAAACTGTGAACCACTAGAGGTAGAGATTCCTTGGGCTTATGTCAGTACCCTAAATAAATCTCTACAGGTCACCATGGTAAAATTAGTATACGTGTGGTTTTAAGAAGTTTATTGTTGTGGTGACAGCATCATAATTGGCTCTAGGAAGTAATCCAATAGAAATGGGATCCCAGAGGCCAAAAATAGTTGAGCTACAATCCCTGCATCATTGGGGTAAAGAGAGATCAAGAAAATGGTGAGATCAAGAAAATGAATCAAATTATGATCAGGGAAATTTACTTTAAAGTAATAGTGTCATGCTATTTACCTAATATTACTTGTATTACTAAATGCAATACAAAAATGATCCCAGTGATCTCAAAAACCCCCAACAAAAATGTTTATTTTTTTTTAGGAATAATGTTATAAAATGATATGTAAGCTTTACTAAAGTACATTCTATTCCATTTATTTTCTACCTAATGGAATTTAATATTATGTGGGAAGAGGTTGTGTAAATGCTTCCTAAATGTCATTCGTGTTCAAAAGAAGGGGGGTGTCTCAAGAAGGCAAGAGGGATGACGGGATAGTTAAAAAAAAGACAGCAGAACAGATGGTAAGGCTTAAAGACCCTCAATTACTTACCAGATTTTATCACCATCGAACAAAGTATGTGATATCCTCAGAGTTTCCATAAGCACCTAATTGTAACCTGAGTCTGTTTGCATAGGTCTGAATTTCTTATTCCAGAATAAAATCCGACCCCGGAAGAAGCAGAAGAAGATGAATGAATGAATGTATGAATTTCTTATTCATCCTTAACCATAATACCTTTTTTATTTGTTTTGCTTATAAGTGTGATAATAGTTGAAACTATTCAGTTATCATTTAGGTTGGCAGAGTGCAGCAAGAAGGTCCTGGACTCGGGTCCTGGAAGGTCTAGCAAGGACATTTCTGTGTGGAGTTTGCATGTTCTCCCTATGCTTGAGTGAGTTTCCTTTGGACGCTCTGGTTTTCTTCCCAGAGTCCAAAGACATACACATTAGGCTAATTGGCTGTTTCAAATTTCAAATGCAAATGATTGTGAATGCTTGTGTGTGTTAGCCCCACAATGGTCCAGTGAGCTTTTCAGGGTGGATACTGCCTTCGCCCAATGTCGGCTAAGATAGGCTCTCCATGACTCTAATAGGATTAAACGGTTCGGCAAATGAGTGAGTGAGTGAGATTATAATAATTTAAACATAATTTTCATTATGACTGAATGCAAATGATTGAGTAGACTTGTATTATTACGTATTGCCCATACTATATATAATATACTATATGGTGACTTGAAGTTTCACACACTTAACAGAAAAAGGTTGTGAATGCTATGTGGTTTGGTTTTTAATTTCTATAATTATAAAACTATAGGAACAGAGACATTAATTAAAATCTCAACAGCTTAGGTGAGTGAAACCCACCTTTACAAGACTTAACCCTGCCGTCAGAGGTAACAGTCTAAGTCCTTCTCCACCCATTGTGTTATCTCATCCCCCACTCTCCATGCTCTCTGCTAGTCACATTTGATAATCCTTACTGCAGGAAGCCACCCTTTCTTGACCATTCAACTAATTTATCAACCATTTATCTAGAAGACAAAAAAATCCGAAGTCTCTGGCTACATTTTTGAGAGAAAGAGAACTTCCGCCTGTGAAATCAAGCTTTTGCACCTGCATCCAGATCCAGCAATGGGAAACTCCAAGAGCAGTGCCATGTCCAAGGAGATCTTGACAGATCTGAAAATAACAACAAATTTTTCAGAGAACGCGCTCTCACAGTGGTATGAGAACTTCCAAAAACAGTGTCCATCTGGACGCATCGCACCAGATGAGTTTGAAAAGATCTATAAACGTTTCTTTCCTGACAGTGATGCCACTACATACGCCAAACATGTCTTTAGATCATTTGATACGAATGATGACGGGACTCTAGACTTCAAGGAGTACATAATTGCTCTGCACATGACCTCAGGTGGGAAAACAGAGAGGAAGCTGGAGTGGGCTTTCTCACTTTTTGATGTTGACAAAAATGGCTACATCACCAAGACAGAAGTAGCAGAAATCTGCCACGTAAGTTCTTATCTATGACTATATAGACTGAAAATATAGCCAGTCTATTTCGGGCAATGTTGTGAATCATTTATGAAGCATACATTGAACTGTATTTAAGGGATTAAGGGGAAAAAATAGGAATACTGTGGGGTAAAACAGGGCACTGAATTTCCTGTATGTTTAGCATATTTTAGTGGGTGATACAGAGCATAAAATTATCCAAGGTTTATTGCAACAGTTGGTCCCTTTCTTAAAGAAAATTTATTATAAATACTACAAGAGGAATATATCTCAGTAATAGAATTAAGTTTTTTTTTTATAAATAAAAATAATAACTAATAATAGCTTTTGTCAGTGCAGCTGTAATTAGTTAATATTTTATACACTGCATTTATATACATGTGTTTGCTACTTTATTATCATTAGGCTATATCTGGTTTAGTAATGTTAAGTTTTATTGTTATGGCGGTTGTGGAGTTAATTCATGCAGAAAAAAATGTTAGTCACAGTAAAATGGGGAGATAATCTCTCTGTATGAGAATATAAAGAATATTTCACTACAGCCACTGTTGGGCCCTTGAGCAAGGCCCTTAACCCTCAATTGCTCAGTTGTATATAAAATGATAATTGTAAGTCGCTCTGGATAAGAGTGTCTGCCAAATGCTGTAAATGTAATTTCCTTAAAAAATATCTAATGGAGCACTGAGGAATTATGTTCTAATGGATCTGGTATGTGACTTTCCTAAGTAGCCAAGTCAATTTTAAGTCACCGTAATTTTGCACTTATATAATTAGCAATTATTCACGAAACGTGAGGCGAACTATTCAATTCAGTGACAAGCACTGAGACTGTGGCACAGACTACATAGGAACATATAAAGCAAATTAAAACAAAAATGTATATAGTTTACTTTTTCATATTTTTATGATACACAGACAGGTCAGGTGACCTGTACTCCAAACAGAACTAAATGTTGTAAAGCTAAAGGCATATTTCTTAATTTACTCAGATTTTTGTGTAGGTACCACATGTAAATTAAAATAAACCATGCTCTATAAGTGTTTTTAAACTCATTCAAACTTTCAATAGTGTATAATATGCAAAAACAGACTGGCCCTGCGATGGCCTGGGGCCCTGCGATGGCCTGGCGAGCTGTCCGGGGTGTACTCTGCCCTCGCCCAGAGTCGGCTGAGATGGGCGCCAGCC
>JAQMYF010000001.1:31927153-31942663 GCA_030014195.1 Neosilurus mollespiculum
CGCCTTGTTGCATGCTTCGGTGATGCGTGAATAAAGACTGTAACTCTCCGTGGTTGTCAGTGTTTTTCTCACGTCTCACCCCAGAATTCTGGGTGATACTTCAGGACTGATCGACGAGAAGCCTAGATAATTCTAAAAGATCTAACAGTAAGAATGTAGGCAGTCAATTATTATCTTGACCTACTTAATACACTATATTTACAATCTTGTTCTCATTAATCAATATTGTGTTTGGAAACTCCTACAAGTCTGTCTCTGTTGATTACAAATATGCCTCCAGGGCACAGCCCACTGTTCTAAAACATTTCAGGGTTATGTGTTATCATTATATTACTTATTTACTTCATAAGCATGTACTGTGTACACTTTTATCACCTGTGCTCTCAGTGCCTGGCATAAGTCATGTACAGTCAGGTACTTAAATATGTATTAATAAGTAATAGTTATTTTAGCTGTCTATACGTACAGTATATTGGAGCAGATAATACAGCCTTAACATCATTAAATTAAAGAAAACCAGTTTCTCTGGCAGTCGTGAGATGGAGCGGAATGCTTTGGATCATGAGCGGTTCCTTAATCTCCATAATCTTCTCTTCTTGTCATTCTGATAGTATGAACAGTTGGCTGTCTTATCTTATTGATTCAGGCATTCTCCGGAGTTTACAATGTGGATAATGTTTATTAGTACATACTACACAAGAATGTCAGGATCTGACTGGTTTACTATCTTGGGTTAATAAGCACTTACTAAATGAGCTAAAGTATGATACTGAGAATTATTCAGTTGAGGGGCTGTTCTCAATGGCGGATAACAGCCTCATTGACCGAATCATTCTCCATTTCATATCAAATCATTTCATAGTCAAATTCTGTAACTGATTGGTTTTCTCAAGTTAATTTCAAAGTAGACAGTCATGTTACTATGTTGCTAGCTAGCTAGCTCATCAGCATCAGTGAGCTCTAAGAGTTTAGCGATATATCTAGCTTCATTTCCGATTCATTCTAGACAAGAAAATCAACAAAATGTGGGATTTAACATATTTGATGGTAAGCACCTATTTTCTATTTTCAAGAATCAGACCTTTTTTCTTGAAATAAGACTTTGTTGGCTTTTTGCAAGGAACAGAAAATCTTGAGAGTATGCAGCCATTTTTTTCACTAGGTTTCTGTGGGATGAAGAGGAGAGGATTAACATAGATATCATAGGATATGCTCCACCATGTCCGAAGCACTGCAGCCCTCACTCACTTAAGGTTTGTCACGGTCACTGCCACTGAAATTCTAGAAATTCAATAAAATGCCATCCCAAAAAAATAAAGAAAGCTACACAATAGGGCCCCTGCATTTTTAAAGGCAAAAAAAGCACTGTATTCTAACTTTGAATAAGTTTCAAAAGATAAAGTCATGACGGAACAGACAGAATCAACATTGTTGTGCATTAAAAATAGAAAAACTACAACTACCATTTGGCAGTTATATGTCACCATGTAGTAAGGCCACAGCAATATTTGACATTTAACCTTCAAAATGTAATTAGTTCATCCTTGGGTCAAGGTAGACATTTGAGCAAAGTAAGAAAAAAAATCCATTTAAGCATTCTCGAGAGATCACATTCACAATAATGGCACTCATGAAGCCACAGTGATCTTGATGTTTGACCTCATCTAAAAATCTAATCTGTTCGTCTTTAAGACAGTGTAGACTTTTATGCCAAGTTTGAAGAAAATCTCTCAGTGTTCTTAAGATATTGTCTTCACAAGAATGGCACACATGAGGGTATGGGGACCTTGACCCTTGATCTCCAAAATCTATGCGGTGGGCATTTGCACAATGTTTGAAAAAAAATCCTTCAAAGCATTCTCGAGATATTGTGTTCACAAGGAAGGCCCGGGCGGATGGACAGACGAAGTGACCTGAAAAAAAATAATGCTATTGACAGCATGGATTAATAAACCATAAAATTCTTGTTGGCTCAGTGGTTAAGGCTCTGCGTTACTAATCAGAATGTTTGGGGGTTCAAGTCCCAGTGCTACCCAGGTACCAATGTTGGGCCCAAAATAAACTGCTCAAGATAAAATGTAAGTTGCTCTATGTCTACCGAATGTAAAGTTTTAGTTTGCTTTTCTTGTTTCTATGTAGTATATACGGAGATTCTACATGATTTCAAAAAGACACTGTCACGGAGTGCGCTTTTCTTATGTTTCCATGTACTTTATATTAAAACTCTGAATGAGTTTTTAAGTATGAATCGTATGTAACTAAACTTCTTCAGAGACCTTTCAAGTTATTTGTTAGCTCTAAAACGTCAGTAATCTGCTGTGCACTGCTCACATTGCTGGATGCTGGACATGCACTCATGCACGCAGAGCTCACCTGCCACTGTCATGCTTAAAATCTCTTATACAATTTGGGGCCAACTTGATGATGAGTGTAGAGTTGTGGGAAATGAGCAGTTAAACCAGCGTCTGTTGCATATTTGCTAATCACGGGCCTCATTCAATATTTGAGTAATACAATATGTAAATGTTTGCTTACCCTAAAGTGAACTTAAAATTTAGGCCAGATTTACAGAAGCTTCATTAAGGCTTATTTCTTCTTATTCACAGGTACATTTTGATAAATGGCAATCACCTGTAAATTACTAGGTGTTGACATGCCACAGCTGATTTGTGTGTAAGGCCTACAAAAGTCGATTAGAAGACAAAATTCACAGAATTGAAAGCAAAACTTTGAAAGGAAGAGAAGGATTTTTCTGAGGCAGGTACATCAAATGCCGCTAGGAGCACTGTGCACATTCTGGACTCACACTCCACGGAAAACCTTTGACCTGCCGGGTCTGACTGGGTCTGTTCGCGACATATTTTTGGTCATTCACAAATCCTATGCAAACCTCTATCACGTACTCAAATCAACCAATGACTATGGAACGGCAGAAAAATGTGGTAGCTGAGATACATGACCGTGTAAAGTTTTGGTTCAACAATGACTGTGAACTGCAGTGGTCAGTAGTTCACCCCGTGTCTTTATTTATTGACCCCAGAATTTATAAATTAGTTTATAACGAATGCACAAAATTGCATTTGAAAATTTTGTGTTGCGTGGCCTATACATTTGCTGCAAAAATTTGAGTATTGATCACACTGCCCATTAACAACTGACATGCCTCTTTTTCTTTGGCAGTCTGCCAAGCCTGGCAGCAGAGTTCGTCAGGGGTCACAGCTTTTCCTGGATTCCTGGGTCCCGACTGGCAATTTTCTCAGATCACAAAAAAGGCATTCTACTTAGATGCCCCAGCCACCTCAACTGGCAACTCTCAACGCAGAGGAGCAGCGGTTCTACTCCGAGCTCCTCTCAGATGGCTGAGCTTCTCACCCTGTCTCTAAGGGAGAGCCCCGCCACCATGTGAAGGAAGCTCATTTCAGCCGCCTGTATCCGCAATCTTGTTCTTTCGGTCACTACCCAAAGCTCGTGACCATAGGTGAGGGTTGGAACGTAGATCGACTGGTAAATTGAGAGCTTTGCTTTTCGGCTCAGCTCCCTCTTCACTACGACGGACCAGTACAAGCCCCGTTTTACAGCAGAGGCTGCACCAATCCGCCTGTCGATCTCCCGTTCCATCCTTCCCTCACTCGGGAACAAGACCCTGAGATACTTAAACTCCTTCACTTGGAGCAGGACCTCATTCCAGACCCAGAGGGTGCATTCCACCCTTTTCCGGCTGAGAACCATGGCCTCGGACTTGGTGGTGCTGATTCTCATTACGGTCGCTTCGCACTCAGCTGCAATTCGCTCCAGTGAGAGCTGGAGGTCCCGGCTTGATGAAGCCAAAAGGACAACATCATCTGCAAAAAGCAGAGATGAGATCCTATAGCCACCAAACCAGAACCCCTCACCACCTCGGTTGTGCCTAGAAATTCTGTCCATAAAAATTATGAACAGAACTGGTGTCAAGGACAGCCTTGGCGGACCCCATCCCCCACCGGAAACGAATTCGACCTGTTGTTACCAATGCGGACCAAGCTCTGGCTCCAGTGGTACAGAGACCTAATGGCCCGTAGCAACCAATCCGGTACCCCATACTCGCGGAGCACGACCTATAATATTGCCTGAGGGACACAGTCGAAAGCCTTCTCTAAATTCACAAAGCACATGTTGACAGATTGGGCAAATTCCCATGCCCCCTACAGGATTCTGTAGAGTGTGTAGAGCTGGTCAAGAGTGCGGCGGCCCGGACAAAAACCACATTGTTACTCCTGTATCCGAGGTTCGACTATCGGTCTGATCCTCCTCTCCAGTACAGTAGTGAATAGACTTTCCCGGGTAGGCTGAGGAGTGTGATTCCACGATAGTTGGAACACACCCTCCGGTCCCACTTTTTAAAAAGGGGAACTACTCCCTGGTTTGCCAATGCAGAGGTACAGCCCCCAATGACCACGCGACGTTGCAGGTATGTGTCAACCAAGACAGTCCTACAACATCCAGAGCTCTGGGATATTCAGGGCGGATCTCATTCACCCCCGGAGCGACACCATCGAGGAGCTTTTTGACTACCTCGGCAACCTCAGACCCAGCAATGGGCGGAACCCCACCCGAAAGCCCAGGGTCTTCCTCCTCCACGGGGGGATTGAGGAGGTCCTCGAAGTATTCCTTCCACCTCTCTACAACATCCCCTTTCGAGGTGAGTAGCTCCCCACTTCCACTATAAACAGTGTTTGTGGAGAACTACTCCCCCTCCTGAGGTGTTGGATGGTGGTCCAAAACCTTTTCGAGGTCACCCGATCATTTTCCATGCCCTCACCAAACTCCTCCCACACCCAAGATTTTGCACCGGCAACAGCCCAGGCTGCAGCACGTTTGGCCTGCCAGTACCTGTCTGCTGCCTCGGGAGTCCCACAGGCCAAAAAGGCCTGATAGGACTCCTTCTTCAGCTGGATGGCCCCCCTTACCACAGGTGTTCACCACCGGGTTCGGGGGTTACCACCACGACAGGCACCAATGACCTTCCGGCCACAGCTATGCCTTTATTCATCAGGGAGAAAATGCCAGTCTCAAAATATTCACTGCGTCATGCACCAACGCTTCCAGTGATATCACTTGCGTTGTTTGCACAGTGTCGGCTTTTATCTACCATCTACCCAGACCAGTGCATTATCTTTTAAACAGCAACATTTCATTTGAATATATATAAATATTTAGGCACTGCCTAAAAGCAGAGCTCTGAAAATGTTTGCATTTATTTTCAGTAAAGAAAGAGCCATAATATAACTTACAGTCTTTTCAATGGTATTCAAAAACGTATTTATCCCCAGGGAAAAAAACACTAAAAAATAACATTTTCTGCAATGTGAAAGTGCGCTCAGCGGCGACAGCGGCGACATGTATGCAATATATTTTCCCCACTATTTTATTCATTAATCGAGTTGCACATGTGGGCACGTATGTGACAACAAAAGCAAACTCATGGCTTTATGACATTTGCATAAGTATGGAGCTGCTATCAATGAAAAAAATATATATAAAATATATTTTCTATATTTATCGAGGTTTATTAATGTTATGGATACATTTACATGAGTAGGATACAAGAGATTTTCTGAATTTTTTGGGATGTTCATGAATACCAGATTTGTTGTGCAAACACTCACATAAACAATTTATCTATAAATCCAGCAGTACCCAGATTTATTAATATCTGCTATTCATTCTTTGTTTTGGCTTTCCAGTTCCTCACTGTGACAATCAAATCAATCCTGTGTAGAAGATTAGTGGAAAATAATTATGATTCTTGAAATGTAAGCTGTAATGTTTTTGTTGGAAAATCCCTTCAAGGACCAAATTAAACATAGAATCTATACCCAACATCAGGGCTAGACCAAACACTAGCACTTTTAAATTTGAGTACACATGACCACAACTGCAAGTTTACCTGCTTGTCTTTCGATGAGGACGAGGGTGTCTTCGGTAGGTGCTCCTTCAAGTAATTTTTCAGTCAGTCGGCTCCCACATGCCTTTAATAGCCTGCAGCGTGCATAACATGCAAGGATTAGGAGGAGCACTGCATTCCCTCACGCAATAATTTACATAGGTAAATAATGTAAATCGAGTGTCCATAAGGTGAGATCAGTATGTGCGGAGTGTTTTTGTTTGAGCGTGTCCTACCAGCTGAAAGAAGTGTGCAGTCTGGTCCACAGATTAGGATGCTGTGTAAGAGAAGTTAGAGAACGAGCTGCATTGCCGCTGCGTTGATGAGGAAACCCGGCTGGTGAAAAAGTGCTGTTTATCCGTACAGCTCTCTGAGGGCATACGACCTGCTCGCTATCAAACACCTGAAGGTGAAAAGGTATAACAGAGAACAAGTCAGTTATTAGATTCAGTAAAAGGAATTAAATTACATATTTCATATATAGGAAGAGACAAGCTGCGTTGATGAGAGAGGTCCAAGGAAAACAGCCAGACTTGTAAAGCTGACAGGGAGGCTATGGTACCTCAAATAAACACTTTTAATAAATGTGGTGAGCAGAAGAGCATCTCAGAATGCATAAAACCTCAAATATTGAGGCAAATGGACTACAACAGCAAAAGGCCACATCAGGTCTCACTCCTGTCAGCCAAGAACAGGAAACCAAGACCCCAGTGGATACAGGCTCACTGAAACTAGACAGCTGAAACAGGAAAGAGATCAGTTGATGTTTATCCAATAATTCTTGGCTGGAGCTGCAGCCAAATTACTGGTGAATGTGTCACCATCACTTACATCTATTCCAACAAGGAACATGACTTAATTAAAGGTTAAATAACTCTGATTTTCCCAGATGGGTTTTTAATTATAAGGATAATCCTAAACTATCACTTCAGGATTATTAGAATTGAGCCTCTGCTACCTGGAGTGCTGTGCACTGCAGACTCTGGATGGTGATTTTGAGGTGGCGCAACAAGAAAGGCCAGGAGTTGATGAGGTAGATCCTGTCCATGGCCACCACAACGATGCTGTACCAGCGCTGGAAGCCACGCGCCAAGCTATCCTTGATGAAGAAGGTGTGAGAAAACACAAAGCCATGTTGCTCATCCCCAAAGAAGATGGGTCCTTCTCTACCTGGACACACCTTTCGAAAGCACCAGTGTTCATCATTAGACCGAACTGACTGAACCAAATTCAACATGATATTGAGGAAAAGATGAATTCGTTTCTTCTGCAAATCTGTATGAATCTAGAATACGGCACTCACCTCACAGCTCAGGCTGCGCACGCAAGCCTGCCGCACCATGCTGAACAGCTGAGGCTGACGTGGATGCTGATGGCTAAGGAAGCGAATCCCTGTCTCTTTGTCCACACTCACAAAACCAGGGTGAGAAGCAGGGAGGGAGCGACAGCCCTAAACAGGGAAGAGATTAAAAAATATCAGACACCAACACAGAAGAGCAGAGAGAACTTAAGACAGCACTTAAGCACTATAATAAAGTCAACTAAATTAAACTACATTTCTAATTTCACTAACAATAGGGCTGGGCAATATGGGAAAAAGAGCTTATCATGATTATTTTTTTCATGTCCCAATATGTTTCACCATATAAATCACTGTTTCTGTCAAACCTAGAGGTTCTGTTGTACTTCTAAGTGAAATGTGAGGATATCATAAGGACAATTTTTAGTTTTAATTAGGGCTCATTGATCAATATCGATATTTATCACAATATATGATTTGATAATGCTGCTACTTTAAGAGTATCATGATAATGCTTGAAGCTAGGGCTGGGTGATATTTCTTAAAGAAAGGTGATATTTCTCTGCTAAATAACAACACTTACCATATTCAGTTTTCTGATGATATGAATGATCATATCACAATACCATTATCTATCCACATATCACCCAGCTGTCTGACAACTGTCATGAGGACAATCTCTGCTTCGATTCTCACCTCACACATGTCACCTCTGTGTGTATCTGAGCTGTTGGCCTTCATGGTGAGTCCTTCTCCATCACGCTCTCCTTCCGGTTCTCGGTCAGGCATCATCATTGATCCAGATTGAGGAGGTGATGGTGGATGAACTGCCTCGGTGCAAAACAGCGTCCGAGGCCCGTGGAGTTCACAGAAGTGACAAAGGGCAACCAATGCATTCATCTGCAAATAATTTAGACGGGTTTATGTTTTGATTTCATTTCGCTCATTCAGATGTGGTGAATAATTTGGGAAGTAAACCAAGTGGTAGACATGTTTATCACAAGCAGGTGATGTGATACAATATATCACATGAATTAAGGAATGAATGACTTAACACATCTACTCATTAACAGAAATGTAACTACAGGGAAACCACCTCAAGTAACAATAATGTATATAATTTAATGTATTTACCTTTTCAGTCTTCCTGACAGTCACTTACAAGACAGAAGTCTGACTTAGTGAATGACTGAACAAATCCAGGACATCACCTTCAACTAAAAATGCACGAATAAAAACACACAATGTTAGTCAGTATAAGGACGCAGAGTCACCGGTTCAGAAATGATAAAACACTCACCTATACTATCACCTGTAGTCCAAGAGTAAGCAGTCCAAGCAACACATGAACATCAACAATAATAGTATTTATACTGCCTCCTTCCAAATCCTGCTTTGCTAGTCGCTTGATCACGTGTTTGAGAGTCACGCGCTCTATTCATAACAACGTGCGCGTGACCGGGCAGTGCTGAAAATAGAAAACAAGGTGTGGTAAAAATAATAATAATAATAATTAAAAACTTATGCGGACCTTTATTTCATTTCAGACACACCACATGCCTCAAAAGGTCAGAACGGTCTGTCATGGTGTGTGTGGGTGTGTTGTCTAAAATAGTGTTTCTTTTTTAGCTATAATAAAAACTACAAAACCCATGGCCACGGCGGGTGACGTCACAGGAGGAACACGGAAGCGAATTGAACTGAGCGCTTTGTGCCAGTACACGCTGGATGTGTGAGCTATATAAGGTACAGCTGTCATGGTGAACCCATAGCAACCCGGTGATTTCATGTCCGTCCAAGTACAGTGTGACTCAGTGCAGTCAAGCAGGCTGTATTTACATTATCTGTAGAGTATCCATGGTGACGTAATGGGGTTAACACGCCTTATTTACATGACTTCCTTGTGTCCACATCACAGTTTTAGATGAGCTCGCTGCCTCTGCCTTAAGCTCAACAAAACAAACTTACTACTTACTAAAGTTTACCAGGCCTTATATTTACACGTTTATACTTTCTGTTTAAACCGAATATTTTATATAGAATATTCCTAGAAAGACCTCTTACAGGGTAAAGTCCTCTGCATTTGTTATGGAGGCTGCTGAAGACGAGAAATCAGGAACGTCACAAGTTCAAACAGGTATTTATTTATATACACTATTACTTATTATACTTATTGTTTATATTCCCTGTCCTAGAGGTAACTACTGTAGCTTGATATAGTGTATAGTAGAGCTGTGGAGCCTGTGTGTGTGTAGGTTTAGTTAGTAATAAAGTCAGTGTGGTAGATCAGGTTGAATTGAAATAATAGTTTGATTTAAAGTTACATATGTTCAGAAGAGCAGATTTGATATGAAGTCATGTCGTCACTGATCATTTATTTGTTTGCCGAACCGCTTAATCCTCTATTAGGGTCGCTGGGAGGCTGGAGCCTATCTCAGCTGACACTGTGGAAAAGGCAGGGTACACCCTGAACAGCACGCCAGACCGCATGGCAACACACACAACCATTCACACTCACACTCACACCTAATGGCAATTTGGAACTGGCAGTTAGCTTAATGTGCATGTCTTTGGACTGTGGGAGGAAACCGGAGTATCCGGAGGAAACCCAATACAGCATATTTTATTTATTTCAGCCGTTGTTACTTAGGTAAACTTTGCCGATTAAAGAAATGTGGATGATTTAATCAGAGTTCAAAGGATGAAACATGAATGACAGCCATACCAAACTGAGCTGGGCGTTTCCCTTTACAGGACATTAATCATTTACAGTAGTGTGCAGTGAAGATTATACACCACCACTTTTGTCTAAAAGGACTCCTAATAAAGAGAAGTAAATAATGACTTCTCTATAATTTTTTGGTGAAAATGTATTGAACAATGCTATTGTAGGCAATGAGAATAAAAAAAAAAATCTTTCCGACAAGTATTTTGAGGTAAAAGTATGGCTAATAAACAAAAACACCAAAAATACCAATTTTTAAGAAAAATTGATGAATGAACTTCAAACCATTTGGAATGGTTTAGCGAGTGAAGAAATTAAAAAAATCTAAAGGGTGGTCACACTAAATATTGACCTTTTTTCTCAAAAAAGAGACTGGTATTTTTGTTATTACTATATATTGTTTTTTGTTTACTTATTCTCACCAATATGATCCAATGTTACATGAAATAAATACTTGACTTTCTGATTTGTCTTCATTTTGTTAAGCTGTATAAGTGTACTGTATTTTTTGATTTCTTCACTCACTAAACCATTCCATATGGTTTGAAGTTCAGTCATGCTATGGAAATGTCAAAATAATAAAATTTGGGACACTTTTCAATTTAACTGAAAAATTGGTATTTTCAGTGTTTTTGCATCCATTACTCATGTACCTAGATTGCTTTCTTATTGGGTACAGAACAATTCAGAAAAATCAGGATTATATAGTAATGTGAGGAATATTATAGAGTAATATAATAATTAAGTAATAAAATAAAGAAATAAAGAAAGAGAACAGGAGAAGTCTGTCTGATTTATTCATGTAAAAATTATTTGCATATTCCTCTAGCCAGTGTAGTGTAAAGTAAGAGCTCCCCCTTGTGAGATCTGATCTATGGAAATGAAGTGCAGTATGCCTGCAAGCCCTTTTTTTTTTTTAAACAGGTCATTACTTTATGAATAAATTTAAAATTGGTTTAAAGAGTTTACTGAGTCCTCAGGTATAACCACTAATTTGTTGATGCACACAAGGAAAGCAGAAAAACATTACATTACAAACAAACATTGCTTGTGAGTTTCCTCCAGGTACTCCGGTTTCTACTACATTAGTATAATTCATTTATTACTACACACACACACACACACACACACACACACATATATATATATATATATAGTAATAATTGAATTATACTACTGTAGTACTCTCAGGTAGAGTTTGTTCAGTTTTGCCAGGAAATTAGCTGTTTTAGCCGCAGTTCTCCTGGAGATTTTGACTGTCATACTTAGTTCTATAAATTGTTCATGTTATTATTACAAGACATTCGAGAGCTTACGGAAATTGTACTAAAATAAAGTAATATTACGATAGTCATTTACATAGACACGAATTTTCCATTAGAGCTTACGGAAATTGTACTAAAGTGGGACTGGTGGAGCAAACACACGCGTCCACTGACCTTTTGCGTATTACGGGTACTTGGAAACGCACATACTCTGTTTAACTTGAAGACGAAGTTGAACTTCTAATTATCTAATTAGATCCTGGCGTTTGACCTATTGGAAAGTTCCTGTTTATGTTAATGTAACGTAGTGCTCCATAGTAACAGCATGTCTATTGGCACGCATTTTTAAGTTTTCTCTTTAAAATTTTGTCACCTTGCTATGACCTTCACCATTGACCTTGAAATTTCATAATCAAATCTTCTCTGGGACTTGTTTTGGGCAGAGGTAATGATAGAGTTTTAGTAGAAATAACCTTTGTGATTGTTCTCACTCAGATCCGGATGCATTCAAACAAGATGCTAAAGCTGTGGATGTCTGCAAATTTTTCATGAGGGGCAAGTGTCATTTTGGAGACCGATGCCGCCTGTCTCATAGGTTTGTCTGCCACTATTGGGAATCATTGGATTATCGTCATGATTGATGTGAATATTAAACCACAATCATGAGCCTTTCTGTACTTTTCTGTCATGGAATTTATTTTACAGCAGGTGGCATAGTTTCTATAGCATTTTGTTTGGTAAATTCTAAAAGGTTTAATGGAACTAAATAAGTAATAGATTAAACAACAGGCGTTTAATGCACCATTCTTTTTCTTTCTGGTTTGTCTCCCCTTCACTTTTTTCCTAAAGGAGCACATCTAAATTAGCTGATCATGAACTGGTACAACTCGAAGAGAAAGGATGCAAAAAACAAAAAACCAGAAGAAAGTCGGGCAAAATAGATAAGGCTAAAGTCGAAGAAAGCAAAGGTAAAACCTATAGGTACTTATTCAACTGTAACCCTTCATTACTAACAAATCTCATTTACTGTCATTTCCAAAACAAATTCTTTTTGCTTTACCACCAAGGGCCCGAGAAAAAGCAGCGCATGCGCACAGCAGATGATGTAATTTCCAGGATTCTCTGGGATAGCTCTGTGGACCCAGCAGATTTTATAGTGGGTCACCTGGACCGCTTTCTTGGAGTTCTGGAACGTCCTTTCTCTGACTACTCGTGGGACACTCAGGTACAGGATACATGGCTAGCTTTTTAACTTTGCTCTTCTTAATTTCAGAATTGAATTGAAAACAGGGTAATCATTGAAGGTTTTATATGATCCCAGCTGTGTGACTGTGACTGTTTGGAGGAAATGGCTATTCCTCGTCACAGGATCCAGTACTTCAGTTATAAAGGCCAACGTTTGTGGGACAAAGACAGTCGCACTGACCATGTGTTTGGCTCCACGGGACAGTTAGTAATGTACCCGTTTGATCAGTGGGACCAAAAAGGTGAGGATCAAAGTCTCTTTAGGTCATGAAACATATTACCCATTTGAAACATATTACGCATTGCACTCTTTGTTCTAATCATGCTGGTGTTAAGAAATATCCTGTATATTTGCATCAATTCAAGTTAATATCATATTCAGGAGTTCATTAGTGCTGCCTCACTCCCTCTGCTCCTCTGTCTAATCACTGTGCTAAATGATGCATATTTTATGTGTCTTTTTATGACATATTGTCTAATCTTAATCCTTAATGTTTGTTCCCTTTGGTCTTATTACTAAAACTGACACAATTTACAGGCGACTTTGCTCCGGATCCAGCAGAAGATGGAGAAGGATTGTCTGTCGAAGAGAATGAGCAGGACTGTGCAAACCACAAGTTAATGGGCACTGCAGAGGAGGGAGCTCTCAGTGATTCTGAAGATACATTAGACTGTAGCACAAATAAACAAGTGGACAAGGACTGTGAGGATATAGCACAAGAGGGAGAGGTGCCATCCATCTCGAAAGGAGATGAACAAATCATAACTCAGGATGAATGGACAGAGAGCTGGGAAAAGGAGGAAGCAAAGGAGGAAGAGGTGGAGCCTGTGCAGCTCATCCCTCAAGTGCCACTCCCAGGTCGCCAACGACGCAAACCCACCCATTTCATTTGCTTCCGTGTGGACACACCTGCTGCCCTGCATGCCTTCCAGCATGTCCAGAAGAAAGTTCTGAGCTACTTGCCTGAGTCAGAGCCATTGTTTTTGAAACCAGAGTCACTCCATGTTACTCTCTCTTTGCTCGTTCTTCCAGGCCCTGCAGAGGTCTTCGCTGCTAGCGAGCTCCTTCGCTCAGTCGTCAAAAACTTCTACAAACCACCCATCTCTGTTGTTTTCACTCCTAGGCTAAGGCATTTCAGTGGAAAAGTTCTTCATGTAGTCCCTCAGCCTCTCGCAGACATCCAGAACCTGAACGCTCCCCTCCAAGAAGCATTTAGGGAGAAAGGCTGGCTCCATCGCGACTCACGAAACCCCAACTACCATCTCACGCTAGCTAAAGTAACAGAAGTGGAGGGAGAAAAGATATTTGAAAATGTCTGGCAGATTAAACTGGAAAAGCAAGTGAACTTTGGGAAGCTAACAGTGGACAAGTTGCATCTCTGTGTCAGCAGTGTTCCACAGGATGCAAATGGCTTTTATCAGACAGTGTGTTCTGTCCAGATACCTAATGTCTAACAGCAAAATGGTGATTGTAACACAAACAGTCATTGTGTACAAACCAAGCATGAAACTGTTGAATCAAGGGTTTACATTAATCATGTTACAATTACTACAGCAGTTATGTTAACAGTTTTTATGCTCGTAAAGGTTTACAGCCATGTTTATGTCACAGAAACAATGCGAACAAATTAAGCCAGTACTAACTATTACAGCTGCTATTTGAACTGATCTGTTTCCATAATCATTATACATGATAATCGTTTAGATCACAGGAAACAGTATGAACTGGGTATCCGTTGGCAAATAAATAACCTCCTGAAACTCCTGAGCTGTGATGCAGTGTTTTCATTGTTATATTCTCAACCGGAGTACCTGCAGGAAACCCACACAAGCCCAGGGAGAACTCAACACAGAAACACCTTCACCGAGCCCGGGACTCAGGACCTTCTTTCTGTGAGGTGGACATGCTAACCACTATGCCTCCACTTCCACTGCGTCATCCACTAATCATCTATTCTGCAAACCCTACAGGGTCACAAGGGAAGCTGCAGCCAATCCCAACGGACTTTGGTGAGAGGTGGGGTTCACTCTGAACAGGTCCCCAATCTATGCAGGGCTAACCTAGACACGAACAACCATTCACACTCACATGCACACTCACAATAGCCAATTTGTTATGCCCAGCTGGCATAATACACATGTCTCAGCTGTGAGAGACAACAATGCTAAGGGGATGATCACATTAGAGGTGCGATAGAAAAGCCGCTGATGCGAATGCATTTTTAATTATTTTTGTGAATTTTGAAATTTGCGTTATGTTTTGTGAATCCACATGCAAGCAAATATTTTGCGGCTTAAATATGTATATCGTGTGAAAGTCACACAAAACTGATATTTTTATTTACTGATAAATTAATAATTTGCGACCTTCTCATGAGTGCAAACTGATGGGAAAGCGTTTGAGACTATTTACTGTTGGAACCTCGTTTTGCGACATTCGCTGAAATTTCAAATATTTGAAATTTTTTTTGCAGTGACTTCACAAACCAGGCGACAAAAAAATGCATTGCCACAAAAGTTCGCGACAAATTCTATCACGCCTCCAGTGTGATCAGCCCCTAACCACTACACTACTGTGCTTCCCTAATTTCCCCAGTATTAATGTACTTAACTAGCTAACACACTTGCCATATACTATTACATTACCTTAGCTACCAGATTTTATTTTGGTCACATGGGTTGCCACAACTAAATATTGACCTGGGGAAAAAGCATGTCGCCTAAGAAGGTAGATAATTAATTTATATGTTCTATACCATGTAATTATGACAAACAATTGTTGCCCATCACCACAAAATAAGTCTTGATACAAGAAACTGACTTTTTAATGTCTTGTGAATAAATAAATTAAACTTGAGATGCATTTTTAGCTCTTCTTTTTACCAAAGAAATTATGTTTTCACCAGCTTGGGTTCATTTGCTTGCTTGTTTAACTGTCTGTCTGTTAGCAGCGTCATGTCAATATTTTTGACAGACCAATCTGAAATTTTTATGATGTGCAGGTAATCACCCAAGGATGTTCCCATAAAATTTTAAGAATCCACACACTGAT
>JAQMYF010000001.1:31949044-31969342 GCA_030014195.1 Neosilurus mollespiculum
ATTTTTTCCCACATACAATATATTTAGCTCTACTTCGACGTATCGAGCACTGTTCTACGGAAAATCGACTCAAGATCCTATATATATATATATATATATATATGTATGTGTGTGTGTGTGTGTGTGTATCCTTCTACAATAATGTCAATGCTGAATGGGACACAGAAACAATCTTCAGTTTCAAACACATCCAGCATTACACATTTTATATTATATTCAAATGGGTAAAAATGCCTCCAGTCGTCACATCTCATCTTTTTACCATTAGCACCAGTGCTGCATGTTCTACATTCGCGAACTTGATTGGCTCTTATATTTCATTGCATAGTAACACTGGTCTGTCACGTCTTTCTTACTAACATATTCATTTCTTTTCATTTTCAGATCCACTTTATCATTTATTAGGGTTACAGGATGCCTGGAGCCCATCCCGGCCAACTCCGGGCAAAGGCGGGGTACACCATGAAAAGCTCACCAGACCATTGCAGAACCAACATGCACAAACCATTCACACTCATATTCACACCTAGGAAAAATTGAGAATATCTACTTAGGATATAATACATGTCTTTGGCCCATGGGAGGAAACCCACGCAAGCACAGGGAGAACATGCAAACTCCACACAGAAACGCTCTCGCTGGACACAGTGCTCAAACCCAGGAATTTCTTGCTGTGACGCAGAAGTTCTAACCACTACAGCACCATGCCAACTTTATTAACTCAGATTTTTCCAATTAGATTTATGGCCTCTTGTTTTTATTAACATGGACACATCAGCATTTTTCACCCTTTGACCAGTTGGTGCATTCTGAATAAGTTTAATCATGTAATCATGAATAAGGGTATCATAGTGGGTAGTGTTGCCACTTCACATTTCCAGTTTCTCAGGCCAATCCTAATCTCAGGTTATTGTTTATACTTCAAGATTCAATGTTATTGTTTATTTTAGTGTCTTGCATTTGCATACACAAGAAACAAAACTTGTCACCAGCTCATAGCGGTACATGTTAAAAATAAACGTAGCACATAAAAATACTCCAGTAAATATTTGATCTTAAAAACATATCTAATAAATGTCTATCACTAATGAGATAAGGTGGCATGGTGCCATAGTGGTTAGCAGGTCTGCCTCACATCAAGAAAGTCCTGGGTTCGAGTCCTGGGCTAGGGCATTTCTATTTGGAGTTTGAGTCATGCTGTCCCTGTGCTTGCGTGGGTTTCTTCTGGGTACTCTGGTTTTCTCCCATAGTCCAAAGACATGCCAATTAGGCTAAATGTATGTTCTAAATTGCCACATGGTGAGAGTTTGAATGATTGTGTGTGTGTTGGACCTGTGATGGTCTGGCAAGCCAATCAGGGTGTACCCCGCCTTCACACAGTGTCGCCTGAGATAGGCTCCAGCCTCCCAACAACCCTAGTAGGGTTAAGCGGTTTGGCAAATGAGTGAGTGAGGAACTAATTGATTGATGTGATGTAATTTATTGTGATGAGAGAATTAAAGCATTAACAGTCCATCTAGTGGCAGTGAAGGGAGTTAGGATACATGATGTAATTTGCTATTTATGTCTCTCTTTGGTGTTTTTATGACCATGCATGATGGGTCAGAAGTAGGATTCACTCTCGAGACTCCTTTTTGCTTATGTTTGCCTATGTAATAAAGATTAATGTTGATTTTAAGATGCTTATTGCTTGTTGCTTATCCTCGAACCTATGTGGATGAAGTTGTGTGAAGTTTTGCATAGTGTCATACCATTATGATATACCATGAAGTACAGTAGTATGCAATTTGTGAGCAATGTTATAATTTTTATGCAACCTAAACACTTGAGTAAACTGTACAATAGCCCTGCTTGAGGCCACTGTGCACCAGATACAACACAAAATTACAACACAAAAATGCAAAAAAATAAATGTGGGAAATGTTTGCGTACTATTAATGCCATGGGCCCTGTAAAAACACTCTCTAGGATCATGACCATGACTGGTCTGCTATGGTGCATTTGTTTCAGCATGTAGCCCTAAAATATTGAAGACGGTTTTTGTTTTGGAGGCTAGAGAAAGCCTTCAGGGCGATGAAATATTGAGGACACCATAGGAAACCCCTCACTGAATAACTGAGATAAAGACCTGCCAGATCATTAGTCAGACACAGGCCTGAGAGCGTTTTGAAATGTTAATGTTGTATGAATAATTACACCATGCACCAATTCTTACATTTTATGTGACTGCATTTCAATTTATTATACTGTCAGTGAGGTTTAATGAGGGTCAGTAGGATTTAAGAGAGTTTATGAAACAGTTATTTTCCTGTTGAATTTATTTCTATTACCACATTCATATGGCACTGTTTTAGGTTCGGACAACCTCAAGAGTAGCAAGGGTATTTCATTTCGAAAAGGTGCAGTGGAATATATATGCAGTACACTCTCACTGTATGACAAATGTAACACAAATGTGAGTTTAGTTTTATTATTAAGATGAGAAGCAGTGCATAAGATTAGTAGTATCATATAGAGGAGTATATTAAGTACATTGTCGTGTAGAAATGGTGCCAGGATTTGGTTTGTAATTATGGTTGCTTTCTTGCTCTGTCACGTGAGACAAGACATACCTTCTGTTATGTGTTGTACAACATCGTGATAACAAGCTGAGTGAATGCATCACGTCAAACCACATTTCAGGGTTTGTGTTGATGGTGCTGATTTTGTAATAATTGTTTGTTTGTTTGTATGCTGTGCGGTACAGTTATATAGTGGTTTGCATGCCTGCCTTACAGCAAGAAGGTCCTGGGTTCAAGTTCTGGGCTTGGCAAGAGTGTTCCCTAGGTGTGTGTGTGAATGGTTATGTGTATATGTGTGTGTGTTGTTTCTGCAAGGGACTGGCGAGCTGTTCAAGGTGTACCCCGTCTTTGGCCAGAGTTGGCTGAGACATGCTTCAGCCTCCCTGTGACCCTATAGCAGTTTGGCAAATGAGTGAATGAATGTTTGCTTGTTTGTTTTTAATTTAAATACATCATGCGTTCAGGTAAGTGGAGTGATGTTGCAAAGTTGAGCCACTCCTTCAAACCATAATCAGTCTCAAAGATCACAGTCAGGCCGGTCTTCATCACAAGATAAACCCTGAGGAAGGTTAGGACCATGGTGCGCAGCAGAGGGGTCTTGTACACCCAAAAAAGGGGTCTATTTCTTAGTAATAACTGGCTCTTTGTTCCATATCTTGCTTATTACACGGGTACTGAACCACTTAATTTTACTAGGGTCACAGGGAAGCTGAAGTCTATCTATAGCTGTCTATAGGCGAAGGCAGGGTACACCCTGAACACACAACCATTCACCTTCATATCTAGGGGCAATTTTTAACATCCAATGAGCCTAATGTGCATGTCTTTGGTCTGTGAGAGGAAACCGGAGTACCTGGAGGAAACCAACGCAAGCACGGGGTGAACATGCAAACTCTACACAAAAACACCCTTAACAAGCCCAGCACAAGAACCCAGGACCTTCTTGCTGTGAGGCAGACATGCTAACAATTGCATTACATTACACTAATGGCTTACTTACAGCTACTTACAAAATATTGACTTAAAGAAGTAATAGATTTTGTATATTGTAAAAGACCAATCAGAATCAAGTATTCAAAGGAGCCTTATAAAATCTGTTGTAAATAAATTTCTGAAAATTTAGTTTAATGACTGTTGCACTGTCTGTGTTTAAGGCTTCGCAGTCAGTCTATTAACTCTGAGCTTAATGGTTACATACTGTAGATTTCTTATGATCTTAGGTTGCAGCTAAAGATTGATGATTTAAATATTGGGCCATTTTCTCCTCTATAGTGTTCATTAATCGATTTGGGATACCTGTTTTTTTTTGTTCGTTTGTTTTGGGTTTTTTTTTTTCAAAAATATTGATCGCCCATGATAAATTGCCTGAATGAGCATGAACTGAGTGTGTGTGGAAGTGTGTGTGTATAGGTGTCTTGCGGTGCAGTCTTGTCCCATCCAGGTTGTGTTCCCATCAATTGAATAGAATAGGATAGATGAGAATAGGATGTGGAGCAGAATAGTGGCTCAGTGATAAGCACTGTCATCTCATAGCGAGAAGGCTAAGGGCCTTTCTGTGTGGATTTCATGTTCTCATGAATGTAAGGGTTTCCTCCGAATGTTCCGGTTTTCTCCCACAGTCCAGAGACATTCACATAAGTCAACTGGCTATTCTAACCTGCCCCAGAAGTGAATGTAAGTGTGAATGTTTGTTTGTGTCTGCGTAAGCAATGGACTGGTACCTTCCCTCTCGCCCAAAATCAGCTGGGATTGGCTCCAGCTTCCCACAACCCTGATGGATTATTGGCATACTGTAATTATTGGATGGATGGATGGCTAGATGGAGGATGGGATAGGATGGAATAGGGATCTACCATCAGCCTGACCAGGATAAAGTGTTTACTGAAAGTGAGTGTAGGCAGGTTTCCAACACAGTTTTGCACAAAATAGAACAAGGGGGAAAAGTAAGTGGACAATCACAACTGCCAATGCTCTGTTTTTCCATCAAGTGATGGTATGCAATTAAAAGTGAGTTTCCTTTCATGATCCCTGTCATGTGACTTAAATGCAAAAAAAGTTCCCTTTTAACTGTGCAGAACACCGCTTTGTCCAACTGTCTGCAGACCACCTCATTTGAACATATAAACTGTTTGTGATATTTGAAATATCAGTTTTTACAAACATTCGTGTCTTTCCATTCTTCGTTTTTATTTTGCTGTTTTAAATTGCGCTTTAAGTGTGGTAATGGAAATTGTCATGTGTTTTCATTGCTCATTTTCAATTTACCAGGTTTATTTTGAGCCTCTCAATAGCTGCTGTCTTATTCTCATGCTGGGGCAACCCCAGGGCTCTTTCAAGGCTACCTGAGGTTGTATCCAGGGGCTTTAATTCTCAAGCCAAAAAGCTGTTTGCATTTCCATGAAATGCAACAATGGAAACGGTAATGGGCTTGGCTCACACCAGATCACCCAGTTTTAGCACGATAGTGGCATTGTGGCTATTGTCACATGTGTTACGAACTAGCAAAATCAGTCAGACTGCACAGTCATCCAAAAAGGGTTTTCCCAGGTGTGTTTGGATAATTCATTTTTCATAACTTCCTAAAGGTGTTCTACCACCATCCTTATTGTGAAGGGGGACCCTTTGTTGTTGGGGTTATATATATAGAACACCTAAGGGTTCCTCTTGCAGGAGCTGTCAGTCCTTTTTTGTCAGTTTAATGGTTAAGGTAGATTGCCTAAGACAGCTTAGAGACAGCACTGTCTCCATCCTCTCCAAATATCTCCTGCACAATATTGAGGTGTGTTTGAAGTGGCCCTAAAAACCTTATATATAGGTCCCAGGTTATTTAAATGCTGATATTCGAGCATGATTATTGATTGTATGGGACATACTCTGTGGTATAATATGTTATTATATGATTTCCTCGGATATATGTCTCTCGGCTTGTCTGGGAACGCCTCGGTGTCCCTCCAGAAGAGCTGGAGGAAGTGGCTGGGGAGAGAGACGTCTGGACCTCATGATTAGGCTGCTGCCCCCGTGACCTGACCCCGGATCAAGTGGAAGAAGATGGTGATGATGATGATATATGATTTCCATTGTTTATTTGATAACATTGGGAGTTACGAGGTTTTACCTGATCAAGGCTGAAGGTTTTACCTGATTGGGAGTTACTAGGTTTTTCCTGACCATGTATATGCAAATATAAGACTTAATATGTTCTTCCTGATCAATATTTTGGAAGTTTGTGGATATTTTGTGTCCAAAAATGGTCCTAACTTACTAGGTTTTTCCAGACAAGGGCAGACTTGCGCATGACTTTCACATTCAGAACACAATACATGTATCAGTTCAACAACCTATGTGTATTTTAGCAGATGGAATGTACACATAAAAACAAACTTGGATTTCTTGAACAGTTCTGCCCCACCCAGTCTCATGGTTAATGTCATTTTAAGAGTAAGCTAGTGTGTTTATTTGTGTGGTATTTGGATGCCTCGTACCTCTCTCTGCTTAACCTTTTTCCCCGTCTTCTGTTGTCTTCCTGGCCCTCATTTTCCCTAATGGCTCAATTGCTCAAATGCTCAATCAGCATTTTCCCCCTTTTTTCCAGGACTAATGGCTGCCATTGAGACTGTTCCCAGTTACAGCCCTTCGATATGGGTGCAGATGTGCCACGTGCTCCCTCGCTTCGATCTGACCATGCAGATGCGAGACAACATATTCACTCCAGACAGCTGGGAATACCAACAGGTTCTCTTTTCTTTTTAGAAAGCTGTATTACTCTTTATTTCCCATTTTGTCTTGTTTCTTTTCTCTATATAAGATGCAGTTTTCACACCTGACAGCTGGTACCAGTGGGTAGAATCATAGTGTGGAGACACGTACATGCTATTTCTGTCTTTGTGCCTATTTTTTCTCTTCACTCCTCCTCTCTTATTTTGTATAGATTGGAGCATGAGACCAAAATGATCTTACTGAGCACAATTCATTACTGTAATCTAGTAGGAAAGTGTAATCATCTGCAGTATTCATCAATTAACTTCAGTCAAGCATTACTGCTTTATAGCTTTAGGATCAGACCAGCAGTGTGGTGTACTGTATATAACTATTGTAGTGCTATAGACAAAGGTGTCAATATAATATATTTTATTGTCCTGTATCTTTTGATTAGACTGATATCACATTTGTGTTTGTAAGACACTAGCCATGTTGAACATTTGTCTGGTTTACACTGGATGAATTCTTTGCTAATATGTCGGGTTCACTGGCAGAAGAATGCCATTCAAGGTTGTTGCAATCACAATCAATAAGTGACAATGTTTTGGCAGAATTTGGCAGAATTTTTTTTAATTGCCGCTGCTATGATGCTCATCTAAAATGAAATCTTAAAGGAAAGCAGTTGCCTTAATCTGACCTTCACACCATAACGAATTGAAGAAACAAACATGCACGAATGCGCTCAAGACGAATATAATCCCGAGGGCTGGACAGAACGAACTGACAATGAATGAAAGGAAATCAAAAAAATTCAAAACGATTTGATCATTTCTCATTTACAAACCATAGCAGGTGCTGAATGAATGTTTAATGGCTGGCTAACAAGGTGTGCATTTGCTTTCTGTATGATCCATGAATTTAAACTGGTCAAGTGACATTTGTGTAAATCATTTGCACACTGAGTCAATGAGTTTTCATCCCAGTCGCATTCTATGAGTTGACATCTGAAGATGCCAAAATTCAGGGGGAGCAAGAAGCAGATGCCCCAGAAGAAGCAGCTGTCCTCCAGGCAAAGACTGAAGGCTCCATCTCCAACTCCATCTTAATCACCCACACTTAAGAAGCAGCTGCATCCCAAGAAGCCTCAAGATCCAGATCTCCTAGTCCCAACTCTTCACAAGCCTCCAACAGAAACCTCTCTCCAACTCCATCCAATGCCTCTAATAAGTCAAATGACCTCACTTGTGGTGGATGATTGAGGCTGTTCTGCTGACTATCTGTTATCTTACTTCAGATGAACTTAACGTTTTAATAGAATATATGGAGCTTTCTTGCTGCATATGGGCTGGAACAAACAACCACGTACAGGAACTTATTAAAACCAATAACAATGAATTCAAACCATTGTCCTAATGAATTTCAGAATATGGCCGTGAATGCCAAAACCTTTCCATACTCTGGCATACGCTAGGCCATTTTGGATACTCCGGTTTCCTCCCACAGACCAAAGGAATGCTCATTAGGCTAATTGGCCATTCCAAATTGCCCCTAGGTGTGAGTGCGAGTGGGTGTGTGTGTGTTGCCCTACGATGGTCTGGCAACTATTCAGGGTGAACACTTCACCCCCTTTCAGCTGAGATAGGCTCTAGTCTCCCTGCGACCCTAGTAGGTTTGAGCGGATCATCAAATGAGTGAGTGAGTGAGTGAGTATTGTGGATGTGGATGCGTAAAGACAGGCAAGTCTTAAGAACCCTTGAGGTATTGTTTTCGTTCAGTTTATCAATTGAATCAACAGATTTTTTTTGAATTTCAGAGCCAGTTTGCTTTAAGTTAAACTGGATCAAAATGAACACTGCAGGTGTTGCTTCAACACTAGTGCACAGCTGTAGAGATGATCCGTGTTGCAGTTTGATCCAGCTTGCAATCCAAGCTGGCTTGAGATGCAGTGACGTGGACGGTTGTGTCAAGTTGCAGTGTGTAGTATGATTCACAGCAATAGTCTAATTTTAGTTCATGAGAACAGAGGCGACGTTTTCCACGCATTACACTATGTGGGCAGGAATGAATGCCGAGGATTGTGCTTTCGGTGTAAAAACTGAACCACGGTGAACCTTTGACCTAACCATGAACGAGAGGTAGAACTTGTGAGGCATGCATGGAAGAGAAAGGAGACGAGATGGAAGAGGGAGGTGGAAAAGAGCTAGAACGATGATGGAAGAGAGGACCCTCTGTGAAAGAGGAGGAAAAAACAAGAGGCATAGAACAACCGTGTGAAGCGATGAATGTATTTAAGTAGGTCACATATTATTAATAGAGATCCACTGGCATGGACAGAAAGGAAGAAAGTGGGGAAGGCAAGCGTGGCGAGAGTGCACGAGAGGGAGGTTAGAGGGAGGGATGACTGTGGGAAGAGACAGGGAATAGATGAATGGGGGATGGGGGGATATCAACCGAGAGGGTGAGAGAGATAGACAGAACAGCCAGATGAACACAGATAATGCAACGGATTTGTGATGTATGAATTTAGAAAGAGTTGTGTCCATATCTTGACATGCTAAGAATGCGGTGTAATTAAATCACTTCTGTGTCATTCGGTTTGAAGTGGAGCATCAGAGCCTCCATTCTGTATCAGGCAGCAAAATACAAAAGATGCCCTCCATTTCATGTTGAGTTTTATGCACACTATCTGATGCCTCTCTACATTGTGGCCTACAGTTGTGTATGTTTTGATAAGAGGTGTATATATATCTGTATCTTTATCTATATCTATATATGGGTGAAATTAGTGAATATATGACTGCACTGTTTGTGAATCTGAAAGAGGGCGGCACAGTGGTGTAGTGGTTAGCACATCCTCCTCATAGCAAAAAGGTCCTGGTTTCGAGTCCCGTGCTCTGTGTGGGGTTTGCATGTTCTCCCTGTGCTTGCATAGGTTTCCTCTGGGTACTCTGGTTTCCTCTCACAATCCAGAGACATGCACATTAGGATAACTGGCTGTTACAAATTAACCCTAGGTATGAGTGTGAGTGTGAGTGTGTGTGTGTGTGTGTGTGTGTGTGTGTGTGCTACCCTGTGATGTTCTGGCCAGCTGTTCAGGGTGTACTTGCCTTGGCCCAGTGTCGGCTGTGAGTGAGTAGTTGATGATAAGGCATATTTTTTACTATTGTCAACTGACTCACTATGCTTGTGTGACAGATTTTTGGGGTGACGTTTCTCCTGTTTTTTTCTCTTTTTCCTTTGCTGCACACAGACCCTCCTGGTTCTCTCCAGTCTTTCGGCCATCGCACTGATTATCTCGCTTCTTGTCATCCTTTCCTTCCTTATTCACTACTGCTGTTGTCACCGCGGCGATGCAGGCAGAGATGAGGAAGAGGAAGACGACGATGCCAGTGGTGGCCATGGATACGGCGGTAGGAAGGGGAGACGCATCTGCTGTGTCACTTGGGTGTCTGTGGCAGCTGTGACTCTGTGCTGGTAATGTACCTTAATCATGTGAGATCACAACTATACAGTGAAATACCTGCATCCAAGCATTTTTTAATAATCACAGAAATATGTTGAGATTTGTACCATTGATTGTGATAGTATTTTATTAAATCCAGCCTGTACAGCTTTGAAAAAGGAGCTGAAAAAAAAAACCAAAGAATTTTGAAAACATGCTGATCTGAGTCTAAATACACTTTCCCTGATACGGTATGTATTTGTTGCTGAAATGATTATTAACAGAACAACCACTACAGGCTTGAGTCTTCTATTATAGGTTTGCTTATAATAAAAAAGTGAATGTTTTCATATAATTTTTCAGTACAGAGGAATGAGGTAATCAGATATACAGTAAAGGTCGGCACTGTGGCGTAGTGATTAGCTCATCTGCTTCACAGCAAAACGGTCCTGGGTTTGAGAATAAAGCTTGGCAATTTCTGTGTGGAGTTTGCATGTTCTCCCCATGCTTGTGTGGGTTTCCTCTGGTATCCTCCCACAGTCCAAAAACATGCACATTAGGCTATTTGGCTGTTTTAAGTTGTCCATAGGTGTGTGTGTGTGTGTGTGTGTGTGTGTGAATGGTTGTGTGTGTGTTTCGATGGTCTGATGAGCTGTTTAGGGTGTACCCCGCCTTTGCTCAGTGCTGGCTGAGGTAGGCTCCAGCTCCCTGCAACCCTAGTAAGATTAAGCAGTTCAGCAATTGAGAGTGAGTGACATATAGTATACTACAAGGGCACTAGATGGAGATAAGATTAAATAGTGTCAGTGTATTCTTTTTAAACAATATGTATGGATCAACATGCATGCCAAACAGGAGTTAGTTATATAACAAGAGCACTTGAAGAGCGCAAACCTTTGCCATGCCCAGCAATCTTCAATATGAACCAAAAATGTCGGAAATCATCCTATCTCACAATGTTAAAGAACCTTTGAAAAATTCCTGAATCCGAAATTTGATCCAGATCTTCATTCCTCCAAAATCTCACCCTGGTAGACTAAACTTTAGTTTAAGGTAGAAGTCATGCAGTATTTTCAAAAGGCAGTACATTTTGACTCAACTATTTCAGCTCTCAAATTGCCATTTTCGATCATACTGCATCATAAACACAGCTAAGATTCAAACATGAATCAGCAGTGACACAGAGACTAGTTGAAATGTGCCTCACATGCAGTGTCTCTTCCAGTGTAAAATGGGCTTCATCTCCAAACCAGATGTACCTGATTTGTGTTCATTTTATTTTAGGACTTTTAATAGAGTTGTACTGAATGGTGGTGGAAATTAAACTGTCTCAATTTTGTACTGTGTGCCGACTGTCTGCTCTCAGAGGAGAGTAAAAGCTATTTTCGAGACCTTTTTTAAGTCTCTAACTTGCAGAAATAGACCAAATATTCAAAATATTTCTAAACGTTAATTAAACATGGGGTAGGTCACAAGTGTCAAACTATGGCCCGCTGGCCAAATTCGGCCCGCTTGCTCATTTTATGTGGCCTGCAAGAGCTTTCAGAGAATATGAATAGTACGTTCTTTGCATCAATCATCACCATGAAACCTAATTCATCATCATTTCACTTGGTGGCGGCAGCCTATTTCAATTAAACAGCTAGTCACCCATGTCTCAAGAAAGATTGCGTGATAGCTTGTCCTGTTAAGCCCTTTTAGAATAGACGTTCAGTGATTATTCGGCCCTTGATCACCTTTAAATTTAGCGATGTGGCCCTCAGTTAAAATGAGATTGACACCCATGGGGTAGAAAATCCAGAAAGCTACCAAAATTTGAAAGAAGCATCTCTTCTGGGCTCTGGCGAAACCCTCCCTTTCCTTTGAAGGCCCTTCCAAAGCTGCCACACACCACCCCCTTCTACACATGCACTTTGACTGCAGGTTCATGCCCGGTAGGGTCACACGAGCAGGAAATACAAGAACATCTGACTGGATATTTCTCAGTGGATCATGAGGCAGTGACTGCTTGGCATTTTTACAGGATTACAGTGGCCACAGATGATGAATATTTTTTTGGACCTTTTTCCAGATCTCATACATTAATGATTACTGTAGGAGTGTAGTAAGACCAGTTCAGCCAATATAACAAATTGTGTGTACAGCTAAAACTTACCACCCCCAATTTAAAATGTATTTTTACTGATATAATTTGCATGTAGCATATAAAAATCCCCAACTAGCAGTTTTAATATACTAATGCTGGCTTCTCAAACACTTGCCTACATCTACTTTGTACAATTCTTTATATGGTTATTGCTTGGCTATACATTAATCACAACTACTGTGAATTATTGTGTAATAAAAAGACCCATCCTTTCACTTTTCCTTGTAGTATAATAAGCTTGTGATGTCATGCTTGAAGCAGAAAATAGAGCAGGATTAAATCTGGCAGATCCGCCTTCTGATTCCATGTGATATCACGATATGCAGGCGTTCTAATGCTGCTGTTTAGCCGTGGGCATACAAAGATGACATCATCCTCTTCCCCTCCATGTTGACCTCTTTATTCTTCCGATGTGGATTTGTGGTGTAAATTTAGCTTGACTTGGGGTAGGACAGGCAACATGCAGTACATACAAAAAATACACATTATGTGTAAAGTAAACCTAAAGAAAAGAACAGAAACAATATGACAATATTAATAATAATAATAATAATAATAATAATAATAATAATAATAACAATAATAATAATAATAATAATAATAACTATAGATTTTTTCATGCTATTATAACAGAAGTCTTTTCATTCTATTTCCTGTCCCTGAAATCTTTGTCTGACTTCAGAAAATTCATATTGATTATTCCATTGTCAGTTGAACACTGCATTACTTAAGCCAGGCTTGCACTCGATCTCTAAATGCGACAAGAGAAATCACATGACAAATTTCTCACACTGTAAATGTGCTTTAACTGATGGACTGTCCAGTCTGAAGGGAAATGTCTTGTCCAGTGTGCTGAATTTTTTTTTTGCCAACCAGACACCACTCAACACTAATCATGCACTCAGCAAAAACAGTGGGTGTAGGCTTATATTCACACACATTTACCAAAATCACAAACATGCTTGTTTCTTGTAATATAACATGGATATACACTATACACAAGCCTTCACCCTAGTGTTCTTTGTTTAATCTGGGTCAAACTGTGAGTCTGGCTTGGGCAGGGTGGATAAGTGGTGGGTAACATCTGGGACATCTTCAAGCTTTTAGTTGAATTTTTAAACATGTGAGAGTGAAGTATGGTGAAGCTGTGTGGTATTCATTTATTTATTGAACTGCTTTTAAATGGTGTGATTAAATTTTTTTTCTCGTCAGCGTTTCAGTGTTTATTCCTTGAGCTAGTGCTTTTTTATTAATGTTGTGTCATTTACTGAATCAAACACACCATCCTTGTTCTCCCTTGACTCCCTTGACTCCATTCTTTTGTGTTTTGGTCCCTTGCAGTGTTGCAATAGGCTTTGGTTTCTACGGTAACAGTGAGGCGAACGACGGGATGTATCAGTTGACCTCGTCTCTGCTCACTGCCAATCACACACTGGCTTCCATCGATATGCTGGTGAGAAAACACTCAGTCTATCAGTGATCTACACAGCTATCCTTCCAAGAAAATAAATAAAGTCCCATTCTGTCTTAGCTGTGTATTATATGAGTTCATGTGAAATAAAAAAAATCACCATCTGTTTTATTAGGAACACCTGTACACCTGCACATTCATACAGATATCCAATCAGCCAGTTGGGCAGCAGCAGTGAAGGCCAAGAGTTAAATTATTACTTAAAATATCAGAATTGATAGAAAGCATGAGCTCTGTGAATTTGATTGTGTTGGTACTAGCAGGAGTGTGAATGTTTGTGTGTGTTGGCTGGTGTGGGCACACCGGTGGTTGGGAGAATAAATGAGTGAGTGAGTGGTACCAGAAGCTGGTTTCAGTATTTCGGAAACCGCTGATCTCCTGGGATCACACAACTTGAGGTGGATCGGCTACAATTAGGTTCCATTCTTGTCAGACAAAAACAAGAATCTGAGTCCCTTATGGGCACCGACTCAACAAAACTGGACAATTGAAGGTCAGAAAAATCACCTGGGGCAGTGGTAGGTGGTAATCACCTGTGGTAGGGTGTTGGCTTATTGATCCAAAGGTCGGGGGTTCAAGCCCTACTATCACCAAGTTGTTACTGATGACCAATCAGTGCAGCTAACTGGGTTATCAAAGGCCAGCTATGTCTCTCACTGTTTGTGGCAAGAGGCATGCAAAAGAACCATTGCTGTCATTTGTAAAGAGTAGGCCATTGGATTGCCCTCAGTGTGCTTCTGCCCTGCGACGGCCTGGCGAGCTGTCCAGGGTGTACTCTGCCCTTGCCCAGAGTCAGCCTCCCTGTGACCCTAATTAGGATTAAGCGGTTCAGAAAACGAATGAATGAAAAAAATTACCTGGTCTTTTTCCAGTCTTCACCTGTCCAGTTTGGGTGAGTCTGCACCCATGATAGCCTCAAATTCTTGTTCTTGGCTGACAGAAGTGGAACGTGATATGGTCTTCTGCTACTGTAGCTCATCCGCCTCAAGTTTAAGTGTGCTATATGTTCTGAGATGCTTTTCTGCTCACCACAGTTGTAACCAGTGCTTATTTGAGTTACTGTAGACCTCATGTTAAACTACACTGCTCATTCTCTTCTGTTCTCTCTCTCATCAGCAGGGTGTTTCATCATGCAGGCCCTTCACTCACAGGATGTTTTTTGTTTTGTGCATCATTCTGTATAAACTCTAGTGACTGTTGTGTGTGAAGGAGTTCAGTAGTTTCTGTGCTTTCAATTCATTCTGATATTTGATGTAAATATTAACGGAAGCTGTGCATGGATGTACAGGTTTACATGTGCCCCTAATAAAATGGACAGTGTGTGTATGTTGGTATAGATGTTAATACATTGTATTGATTTGGCTTATACAGGTTTAATTTCATGTGTATGCGGTCAATACACTCAAGTCAAACGTCTGTCTGATTAATTCTTCTCCATTCTTTCCCCCCATATTTTTCCCCCTTCCCTTTCTCCTGAGCTCAGGTTTCAGACACCGTAATAGCTCTGCAGCAGTCCATTTCAGGCCCCCTTACCTCGCTGGAGAATATTTTTGGAGGGAATAAACCCGCTCTGGTGTCTACTCGCTCCTGCAGACGTCTCTCTGAGCGTGTGATGTCCCTTCTGTCCTCCCTTATTCCTGGAAAGGGGCTGAACTCTATCGCTATTAATGCAAGTGATGTCACAGTAGGGGTTGTGACCCCTGTTCTCCTGTCTGTACCCCAGGCTGTGACCTCGAGCTCGAACAGCGTCCCTGCCCCCTTCTCTCCGGGGTGGGCAGCTAGCACACTCATGGTGAATGAGGACTACAGGTAAAGTAGGGAGGGCTAGTTCTTTATCTGGATGTTGATTTAGGCTGAATACTGTATGCATATTGTATGAGTTCTCCAAACAAATCTGTAAACCCACTTCAGATTATATGTACATTTTACTGATAGCTTCTCTCATGTTCATTGTGTGTTTTGCTGGTTAGGTGGCTCTCCTATGTACTGCTTCTGCTTTTGGATCTTGTGGTGTGTCTTTTTATTTTGCTCGGCTTGGCCAAACAGGCCCGATGGCTCCTCATTCTGTAAGTGTAACACTGATATTATACAACACGATTACATTATGGATAATATAAAACCGCTTTCCAAAGGGTTCTTTAAAAGACTAACAGATCCGTTCTGTTCATTCATTTGTTTATTTATTAATTTCCCGGACCATTTATTCCCACTAGGCTTGCAGGGAGGCTGGAGCTTATCTCAGGTGAAGGTGGGGTACAGTCTGAATAGCTTACCAGTCCATTGTAGGACCAACAAACACACACCCAATCACACTCACACCTAGAGGAACAGGCAGTTAACCTAGTGTGCATGTTTTTGGGCCATGGGAGAAAACCTGAGTACACAGAGGAAACCCACACAAGCACAGGGATAATATGCAAACTCTACACAAAAACACCCTCACTGAGCCCAGGATTCAAACGCAGGATCTTCTTGCTATGAGGAGCAAGTTTTCTAAGGTTCCAAGGTTTTACTCTGATGGAAAGCCTATTTCAGCACATTAATAAAAGCAAAAGAAACTTCACCTGTTCAATCACATTTTTGGACTACTGTTAATTTGCGAGGGCAGCAGAGTGGCATAGTGGTTAGCATGTTCACCTCACAGGAAGAAAGTTCTGGGTTCGAGTCCTGTGTCCAGCTCGGGTGTTTCTGTGTGGAGTTTGCATGTTCCCCTCATGCTTGTGTGAGTTGCCTTGGGGTATTTTGGTTTTCTCCCACAGTACATGGACATGCCCATTAGAATAATTGGCTGTTCCAAATTGCCCCTAGGTGTGAGTGTGAATGGTAGTGTGTGTCTTGGCCCTGCAATAGATTGGTGCACTGTTCAAGGTGTACCCCACCTTCGCCTAGTGTTGGCCGAGATAGCGACGCAACACTAACATTCTGAATCTCACAGGACTGTAGGATTTTTCTGTGCATTCATTTTAAAAAATACAATTCACTTCAGTTTATTTTGCTTTATTGTCCCAAATTGGGAAACTTGTTGCACAGCAACTTGCATGATACACTCATAGTAAACAAAAACATAAAGCAACTATTAATAACTTATTCACTCACTCACTCACTCATTTGCCAAACTGCCTAATACTTTTAGGGTCGTAAGAACGCTTGAGCCTATCTAAGTCAACACTGGGTAAAGGGAGGGTACATGCTGAACAACTCAGAAGACCATCGCAGTGCCAACACACACACAACCATTCACAATCACGCTGGTTGGTTTAACGTGCATTTCTTTGAACTGTTTGATGAAACCAGAGTATCTGGAGAAAACCCACCCAAGCATGTGCAGACTCCAAGCAAAAACGCCCGTGCGCAGCTCGAACCCAGGACCTTCTTTCTATGGGGCGGATGTGCTAACCACAATGCCATGTGTGCTGCTCATCAATGACATATTAAAAGATAAATTAAAAATTGAATACGGCTAAAAACAGCATTTCAGTTCATAATTTTAGATTTACAGATTAAAAAGCATGATGGCAGATGGTACAAAGGAGTTTCAAAATCAGGTTTTTTTTTTGTGGTAATTTTAGCCTCTGTAACCTCTAGTTTTAATGATCAAGATTGGTACGGTTGATACTTACAAGTATCTCAGTACAATCATTGGTAATAAATTTAACTTTAATGCTGATACAGAGACACTGCTAAAAGGGCTACCGAAGATATTTACGTTTTAAAAGCAACTGCACGTTTTCACTTTTAGGCTTAAAACAATGACAATGTTTTAAAGGTCTTTTACTGAATCTGTGCTATCATTATCTTGAATTGCATGGTTTGGTACTTTAAGTGTACAAAACAGGTACAGATTCCAGAATGCTGTGAAACATGCAGGTAAGATACTCAGTGAGCAGTGTAACCTTGAAACTAGCTACAGGTGCTCTATAAAGCCAGAGGCATCATGACTAGTATGATGTGATAGGTCTTAAAATAACTAATGCCTAAGTTTAATAGACAGATGTCTATTAATAAAAAAACATAGGCTTTGTATTTGGTCAGCTGATGTACAGTCAGATGGTGATTGTAGTGTATGTGTGTGTGTGTGTGTGTGTGTGTGTATGTGTGTGTGTGTGTGTGTGTTTCTCAGGATGACAATACTGGCCTGGTTGGCTCTGTTTTTGAGTTGGGGTTCTCTTGGCCTGGAGACAGCCACAGTGGTGGTGAGTATTCAGGATGAGGCTCCTTCTGCCCATTTCTAACTTCAGACTGAAAAACAACTCTCTACAGGCGGGGTATTCAGAGTATAATAGTGACTGTGTGTGTGTGTGTGTGTGTGTGTTTGGGAGATATGGTTGTCATAAAGTGAAATATAAAGTCTATACAACGTGCTACATATGGAAATCTTTAAATGTCTTGTTGATATATGAGAGAGTATGGAGGATGCAGTTGTATTTGTGTGTGTGTATGTGCATGTATGTGTGTTAAACTGTGAAACGCTTTTCCTCTCAGAAACTTTCCTTCTCAGAGTTCTGGCATTGTCCCAAAAAGGCAATAAAAGGGTTAGAGTTGCAAGATAGAAAGACTGTGTGTGTCATACTGAGTAGTTCTTTGTACAGGGGGGGTGTGTGGGTGGGGGGTGCAGGCAAGTCGTGTTGAAGATGGGGAAGAACGATCTTAACAAGAACATCAGGAAGGGCTGAGCAAAGAGAAGAGGCTGAGAGAGAGAGAGAGAGAGAGAGAGAGAGAGAGAGATGTGGATGTGAGAGGAAGACGCCCATTGGACTAACACTCTGTTAATCAGACAGTGAGAGGCCTGGGACAGGATGACAAGAAAGAGTGACTGGAGGAGACGGCAGTATCTGGCTCTTAACACAGAGTCGCACTGTCCGGAGGCAACCGACATGAACAGTCATCTCTCTCTCTCTCTCTCTCTCTCTCTCTCTCTCTCTCTCTCCCCCTCCCCCTCCCCCTATTGTACTTGTAGTCTTTTGTAGTTGTGCTGAGTCCTATTTAAAGATAGCATTGATTAATTACATGTCTTCACATACCACAAAGGAGAGCAAGCATGGGAAAAAACACACAGCGTCTACAGTAATGACAGTGTTATAGGAAGAAGAAGAACAGAAAACTGGAGCACCCCAGCAAAAGGAGAGGAGTGTGTGGGAGCATAAGGGGGACAAGTGTTAGAGTGAGAGAGATGTTCTATATCTGTGTCAGTGAGTGCTGGAGATCAATAACAGTCGCAGTGGCGGCAGCCGGGAGATGAGGGAAGTATGTCATTCGGTCACCGTGTCACTTCGTTAACGTGTTTCCCCTGTGTTCTCTCTCTCTCTCTTTCTCTCTCTTTTTCTCTATCTCTCTGTCTTTTTTTCACAGGCACTCAGTGATTTTTGCTTTGACCCAAACACTTTTGTTCTCAACTCTACACACTTTAAAGCTGGGACAAGTACAGGTGCTCTGCTCTGTCACCACTCTGTTTTATTTATTTGTCTAAATCTCACACACACACACACACACACACACACACACACACACAAGTGTGGAACTTCCATATTTAATAAAGATATTTAAGTGGGAATAAATACTAAGTCTACATCTACAGCTACATTTTCCCCTAACCTTTAGACCAGAAAATAAAATTAATTATTTTTTTTTGTTTTTTGTATAATGGCTGCACGAGTGGGACTGGCCAAATGTTCTCACAATGTCAAAATGATCATATTTTCATTTCCTTGTGGAGACATTTTCTAACCGCAAAGATATGAACCCACACAAACATATACACACATATGTACATGCCTTAACAACTGTTTCTGTCACCAGAAATCCTGGATTACTACTTGACCTGCAACAGAAAAATGAGCAGCCCCTTCCAGCAGGTAGCCATTCTAATATACACGTGATATTACATTATCAACATGCTAGGATGGAAAAACTGAAGGCAACTATTGAGTCGACACTCAGCACGTATGATACCTTTTGTTACCACATTTGTCAGTGACAGTGGTGTGAAAAACAAATTTATATATGAATGTATCTTAAAAATTTTCATTTAAGCTACAATAATAACCAAAGACAGTCTGTACACAATTTAAATCATATTCATTCATTCATTCATTTATTTATTTTCTGAACTTAATCCTACTAGGGTGGTGGGGAGGCTAGATCCTCTCTCATCCAACTTTGAGCAAAGGTTGGGCTCACCCAGAACAGCTCACCATTCCATCGCAACACACACACAACCATTCACACTCACACCTGCGGCAATTTGCAACAGCCAGTGAGCCTAATGTGCATGTTTTTGGATTATGGGATAAAACTAGAGTACCCAGAGGAAATGCAGGCAAGTACAGGGAGAACTTGCAAACTTCACACAGGAACGCCATTAGCTGAGATTCTCATGTAAAGCGACAGTGCTATTCGCTGAGCCACTGCATCCCTCCAGGAACTCAATTACAGATACATAAAAGAATTTGTCAGTGATGGGTTATGTTTTCTACTAATGCAAGTAAATGTGTGGGTTCAGTGCTGGGACCCGAACCGAGGACTTTCTTGCTGGGCAGGAGATGTGCTAACCAGTTCACCACCATCCCAGCCAAATGTAATGTAATGTAATGTAATGAAATGTTATACAATACAATACAATACAATATAATATAATATACTTCATTATATTACACGTTATTAGTATCCATACTGAATGCATTATTCAAACATTCACAGTATATGTTGGATAAAGTATATGAACCCCGGGTGTAATTACAGTCATGAGTTGGAAGTCTAAACATTCATTCATTTATTTCTGAACCGCTTATTCCTAATTAGGGTCGCGGGGAGGCTGGCGTCCATCTCAGCCGATTCTGGGCGAGGGCAGGGTACACCCTGGACAGCTCGCCAGGCCATCGCAGGGTCATCAGTCACACAACCATTCACACTCACACCTAGGGGTGATTTGGAACAGCCAATTAACCTACCGTGCATGTTTTTGGACTGTGGGAGGAAACCG
>JAQMYF010000001.1:31969369-31995924 GCA_030014195.1 Neosilurus mollespiculum
GAAACACCCGAGCTGGGAATCGAACCCAGGACCTTCTTGCTGTGAGGCGGACGTGCTAACCACTGCGCCACCGTGCCACCCGGAAGTCTAAACTTAAAATATTAAGGGAAAAAATATTGAAACATTTAAGTTAGCTATTCATAAAAAGCATCTGCTGATGTGACTCATTCCTCACAAAAAAAGGATCACAGAAGATTTGCATTAAGCCAAAAAGGATTACAAAGCAATCTGAAGAGCTTATATATTCACCAATCTGCAGGTAGACAAATGAGGCAAGTTTGTACTGCAGCTTGTCTCCCCAGAAGGGAGCGCCCAGTCAATGTATTCCAAAGGCTAAAAAAAATCCTAAAAGGGGTAAAGAAGAACCTTAGGTTAACAGCTTCAGGCTTGAAGTAATCACTAGAAGTGGCTAATGTCTCTGTTCTAAGTCTACCATACTCCACATAATGAACAGGCTGGATGGCTGTGGTCCCATGGACCCCATGAATGAAGCTGCTGCTCTCCAAAAAGAAAAATGCCCGAAGTGGCATCAAAAGTGTGCCTTCGAATCCGCACTGCTACTGGGAAAATCTTTTGTGGACTGATGAAAAAATGGTTAAATTATTCACGAAGAACACTCAGCACTACATATGGCATAAAACGGGTACATGAGAACATCATCCCTACAATGAAGTCATTTCATCATGACATGGTGATGCTTTGTTGTCTTGGGGCCTTGACAGTTTGCCATCACTAAGGATAAAATGAAATCCAAATCTGATCAAAGTGTCCTACCAGATGATATCATGGTGGCTGTCCCCCAGCTGAAGCTCAGTAGAAGTTAGATGAAAACATCTTAATAAATCCACAATGGCTTAAAAAAGCTAAATCTGCTTTTTTGCAATTGCCCACCCAGAGTCCGACTGAGCCAGAGCCCAACAGCAAGCCATTCATTCCAGACATCCTAAGAATTGAAGCATGTCTGTAAAGGAGAATGGTCTCAAATTCCTCCTGAATGTTGTGCAGGTCTGATCCACAGCTATCAGAAGTGCTTGTTTAGGGTTCTTGCTGCCAAAGGAGCTTCGACGAGTTATTAAATCTAAGGGTTCACTTACTTTTTTCCACCAGCACTGGGAAAGTATTATTGCTGTGTTCAATAAACATCTCAAAGTCTGTAATTTTTTGTGTGCTATTAGTGAAAATCGATCGTGTTTTGTTCATTATTGTAACGTATATGAAGCTCAGACCATATTTTGAGATAAATTTATTCATTAATGCAGGGAATTCCAATAGGCTCACTTACTTTTTCTTTGCCGCTGTAGATCTTTAGGCATCACTGACTTAGAATTAAAGCCCACATAAATGAGGTCTGCATTAAAAACAGTTTTGAAGAAAAAAGTGTTAGTGTTTTTTGCTTATTACATATTTGTACAGAAGGCATTTGAACCCTACTGAATAACATTGATGTGACTTGAAAAGGGAAGCCACATGCGCAAAACCAAGAATATAAAGGAGAGCGAAACGTATTTTATAGATATGAACGAAAACCCCTAGCAACCTTGTTAGACAATACAAGAGACTTGTTGTGTTAAAGGGGTGCCAGTAATTTTGTTAAGATGTTTTGGAAGAAAAATCACTCACTCAATCACTCATTCATTAATTTGCCATACTGCTTAATCCTATTAGGGTCATGGGGAGGCTGAAGCCTACACTGGGTGAAGGCGGGGTACACCCTGAACAGACCATCAGAAGGCAACACACACAGAACCATTAACGATCACTCTTACACCTAGGGGAGATTTGGAAAAGTCAGTTAGCCTAATGTGTATGTCTTTGAACTGTGGGAGGAAACCGGAGTACCTGGAGGAAACCCACATAAGCACAGGGAGAACATGCAGATTTCACACAGAAATGCCTCTTTGCATCAGCTATTACCATGAAAGGTAATTCATGCTGAGCAATGTTCTGTGACTTTTTGGCCCTCGATGACCTAGAAATTTATTGATGGGTCCTCACTATGGGCCAAATTATGACAGGAAGATTATCCCAGTCCAATCCTTTTTTAAATATTTTGCTAATTTCAAGCACAATATATGTAAACTATATGACTGTGTGCAGACATTTGTGTTTCATGTAAAAACAGAAAAAATGGGTGCTTGTGCATACATGCATTTGCAAACATACCAATTTCAGAAGATGGTTCTTGAGAATAGTGCGTATATACATACAGCTAGATTAAAGAATACTTAATCAGGTCTGGTGTTACACTGCAGCAATATAAGTAACGTAGTGTTTTTGTATGCTGAGGTTTTGTCTCAATCTGTTATATGATTGTAACTGTGTGTGTGTGTGTGTATGTGTGTGTTAAACCGTCTTTAGCTGCTGACCCAGTCCCAGAGAGCTCTGTCTAACATACACTCCCACCTCTCCAGTTTAGAGCGAGATGCTCTCCCACGCTTCCCCAAAGCAGACGTAAGTGAGCGTGTGCTACATCAGATATCATGAGCATCTCACTAATCGCTGCACTGAAACCTGGAATCAGAAACCATGTATATAATCAGTGTGCGAGAAAATGGCTGCTTTCTGTAAGCACATACTCCTTTTCCCTTGCAGAAGCCACTGCGGGATGTGCAGCAGATGCTCAATTCTACTGAGGGAAATTTCCACCAGCTGGTGGCGCTGCTCAACTGCCGAAACCTCAACAAGGTAACCATAGCAACCTGTCTTCCCCAGAGCAGATTACTTTGACATAAAATGTGTTTTAGATGCATCTTGATTTATCGCACCGTCTCGCTCTATGTCTCTCTCTCTTTGTCTTTCAGGACTATATTGACTCTCTGAAAGGCCTGTGCTATGATGGGATGGAGGGATTGTTGTATCTTTCACTATACTCATTCCTGTCTGCTTTGGCTTTCACAGCCATCCTCTGCTCCCTTCCTGGAGCCTGGAGGAGGTTTTCCAGGTAAACTGAACTCTGCAACCTGAGCCTATATGCATCTATATCCACCGATCAGCCATAACATTAACACCACCCGACTGGTCTGCAGCTGGGCACCCCCATATGCAGCAAGCTGTAATGCAATGTAATATGTGTTGTGACAAATTTCTATCATAGCCAGCATTAACAGTTTGTGCTACAGGGGTGTCTTCTGTGGGATCAGACCAGATGTACTATCTTTCACTTCCCCATGCGCATCAGTGAGCTAATGACACCCTTGACACTCTTTCCAGTTCACTGGTTGTCCTTCCTTGGACCACCTTTGGTAGGTACTTAACACCGCGCACCAGAACAACCCCACAAGACCTGCTGTTTTGGAGATGAATAGACCCACTCATTTAACCATTGCAATGTGGCACTTGTCATTCATTTTCTTACTTTTACTCTTTTTTTTTTGCTTTTAACACATCAACTTCGATAACTGGTTGTTTCCTACTGCCTGATACATCCCACTCCTTGGCAATGTAATATATGCCACTGTAAAAAGATAATAAATGTTATTCACTTCACTTGTCAGTGGGCTTAATGTTTTTAATATTATGGCTGATCAGTGAATAATATACGAGTATACGAGAATATATGAACATACACAGTACATACAGTGACACTGTCTTTCTCAAACAAGAATATTTTATTTATTCACTTATTTCAAGAGGAGACATTATACTACATTTTCCCAATGTTTTGTAATAATAATTCAGTTATATAATTTTGTAGCTAGATGAATTTTTATGTCAATGACCAAAAATAGGCATTTTCTTTACATTTTTACATGAAGTAAAGCTTGAAAAATACAAAAAATTACACTATATACACTATTACCTAGAGCACATTGATTTCAATAAATATATACAGTATACACTCACTGGTCACTGTAAAAGGAACACCTCATTCGTGTATTTAACCTGACCAGTTAATCATGTGGCAGCAGGGCAATGCATATACAAGCTAAATTTAAGTATGTAGATAAGATATTCTGGTGTGAATATTTCAGAAACCACTGGCCTCCTGGGATTTCTTTTTTAGACATCAGTCTTTAGAGTGGGTGGCATGTTGGCGTAGTGGTTAGCCCATCCACCTCACAGCAAGAAGGTCCTGGGTTCGATTTTTCATTAGTTTTCATGCTCTCCCTGTGCTTGCTTGGGTTTCCTCCAGGTACTTGGTTTCCTCTCACAGTTCAAAGACATGTACATTAGGCTGTTTCAGTACAAGTGTACTGAAAAGTGTACAAGTGGCTGTTTCAGATTGCCCCCAGGTGTGAGTGTGAATGGTTGTTCAATTCAATTCAATTCAGTTTTATTTGTATAGCCCTTTTTACAGCTGACATTGTCACAAAGCAGCTTTAAATAGTAAAAAAAAATTTGATGAAGAATTTAAACATATCTCTATAAACCCTACACATCCCCACTGAGCCAGCGTGGCGATGGTGGCAAGGAAAAACTCCCTCAGTTGACACGAAACCTTGAGAGGAACCAGACTCAAAGGGGAAACCCATCCTTATTTGGGTGAAACCAGAAAATACAAACCATGTAGCAGAAACTTCACTATAGTTTAACATGAAGTCTAGTTGGTTATCTTATAAGTGTAACGGTAATTGTAGCCCTAAATCATTTTAGTTAAAGAGTCTTCACAGTTTCTGAGTGTATAGTGAGGTCCATATGGAACATCAGTAGCAGGAGCAAGAGGCACCAGATGGAGTAGACGTGTTTTTCCTGAGCTCCTCTCCTAATCTTGTATTATTCGGTCATTTATTTTACATAAGTCAATTAAGCCGATTTTTTTCTTACTTAATAATCTATCTTATGAAAGACTCAAGATGCCAAAACCACCAAAAGTCACAGGTCCATCAAAGCCTGAACAGGAAAAACTATCAGACAGGGAAACAAGGGAGGCCGAGGTGCAGTTGTCAGAGCAAGCAGAGCACGCGGCATCAACAGACTCAGTTAATGACGACACAGAATCAACAAACATCCTCTTGGCAATACAGGACATGAGTTAAACGATGATTGACTGATTCGATATGCTAGAGTCAACTCTGGCATCCACCCAAGCGTCTTTGTTGAGTCTGGGGAACCGGATGACAGAAATCGAAGAAGCTAGCTCCAGCTATGACCACCACCTCTCTACTCTTGAACAGGCATGCATGAAAATGCATGCAGACAATGAAGCCCTCCGCTCTAATATGATTGATTTTGAGACTCGCTCAAGGCGTCAGAACATTAAAATTGTTGGCTTACCGGAGCAGATCGAGAATCCCGACTGAGTTTTTGACAGAGTTTCTCTCTGAGTTGCTAGGCGCTAGTAATTTCCTCAATCTAACTGTAGTGGATTGAGCACATCCCCTTGGGAAGCAGCCTTCGGATGAAAATGCACGGCCCCGCGTTATGATCGCCAGGATTCGTCATTTCCAAGTAAAAGAAAAGCTGCTGCAGCTGGTCCGTCAACAGTTTCCTGTTGCCATCCACATCAACTTTCCAGTGGAGGTGATGAAACAGCGTCAGGCATTTGATGATGTTAAAGGAAGCAGGTGCGAGGCTTGGTTTCGTTTATCCAGCTTGGCTCCGTTTGCTTTACCACAAGAAGCTATTACTTTTGCCGAGACTTTGCCCTGAGGATAACATGTCCAGTATATGACTATTGCTGTGTATTTGCGGAGATCAGGACATTTTTGACCGTAGTTGATCATTTTGTACTTCATTGAAGAGAGAGCAGCAGGGCCCTAGAGTTAGCATAGTTAAACAGTAAATTAGCGGTTCATATGGTCCAGCTGCCTCTGTGTGATTGTGTGGGGACTGTGCTCTCACTTTGTTTGGGAAAGTGGGATGGGGGGGGGGGGTCGCAATGTTAATAGTGTTCGGTTTAGAGTGTTTGAATTTATGTTTTTTTTTTTAATGTTTTGTCAGGGCATCGTGTGCAACTTGTTATTATTTAAATTGAAGATGCATCCTAGTCTTCCACCGCGAGGGGGTGGTATTACTTTTATTGGCTGAAATGTTTGCGGACTAGGGCATGTCCTTAAGCAGGCAAAAGTATTCTCTCATTTAAAATCCCTGTCGGCTCACAGAATATTCTTACAGGAAATGCATATTATATATATTCATTTCATGTTACACTTTTGAAAGTATATAGTCCAAATTTTGATGATGATGTTCTTCAGTAAATTATTTAATTTACTCCTGAGCTGTTCTGATATGTATGTGATTGTAGTCAGTGATTTCAATTGTATTCTTGATAATGTTTTGGATAGCTAGGCCCAGGCAAACCAGTCACCTTCAGCTACCTGCAAAGTGTTAAATAAGTTTGTAACCTTTCCGAATCTAGTTGATATATGGAGGCTTCAACGTCCCACAAACAGAGATTACTCATTTTGTTTTCACAAAGATATACGTCTTTCTCAAGACTCGATTACTTCTTACTGGATGCCAATTTGATATCAAATGTAATTTCCTCTAAATATCATAATATTCTAATTTCTGATCACTCACCAATTTCACTGGTTCTTGACCTTAACCAATGACAGCAACAGTATAGCAGGTGATTCCACCCCTCACTGCTTTCTGACTCATCATTTAATTTGTGAAGTCTTGGGATACATGATTAATTGGCAAAAAGGTGAATTTATGCCACTAGTAGGGGACCTGGATGCTAACTTTCTGCAGAATCTCTCTTTCAAAATTACATATAGGCTCAAATACCTGTGAGTAATTCTGCAAATCAAATTTACTTGTAAAGGTGGAAAAGCTGAAAGAGGACATTGATAAGTGGCGTACCCTGTCCCTTTCCATGATAGGCCGTGTCAATGCTATCAAGATTCCTCTACTTATTCCAAAATCTCCCTATTGTCCTGACTAACACATTCTTCAAAACTTTAGATTCCATAATCATGCCCTTCATTTGAAATTTTAAAGCTCACAGAATACCAAAAACTCACCTATACAAATCAAAAGAGAGGGGTGGACTGGGCTTACCATGCTTCCTGCATTACTACTGGGCAGCAAACTTAAGAGCACTAGTCTACTGGCAGGAAGTTTACCAAATGGAGGTCTCAACAGACACTCCTACCTGGGTTGTTACTGAAAAGAAAGATGTTAGAAACAGTCCACTTCCAGTCCTCCTTTTTTTGGAATTTGGACTACCTGTAAACACAAAGGCTCATAATAGAATAATTTTGAATAGCTTGAAAATCTCACAGCAAATTAAGAAGATTTGTAGACTTCCAGGTAGCACCATTCATCCCCCAGTCTACTGCAATCACACATTCCCTCCATCTCTCTTAGATGCAACTTTTGACAGCTGGAGACAAAATGGTATCATCACTATAAAAGATTTATACATTAACAAACAGTTTGCTTTATTCACTCCATTAAAGGAAAGGTTCTCTATCCCACCTACATATTTCTTTAGGTATTAAAGAAAGTTGGAAATTTTGTCCGCCAGAATGTAATTAATTTTGAGCATCTGCCTGAAGAAAAAAGATTTATACACTCTTGCTGGGCCCACCTGACTCCAAAAAGGGAAGAGGTTAGGCATCAGTAAATTCAATTTAAGGTAATGCACATGCTACACTATTCAAAAGCTAAGTTGCACAGAATTTATCCTACCATTTCCTATATGTTAGATGTAAGTCTGCTGAGGCTCTCTGGCCCACATTTTCTGGTCGTGCCCACACTTGTATAAATTCTGTTGTGAAATATTCAAGTGGTTTTCTGAAATGTATGGTAGTGAGTTTAAACCAGATCCAAATAAAGCACTGTTTGGATACTGTCTTTCTCTGTTGAATCATAGCCTCTCTGTACAAAATACAGTCACGTATGGAATGATAATTGCTAAGAGATTGATCTTAAGGCTGTGGAAATCAGAATCTGTGCCCATTCTGAAGGAGTGGCTGTCAGAGCTCACTGGTGTATTACATATGGAAAAACTTAGATATGGTATATTGAATCAGCTCAAGATTTTTTATAATATTTGGCAGCCATTTCTGGCTCATCTTGCTCAGACTGATGGAAACCTTGATTAGTACCTAGATCCACAGCGGACCACTCCTCTCACTAGTGTGCATCTGTGTGGAGATGTATGTTCTAGTGATACAACAGTATTGACAATGTATTGTATGCCCGGCTCTGTTTTTGTTTTCCCTTTTTTTCTTTCTTTCTTTTCTCCTTATCAGGCTTATTCATCTGAGGGATTGTCATTATTTATATTTGTCTCTTACCCTCTTGTAAAATCTGAAAAAATCTGAATAAATATATTGTTCAAAGGTATGTTCATAGCAGTGTAATGGTTAAAAAAAAGACAGTTTATTAGTGCTGAGTGCAAGCAGGAACTCCAGCATGACTGACTATGACAGCATAACTAAAAAGAGAGAACCAGAAGGAAGACAGGCATGAAGCCAGCCTGTAACATGATGCAATCACCCACTCCACTGTTGACGGACCTGGGTGAGCATGTGAGAGTGAGGGAGCGACAGCATCCTGACATCACAGTTTACCAGAACTCTCTATGCCTGAGAACCCCCAGATCTGCTCCTTTACCTAATAAAAGGCTATTAACAAAACACTTGACTAAACAAGTAGGTTTTCAGCATAGTTGTGTGTGTTGCACTGGCAAGCTGTTCAGGGTATACACCGCCTTCATCCGGAGTCAGGTGAGATAGGCTCCAGCTTCCTCATGACCCAAGAAGGATAAAGCGATTTGCCAAATGAATGAATAAATTGGTCCCTAGAGTTTCCACAAAGTGGTGCCAACAAACAGTAAAAAAACATCCAATGGGGAACAGGTCTGCAGGTGAAAACATCAGAGGAGGATAACTTGACTGGATTGAGACTGGATTGCAATAGAAGAGGATTCATTTGCCAAACCGCTTAATCCTACCTCAACCAACTCTTGGTTGAGGTAGGATCAAGGATGGAGAGGTACACCCTGAACAGCTCTCCAGTCCATCGCAGGACCAACACACACACACACACACACACACACACACACACACACAACCCATTACACTCACACCTCGGGGCAAACTGGTTCCAACCTGCCAAATGTGAATCCAATAGATTCCAAATAGTATGTGGTAATAATGGAGACTCACAGTACGTGATTTGCCGAATCTCATTTGCTTAATCCACTTAAATTAATTACTAGGGAGGCAGCGAGGCTGTGCCTATCTCAGCTGACATGGGGCGAAGGCGTGATACAAAGTGAAAAGCTCACCAATCACAGGGCAACACACACAACCATAAAAAACTCACATTCACACCAAGGGTCAATTTGAAAAAGCCAATTAGTCTAATGTGCATGTTTTTGAACTGTGGGAGGAAACTGGAGAAAACCCATGCAAGTATGGGAGTGAACAGTAATCATGTTTACTTTGATCAAAAATAAATGCAAGACACAAGTCAAAATAAAAGTGCCCCTACCCCTTTTTTTTATTTGTTTGTTATACTGTATTATTCACAAAGGTAAATTATTGCCTCTGCATTTAACCAATCGAAAGTGAGCATACACACACACACACACGTAAACAGTGAGCACACACACACACCCTCGGAGCAGTGCGCTGCCACACGCTGGGTCAACCGGAGAGCAGTTGGGGGTTAGTTGCTTTGCTCAAGGGCACTTCAGCCATGAAGGTGGAGGAAGGGAAGGTGCAGCTCACTCCCCCACCATACATTTTTCCTGCTGGTTCAGGAATCGAACCTGCGACCTTTAGGTCTCAAAATTGCTTCTCTAACCAATTGGCCATGGTTGCCCCCAGTGAGGAATGTGTTCCTAATAAAGGGGCTGATGAGTGTATATGTAATTATATATGAGAAAAAACCCCAAATGCTTAATTGATTTGTTGTTTGTTGGTTTGGGTTCTGTAGACTTTAGAGGAATCCATAAATTTTTATTCTGTTTATAAAAGACAGATTACTACTTTAAACTCTGAATGACCTTTTTATGAGTATTCTGTTCATTCTGTATAAGGGAGATATCGAGTGTGTAAATTGTGGTATTGCTACACGTATGTCTAGAAAGTTATTGTTTTTGAGCATGCTAACACTCATTATGTTGCACGATGTCTTTGCGTACTGTGACTTATTTGTTTCATCCATTTCCCCAATTCACGACACAGAGACTCAGAGGAGTATGACGACTCGGACAGCGAGAGCGAGGATCCCTTCACTTCCCATCAGGCACGTAGACAGACGGCAAGGGGGTCCCAGCGTGGGGCCTTGCCCCCCTTCTATAATTACCAGGGGGCTGGGTGGACATCCCCCTTTTCTAGTGCACCTCCGTTGCCGTGAGTAACAAATGCACAGACACACAGACAGACAGACGAATGAGCCAGTAGATCTCTCTCTCTCACACACACACACACACACACACATATTAATACACCTTAGAATGCACTGGCTTAGAAAATGTGAATTAAAGAAAACCTACATAGAATCATATAGTATGTATAAAGTTCATGTCATTTAGTTTTAGTGAGGTGAAGAAAGTAGTAAACACTATACAGCTTTGTGGTCTCTGAATGAGCGCTATAGACATCAACATGTCAGGATGTCAGTAGTCAATGCTCCATTCAACCTTTTAAGAACATGTAGATGAGTGTAGATAGATGTACTGACAATCACAGACTTATTTTTGTTCATCACTGACAATCACAAACATATTTGTTTTCCACTGACAATCAGAGATATACAGTACTGTGCAAATGTTTTAGGTTCACTGTATTTTTATATAGACTTACAGGAAATGTCTAGTTTACACTTATCTTTATGGCCATTCTTGTGACAATAAAAATAGATTCTTTGTCAATCCAAAAAATCCACTGTAGTATAAACATTATTATTATTATTATTATTATTATTATTATTATTATCATTATTGTTGTTGTTGTTGTTGCTGTTATTATTATTATTATCCTTATTATTATTATGTCATGTCATGTCATGTCATTTTCTGAACCGCTTAATCCTAATTAGGGTCGCGGGGAGGCTAGTGCCCATCTCAGCCAACTCTGGGCGAGGGCAGAGTACACCGTGGACAGCTCGCCAGGCCATCACAGTGTTATTATTATTGTTATTATTATTTTAGCTATACAATGAACCATATTTCTGATATAAAAAAACATAACAGAGCCCTTTTACACAGTGTCACTCTTCTGGATGTCTGCCATCTTATACCCCTTTCTCACTGTCGCAACTTGACCTGCGCTTCCGCAGAACACTGTAGAACAAAGTTTGATTGTCGTCACATATATCGCAAGTTGCCACAGAGAACCATCAGCACCGCAGCCTTCTGTAGCTACTCGCAGTAAATTCTCACGTTACTCACGTTACTTTTTTACTGCGCGCTTCTGCGGAAAGGCCGAAAACGTGTCATTTCCGCGTGACAATGTGACACCACCACCAGCGTCTTATGACCACTGTGAAAAACGTGTAAACACACTGCAAATTATTTAGTTCTAACCAAGATATAAAAAAAACTTAGATTTAGAAGTGTTAGAAAATTTATCATGTATTAAGAGTTAATTTCCTATTTCAAGTGTTCAACTTTACACTATAATCTTATTTATGAATTTCATTTTATTAATTCTTAATTCAAGAAATCTTGTCGAGTGAAATTTTCTTGCTGCATGGACAGATAATTTCACTTGCCAAGATTTCTTCAGTTAAATCCAAATATAAGATTATAGTGTAAAGTTGAACACTTAAAATAAGAAATCAATTCTTAAAACAAGATAAATTATCTAACAATTCTTAATCACATTTTTTTTTTATCTTGGTAAGAACCAAATAATTTGTAGTGCATTGACTGTGACCATACTATGCTCACGGTGAGCATCCAAGATTCCAAGTTTTTTCCAAGATATAAAATGCTGTGAATCTTCACCTCAGCTATTGTTGCAGAAAGGGGCCAACATGAGAAAACGTTTTCCACTTCCCATTTTCCACATCTACACCACGGGGTGTTCCTGCTCGAGGTATCGCGGGTATCCGCGTAAAAGTTGCGTCGGTGAGAAAGGCAGGTAACACTGCTTCGTTATTGTTCAGTTAACTTCACAGTGCATGATTAAACGAAATTAACATAGCAATTTCTGCAAAATACTTGTCATTTATGGTCATGTTTCTGACTGCCACAAGAGACGAGACAGAGAGAGAGAGAGAGAGAGAGAGAGAGAATGAATGATGGAGACAGGAATGCTTGTTTATTGCAGCTGTAGCGTAGGTAAGAACAAAAACTTCTCTCCCAGATGTTCAACAACATTGATTGTAACTATAAGCTATACATTATTTATATATATAAAACTACAAAAATCCGACAGTGTCATTTAATGCATTAAATTATTTCAGTCTTTAATAAAGTGAAATAAATGCCAGACTGTGGCGTAACTACATAATGCACTTCATGATATAATTATATTATTACTGCATTCATTCATTTTCTAAGCCGATTAATCCTAATTAGGGTCGCGGGGAAGCTGGCGCCCATCTCAGCCGACTCTGGGTGAGGGTGGGGTACACCATGCACAGTCATCACATGACCAACACACATACAACCATTCGCTCTCACACCTAGGGGCAACTCAGAAGAGCCAATTAACCTACTGTGCATGTTTTTGGACTGTGGGAGGAAACCGGAGTACCCAGAGTAAACCCATGCCAGCAGGACAAGAACATGCAAACTCTACACAGAAACACCCTGAGCCCGGGAATCGAACACGGGACCTTCTTGCTGTGAGATGAACGTGCTAACCACGTAGTTCATTGCTAATATAAAAATAATATAACATGAATACTGTTAATATAATAAGTATATTATTATTATTATTATTATTATTACTTACACAGACACAAGACAAATTATCAGCTTTATTACTGCTGTAGAACTATGTAGATACACACATGTATGTATGTGTGTGTGTGTGTGTGTGTGTGTGGGTGTGTTTGTGTGTGTTACCTCTGTCTGTAGAATAGCAGCTCGCTGTTCTTTGGCAGTAAGAGACTCTTTCAGGACGTCGATGTGCTGCTTACTGTCTGAGAACTGATTGGTTAGCGTCTCGAGTTTGGTCTGCAGACCCAGAAGTTCGGAGTCCTTTCTGGAGAGGTCCTGCTTCACCTGGTCAATCTGCACAACACAGACGGCTAGTGAGCTTACTGTATATCTATCTACGCATGTGCTAGGCTCGTTACCTCAGTTTTCCCCTCATTCTCTCTCTCACATACATCTGGTGTGATTTGAACGCAGCTGAACAGCATCAGCGCCTTTTATTCTGGATTTGGGGAGAGTTGAAATAACACAGACGACACGGCGCAGAAACCTGAATTACACCATGTTAAAGCTTTACCTATCGTATTAAGTTAACACTTTACTATGAATAAAAGACCATACAGGAACCATCTAGAGGCTATCAGGAACCAGTCTATCAAGTGATTCTTAAAAACACCTGAATGTCGTTTAGAATTTAGGGTGGGCCTAATCCTAGGATCAGACCCTGTAATCTTTTTTATCTCTGCGTGTCTTGGTTAGGAGACACACTAAGGTTTGTCTGGAGTTGATCGTTGTCAAATTATGACTACGTGAGACAAAGTTTTGGGCATGTTAGACGATGTGAGGCAACCCTGAGGGCACGTCACTGGCCGCTCTCGCACTATCATCTATGCCGGGGTGAGCCAGGGCTAGCTCAAGGCTACCCAAGGCTTGTAGCCTGGGGCTTTAAGCCTCAAGCTGAAAACCTGTGTGGGGGTTCAATTATCACGTTGTGTACACAGCCAAGACGTTTCCCCCATCCATAACACACTGCCTTTCTGTAAATGTCACCCACGCCACCTACGATGCCTGATCTACAGAAGAAATCCAATGGAGAACGAGACCAATCGGACATTTCGGAGAGAAAAATACAGTGACGTACAGCGCGGCTGCTGCGAGTGGAAGGAATTTTTTTTAAATGTTTAAATTATTTTATTCATAAGCAGGTAACCAAATGAAATACAAATATATCATTTTATACACTACATTTGTCTTTATTTACATCTGCAATGGATCATGATTAGCTTCACTAGCTTAGCTGGTGTGACTGACTAGCCTTTAGCAGAGTCTCTGTAGTAGTTTACCTATAAATACATATAGTGGATACAAAAATACCATTAGGATAAACGTTTACATCAGTGATAACTGGTGTTAAAAAGACAAACACCGCCTTCCACCTTGACACTGCATTATGTACTGTTTGGTCTCGTCTGGCCCATGGATAAACGCCAGGACATAATTCTTGGCTTTCTAGTCTTAGTAGCCCAAGAGAGGTGTGATCAAGCCCCGGAAGTGCCAGTAGAAACAGTAATGACCCTGCCTTGCACTCGATCGCTCGACTTGGGCTCGATGGTGGGAAATCGGCTACTGCTCTTCTATAGTACAAGGTCTGTTCATCTAAATAATCAGACATACAAATTTAAATTGGTCATTTGGGGGCAAAAAACATCCCAAATTTTTTTTTTTTACAGTGTTGAAGTTACCTGGTTGAGCTGTGGGCCATGCCATACATTACCGTATTTGGCCGACGCCCTTATCCAGAGCAACTTACATTTTTATCTAATTTACTGTTTAAGTAATTGAACAATTCAGGGTTAAGGGCCTTCCTCAAGGGTCCAACAGTGGCAACTTGGTGGTATTGGGGCTTGAACCCTTCACCTTCTGATCAGTGACCCAGAGCCTTAACCACTGATCCACCTCTGCCATAAATTTACCCCACTGCGTTTAAAAAGCAAATGGGATCAAATACCTGTTCATAATCACACACAGTACAGTCTCTCTCTCTCTCTCCCTCTCTCTCTCTCTCTCTGTCACACACACACACACACACACACACTCTATAAAACTCCAACATGCATGGTAGAGAGCAGCAGGTTAGCAAAGGCACTAGCTGTAGTCACCCTGGGGAGGAAAAGTGGACAAATTACAGCAGCACATGAGAAGAAGAAGAGAAGCAGGATGGAGAAGAGAAAAAAAGACTGACGGATAAAGAGAGAGACGAGAAGCAAAGGGGGATCTAGTGCTGATCTGGTGGGATGTTAGTGTTTGAGTCCTACTCCAGCCAGCACTACGGGGACCAGAGTGGAAAGCAGGACAGAAGTGAAGATAAAGAAGGCCAGAAAGAGCGTCAGGGAGTCTAGCGTGGCGTCCGACCTTTCAGCACAGCTGCGGGGGAAGCTCTGCTTTCCTGATCACAGGGAGAACGAGAGAAAGCTGATGACTCACTCGTTTAGCCTACATCCCCTCCTCCTCAGCCCAGATCCTGCTATTGTGTCCAGAGATAACCGCAGAGGAGACGCAGGGAGGTTTCAATCCGCCTCCGATCTGTTTTCATCCGCCACACCTTACCTACACCCACTGCTCACGATGCTCACGCTGTGTCTATCTGCTTTCATTCGTCCTCCTCGGCTTCACTAATAACTTTGTTTAAAGAGGCAATGACTGATCTGGTTTAAGGAAACAAACACTCCGGGGGATCGTTGTGCTTTAATACTCAGATCTTAAACCTAAATCGATTACCTGGGTTTAAACCAATACAACAATCCAGGATGTTTTTCCCCACTGCGCCTCCTCAAACAAATACAGGAAACAAGAACTTATCAGATCATCATCCTCTCACTCACTCCTTCGCTAAACAGAAACTTCTTGAAGTGAGGTGGACGTGCTAACCACTACGCTACCATGCCGCCAATTATCTGAATATTCATTCGTTCCTTCACTCTCTGAAACACTTTATCCTACTAGGGTTGCTCTCCTACTAGGGAGGCCTCTCTCACCTGTCACTGGGCGAAGGCGGGGTTCGCAGGGCAACACACAACCATTATTATCTCATTATGAACTATGCAAATATTATTTAAGTGTTAAATATTTTTAAAAAACTAATGATTAATTATTACATTGGTAATTTTTAAATCCACTCTGAACGCCTTAAACTGAAATCCATCTTCTAATAATATGCCTAAAAATTATCTGATCAATATTTATTTAATTGGTAAAATAAAACACTATGGACTGTAATGATGTTATTCCTGTAAGTTTGATGACAGTAATCCTCTATATCACGGTTCACCTATCGCGATAAATCGAGTTTTTGTTTTTTTTAATATATAGAACATATTGTACAGATATGTTCCATATATTATTTTTTAATATATAGAACATATCTATTTTCCCCCTCAAATTCACGCCATATCACCAGAATCTGCAGTATAAAATCACTAATATATAATATAAATCACAAAGCATACATATTTTAATAATAATATTACAGTATTACAGTTAGTACAAAGTCTTGAGTATCACGGGCTGAAAAAACGAGACTTGGGAAGCTAAAATAGCCACGCTATTGGCTGAAGGAGACTCATCCAATCGGAGCGTGCTTTCCATTATCTTGGCCGCTCTACTGCTAACATGACGCTGTCTCGGATAGAACGGCGAGAAGCGTCCTGTCTTGCTCAGTTCCTTGTGTATCACTGTACATTGTTACTCGCTTGTGAGTGCTTTGTGTGAACTTATGTTTGGTTTCATGCCCTACAGTGCCACCCAAATGCCCCGAATCTTCTAATCGTTCTGCGAATGAGCCCAAGTGCCAGAGGAAGATCCTCACCATTCGGGAGAAGCTAAAACTCCCGGATATGATTTAAGTAGTACGAAGTTACACCGCCTTAGCAATTACCATCACTATAAAATACAGTTTTGTGCATGCAAACATGTTCAATTATGTTTACAATGTGTTTAAAAAGTGTATTTAAATAAGTTTAGGTGTGTTTAAAGAGTGTGCGTGGGGTATTTTAAGGCATAAACTATATAAAAGATTATTTTTGGGTGGTCTTTCTACATCACGAGGGGGTCTGGAACGTAACCCTCGCTATAAAGGGGGAAACTGTATTCTTGATTATATAATTATTCAACTATTACATTAGCTATTAATTCATTATCACTTAGTTCATACAGTAAAAAAATTCAGTCAATTATTTGTTTATTTATTTTTATTTAGAGGGGGGAAAGCAACAACAACAAAAGAACAGGGAAAGCTAATCTCTACCCCTGAACTAAAGTCCAGAAGTGTTCGATTAGGTATCTCATTTATAAATATGTAATTACTGAAGTGATATTTCATTGTTAAGGATGTAATTAATAACGATTTGTATGTAACTAGGGCGGCACGGTGGTGCAGTGGTTAGCACGAGGCGTTTCCGCGTGGAGTTTGTATGTTCTCCCCGTGCTTGTGTGGGTTTTATCCGGATACTCCGGTTTCCTCCCAGAGTCCAAAAACGCCCCTAGGTGTGAGTGTGAGTGGTTGTGTGTGTGTTTGCCCTGGAATAGTCTTACAAGCTGTTCAGGGTGTACCCCGCCCTCGCCCAGTGATGGCTGAGATGGGCACTGACCTCCCTGCGACCCTAATTAGGATTAAGAGGCTTAGAAAATGAATGCATGTTGAATTACGTAACTAATAAATAACCATTTTTATTTGCTTTTAGTTACATTTCATGCTGTGGATTTTCCACAAACAGGTTAGTTCCTGTTATCACTTACATTATAGCAGCTATAAACAGCCGTTCTCTCACGTCTCTTGAGGTTAACACAGAAACAGTTGCAGGTTGTGATTAAGAAACTGTAAATTATCTGTAAAGTGTAAACGTTTCTTGTGGAAAATGAACTGCTATAAACGTTACTTCTACTACAGCCTGTTTTTCAAGCCCTGCCCCCAAGTACAGCTGGGTCCTGCTGGAACTAACCCTACCTACAAGAAGGTTGCAGTGCCTCCTGCGGGGGAAAAACACCCTCTATACCTCCTCTAAGGGGATGTGAGAGTATTTCCATGAGGACTAACGAGTGTCGTGATCTCTCTGTGGTGAGGAAAGCAGAACAGTATGTGATCTACGCTGCCTCTCTGTGTTTCTTACTGCGGAGACCTCCCGCTGCAGCTCAGCCGTTCGCTTTCTCAGCTCCTCGGCCTGGGCCTCGCTCTGAGACAGCTCCTCCTTCAGCTGCTCTACCTGTCAGGAGAGGCCGCCGTTACTGCAAACAACCACCGACACGGCATTCCCAAAGCAACGCAAACGTTCAGTCCGCACGTGACCGCTCGACATGCAGGCCACGGAGCGATGGCTTAACCCGAGCACAGTACACTGACCAATCAGCATTCGGCATGCAGGGGGAAAAAAGGAAGTGTTGTTTAGCCAATCAGCACTAAAATAAAGAAGGGGATTATTAAAAAGCTCAGTTAGGTTAAATGCACCAAGAAATAGTGAGATGGATATTACACGAGAGTCGATTAGATCAAAACCATCACAGCGTAAGGAAACGATCAGGCTGGGGTTCTCAGAAAGGTTTACAGCCAGGGACTTTCTATGCAGACTCTTCCCTAACAAAACGTCTCACTACTGAGTCCGGAATGATTTTATATCTATCACAGAGGCACGGCACATCACAGAGGCACGGCACAATACGACTTTAAAATGCTACTAGGGAAAAAGTACAGCAAACCGAATCGCTTACAAAATCACGTGGCTGTCGGTCTCGTCATTTAACAGCCGCGCCTCATAACATCTCGCTGCACAGTATCCGCTTACTACACGACACCTACGAGAGGAACTCATAATTATATTACTTTCAATTTTGGAAATAGTTTAACCAATTTATTAAGTATTTTATTGCTTCTGCTAATAACATGTTCCGTAGAAACCATCTGTTATAAAGAAATAACAGACTGCGAAATTCTGTAACTGACCAATCAGAATCGAGGACTCATTCAACAAAGTAGTTGAATTCTGTATGTTCTCCCCATGCTAATATGGGTTTCCTCCGGGTACTCCGGTTTCCTCCCACAGTCCAAAAACATGCACAGTAGGCTGACTAGCGGTTCCAAATCGCCACTAGGTATGAGAGTAGGTGTGAGTGGTTGTATATGTGTTGGCCCTGCACGTCTGGCGAGCTGTGCAGGGTGTACCCCGACTTCGCCCAGAGTCAGCTGAGACGGGTGTCAGCCTCCCCGCAGCCCTAATTAGGATTAAGAAAATAATTTAGAAAACAAATGAATGAATGAATGAATGAATGGGTGTATAACAGCTATAACCACTTTCATATCAGACCATAAAGACCTCTACAGTGATTATTACAGTAAAATGAAAATAAATTAAAAGTCCCCGTTGCTGTAGACGACAGACCCCACTTCTGAGAACTGCAGTGTTGGAGCAAACTGTTAGCAGTGAAAGACGGCCACCATAAAATCAAGTCTGTGTGATGTGAGGAAAAGTGTGTGCGGCGCGGGTGTGTATTCCGGTGCGTTTTGTCCTGTAGCGTTCGGCCGTCATGGCGTTACCTTATTCTTCATGAATTTGGAGTGACTGCGATAGACCTCCATCTGCTTCATCTCCTCCTCCCGCTCCTCTGTGCTTAGAGCTCCGTTGGACTTCAGCATCTGCACCTCCTCCTCCACGTCCCTCAAACTGCGCTCCAGAGAGCTGATCTTAGAGTCCTGCAGGAAAGAGAGACCAAAGAAACGCCGTGCAGTCAGACATCAGGGGGTTGTGCAAAGAAACAGTGTACGTTAATACGGCATAGACTCGGCACAGCTATTTAAAGATCTACGAAATGATGTCATTGATAACAGGATGCAATGGAGTCTTTATCCCATTGCATCCTACTCATCAGCAGGGCGTCAAATGGCATTGTGGGTAATAAAGAAAAACAAAAAAAAGAGACTGACAGGTTATTTCAAAGCCAACATAGAAGATGGGCAGCACAGTGGTGTAGTGGTTAGCACATCCACCTCACAGCAAGAAGGTCCTGGGTTCGGTTCCCAGGCTCAGTGTGGAGTTTGCATGTTCTTCACGTGCTTGTGTGGGTTTCCTCCAGGTACTTTGGTCTCCTCCCACAGTCCAAAGACATGTACATTAACCTAATTGCCCCTAGGTGTGAGTGTGAATGGATGTTTGTGTGTGATGACCTTATGATGATCTGGTAAGCTGTTCAGGGTGAGGCCAGCCTTCGCCCAGAGGCAGCTGAGATAGGCTCCAGCCTCCCAGTGACCCAAATAGAAATAAGTGCTTCGGTAAATGAACGAATAGACTTAGAAAATTAATATCTATAATCTTATATTTGTCCTCATTTGTTTTCATTGAGTGCATGCTGTTTGTCAAGAAGCACTTTTCCACCACAACATGTAATAAACACACTCTCAAATCTCATTAATGTTAAACACAAACACAAGAAGAAATGACTTCCTTTTGTTTAATCTTCAGAGGGCAGTGATAACCCGGTGGTAGGGTGCTGGCTTACTGATCCCAAGGACAGGGGTTCAAGCCCCACTATCACCGATTTGTCACTGCTGTCCCCCCAGTGCAGCTAACTGGGTTAAGAAAGACCAGCCATGTTTCTCACTGTCTGTGGTGAGAGGCGTGTAAAAGAACCATCACGGTCGAAAATAAATCCTCCCAATGAGTCCCAAATAAATGGCATCAACTGTGCCAGGCTGGACGTCCCACACCAGCCTAACTTCAATTTGGAAAAAATAAAGAGGGGTATCATAAAACATTTCCCCACTCCTACCACACACACACACACACACACACACACACTTGCCTTCATCTCGATGACGGTCTGTAGGGCTTTGGTCTTGGCAGAATCAGGTGCTCCCTCGTAACGGCGGTGGAGCTCCTGGGAAAGAATCATGAGACGAGCATCATGAGAACTTCACTAGCACTAACGTCACTATTACACATCAGCTCACTCTCACACACTCACACACACACTACAGCCAGATCCATTAAAATGACCATCATCAGGACAACTGTTTAATACTTATTTCACCACATTCTTGTCTGTTTCGTATATTTTAGGACCTTTAAGAAAGATTCTGGTGATGAAATGACTGTATAGAGATACAGTAAGGTAAGAGATAACGAAGAAATAACAAGCTTATTATTTTCATTATTATTACTACCAATTAAGCATCCAGTCTAGGCACCCTCTGTATTTTTGGTGTGATCAGAAAACCTGATATTAATGCAATTAATTAATAGAAAATCCCTGCAGTTCCGCTTTTCTCCTCTGGGTGTCGGTGTTCTCAAACAGCTGCAGTGTTGAGAAGTTTCCTTACTCTACTCCAGTACAGAAAGGAGGAAAGACTTGTTCAGACACAGCAGGGAGCTGAAATTTATGGAACCAGTTTCCTTAGGGTTTTAGGAGCTGTTGCAAAATCTTTATGAAGAAGTCACTGGTGGAACCTCCAGGCAAATTATACTGCAGAAAGTAGGGCGTGTGCTTTACACTGAGCGCTGGAATTCGATATGGGATGCGTTTAACACAGAGGTCTGACGATTCTGTTTTAATGTTTCGGAGCGCTAAATAAACAAACAAACAAACAAACCAGACGTGATGATTTGAAGCTTAGTGGGACTTTACACCAGTGAATGTGACAAATCCGTCCTGAACTGAATTAACAAATTTTGGCACGCAGCAACATCCGTCTCTTTTCATCACTGTCCTCCTGCATCTCTCTGGTTTCTATGGCAACCGTCTTCAATGCCTTCAATCTGTCTAACACTGTTCAAAGACTGGCACGGAACGGCAAAACTCAACAAAGTGTCAGTGAGGGACAATTTCTACGTACAATAACGCTCATGCTGTGTTCACACTAACTTGAACGCTAACGTGCGTTACCTCCCTGAGTGCGCTCGTCTCCTTGTCCCTCTGCTCCAGTAGGCTTTCCAGGTGGTGGATGTGCATCTCGGCCTCGGCCAGGCGCCGCGTGCGCTCGTGCTCCTCCTCGCTGGCTTTGGCTGACAGCCCTTTGCTCTGCAGCATCTCCAGCAGTTTCTTGATGGACTCGTCGCGAGCGTTTAGCGTCTGTTTCTGCGTGTCGATGCGCAGCTCCATCTCCTCCAGGGTCTTCCTCAGGAGGAACAGCTCTTTGGCTTGCCTTTCGTGCTCGCTGTGTAGCCGGTGGAAGTTCTCCTCAGTGAGCTCGGCAGAGAAGGGTTCCCCGGGACGCACACCCCCGCAGTCCTGCTGGAACAGCTGGTTCAGGTCGCGCTGGATGCGCAGCTCATCCTGGAGAGCCTGGATGGTCATCTGGAGATGCTAAGGGAAAGAAAGAGAGAGAGAGAGAGAGAGAGACACCTGAGATGATGAGCGCACCACAACTCATGATTTTATTCTGCCAGTGGAAACATTCTGCTACAGTAAAAAAACTTCCTACTAGAATCGCAGGGAGGATAGAGCCTATCTCAGCAGACTCTGTTACACCCTGAACTGTCCATCACGGGTCACGCGTCACACAACCATTCACGCTCACACCTGGGGCATTTCAGAACAGCCAATGAGCCTAAGGTGCAGGTCTCTGGAATGTGGGAGGAAGCTGAAGTACCATGAGGAACCCCACACAAACACGGGCTCTGTGATAGTCCGGAAAGCCATTCCGGGTGTCGGCGGAGATAGGCACCAGCCTTCCCATGACCCTAATCGTAGGATTAAGTGGTCCAGTGAATGAGGTGAGAATGAGAAGATGCACAGGGGTATGAAAACAGTGACATTTACACTGTTTGAAGCGGATGTTTCCTTTTTCACATATAAGGGGACATAAATGAGAGAGAGAAGTTTGGGCAAACCCCCCTTGTGATTACCACATCCTCATTTGCACTACACTTATGCGCACATGTCATTTTACGGTCGATTTTCTTTCCATTTCATAACATCACAGCAAATTGTCAAAAATAATACACTGTATGTAAAAGTAGATGAGTACTCCAAAGATCCGCGCTAACGTCTAACGTTAACCTCTTTCAGGTAAATAAATAAATCTCCAGTCCTGAGGGCTCAGACCGTGTGACACCGTGGCTTCTCTTTGGTATACAGTGGCTTCTGTCCCTTCCATGCCATCGGCCATATCATTGCTAGGCAACAGTAGATAAGAAAGAGAAAGGTTTACACACACACACACACACACACACACACACACACACACACACACACACACAATACCGGGTGTCTGGGGAAACCAAATGACTTGAATTTGTATTGCTGGAACAGCAGAATCAGTGATGATAAAGCAGTAAATATTATTTATGTATTGACTCGATTCCTTTATTAGTTTATGTTCACACCGTAAACTTTCTTAGCTTTAAATTTTAATTTAAAAGCCTCAGGGATCACATTCGAGGAGGATTCATATTTTTAGGTATCGAAGCATAAGCAAGAGAAACAATTATGAATAATCACCCCTTTCCTTGTTTGGCGGATTTCTATTATGTAAACCCAAAACAGGAGACAGGAAAAATAATTCAGGGTTTCTTTATTTTTTCTTTAACAGCACAACAAAACAAGAAAGGGTTAAATATAAATATTTTTATTTTCTTATCATTCTTATATTCTTAAAGAAGCCTGAACTCGTGCTGTGATTTAAAGATGTAATAATTTGAATCCAGGAGTCTGTCCTGAGCCGATGGCGTACATGTACTTTTCATACTGTTGAAACTCCTGCATTAAACACACCAGAGGCACACACTGTCACGACGTTTTCCATAACATTCAAAAAGGAGGATTCCCTAAAAATCCTTTCATACACCTCCTGTTTCACCTCGCCCAGAGGGAGTTCCAGTTTTAATATGCACTGCACACTCGGCAAGTAAAGACCTGCGGGAACAAAAATTAATCAATAAAATTAAATGATTGATTGATTGTTTGTTTGTTTGTTTGTTTGTTTGTTTGTTTATTCATTTATTTATTTATTTATTTTTTGCCTTTTCCCAATTTTATAAATCACAAATATTCACATTGGTCGTTCCACGAAACAAGGAATAAAAAAAAAATGGCCTTGTGATTAAAATAATCCAAATCCAGAAGGAAACTCAATGCATGTTATTTCCAAAAGTTTGTGGACATCTGACGACCACACCCACAGCAGTAATGTGCTTAAAAGATGAATACCATATAGATCAGAAGCTACCTGTGTCCTCGCAGTCTGTAACTGAATCCTCTTATGGTGCGGTGTGAGAAAGATTAACCTTGGAGAGCTTTCATGCCATCTACACCCCGCACGTGCACCACATAACGCTGAGAAAGAAGTTTCTCAAAACATCCTCCGGTCCACTTTATCACTTAGTGAGACCATCATCGCTCAGCATCAGACCTGGGCCGTAAACGTTCGACTCGTGTCACAGAGCAGGGCTGCACACGGAGAGGAACTGCGAGTGACACACGAACACGCCAGCTGGAATCACCATGGCGACACCACGTAATGGTTACCAAACAGGCGATAAGCGCCATCCGGTACACGGGTCATCACCCTCCGTCTGTTCTGTTCTTTCTTTCTTTCTTTCTTTCAGCATAACTGCCCGACCCTGAAGCGTCTTTCACTTTCGAGTAGTGACTGAAGAGGAAAGGGGACAAAAACACACTAAAATAGAATGAAGAAGGAAACGTAAAACATCTTCAAGAAATACAGGACAGAAAAAAAGAGGAGAGGAAAGAAGCCAATAAAATTAAACCCAAACAAAGGAAATTAAAACAGGTGCTGACCAACAGACAGATTAAGAAGAAACAGACGGCTTGCTGTAAGGAACGATGAACAAAATAAAAACAGAGTGTCACAGGACGATTTATGCTCATTGATGCATAGAAGCAGAGACAGTGAGTCACGATGCGAAGTATTCCTGTCCTATTTCTGATAATAACGGCAGCTCCGCAAGTCAAGGATCAACACCCGGGGGGGCAGAGAGACAGGGAGAGAGGGTAGAAATGAGGTGAGCGAGACATGAGAGAGAGAGAGGGTAGAAATGGGAGAGAGAGAGAGAGAGAGAGACAGGAGAGCGGGGGCACACAGAGACGGAGAGGAACGGAAAAGGGGTAGAGACAGAAGCAGACTGAGAAAAACAGAGAAGAGTAAGAGAGATAGTGAGAGATGGAAAGAAAAAAGAGAGGCACAGGGGTATAAGAGTGAGACAGAAAGAGAGACAGGGAGGGAAGAAAAGAGAGAGAGAGACCTTTCCACACACTGATTTCTAGAAATAAAAAAAAATATTTTTCTCATCTGTCTGTCAGCCTTCTCTACTTTCTTTCCCTCTCTGTCACAGCATCAGGTGTATATCACTCACCTTGGTGTGTGTGTGTGTGTGTGTGTGCGAGCGTGTGTGCACTGACTGAGAGAACAGAACGAGTCCAAGCACGGCTCACTCTGCTCTCTGTAGGTTATGAAACATGCTATGACTCATGACGTTAAAGCCATTTGAGTCTGAACGAATCGGGGCAGCCACTTCAAACATTTTCACACACATTGTGTATAAGCGCGGAAATAAATCCACTCAATCCTGTTCTCACCATCTCCAAGCCCTCAGTTATAACAATAAATAACACCATATTCATCAACTTTTTACACGCTGGTTTGTCACTGGTAGGTTGAATCGAGGCACGAGTCACCTGCGCACTCCAGGAGGGGGCAGGAAAGAAAAGGCGAGCGTAATCGGAATTTAAAAATTTACATACAACGGATAGGGTGAGGACTAACGCGAGCATCCTCAGACACGTGAACCCGGACAAAGGCATCTTTTTGAAACTGCTGCTCATGCTGCATCACAGGGCAGTGAAACATACTGCACTATCCGCCCTCTTCCACATACATGCACTCACGGATGCCTGTGATTGGCTGGTGTTCCTGTGACTGACAGAAGGAGTGAGGAGAGAGTGCCCATCCCACCCAGACAACACTGCTTACATTACACTTCAGGGATTTTGAACTCTTGTTGTCAGGTCGACCAGGCGAACATTTTTTTGTTGCGCCACTCGGAGTCCCGTAGCATGCCGTCGTATACATCCTCAAAAATGGCTTTTTTTTTTTTTTTTTTTTTTTAAATAACAACTACAATCTGGATAAAATAATAAACGCCTAGATTAGTACTAACATCATAAACAGTCATGAAAGATCTACAGTATCACACACACCACAGTGTATGAACATATACACGTGTATACACACCCTCCTCCTTCCTCCTACACTCTCATTAACTGGATGGTTTAGCCCTGAGATACTACAGGAAAAATCCTCCACGAATGCTTTCTATTTGCTCCGTACTTCCTCCTTGTTTATTTTCGTTACCTCAGTTCCCTCTGATGATGTAAGTAATGGATGCGGGGGCAGAAAACAAGGACGGGAGGAATTAGGGATGAGTGTATTCACCAAACGAGACAGCCTTGTTCACTGAAGTGTGTTTGATTTGCAGTGACGTGCTGCACAGCACTTATTAAATCTGTACGTACCAGATAAGCATTTGCATTAACGTGAACACGACTCGTGCTGGTTTAGTTCTAAATCATAATTCGACTTTTCACATGCAAGTCTGGAGAATCTTAATCAACTCTGATTCAAGGATTTATTTATACAGAGTGACCCAAAAAAACCTCCTACATTCACTCATTCATTTTTCTAATCCTAATTAGGGTCGCGTGGAGGCTGGAGCCCATCTCAGCCGACTAGCTTTTAGCCTAGGTTTGACATGGATGAGGAAAAAGAAATACAGCCAGCGCCATCTTCGCTGAAGGCAAATGCTTGCACTTCGGATTTTAC
>JAQMYF010000001.1:32005953-32016294 GCA_030014195.1 Neosilurus mollespiculum
CGTATCGAGCACTGTTCCACGGAAAATCGACTTAAGATCTTATATATATATATATATATATATATATATTTTTTTTTTTTTTTTTACATTTTTTTTTTAAGTAAAAAGGGGAGTCATTAATTCTGGAGAAGGGGCTGTTGTTATTTGAACTTAACAGCCAAACTAATACACACCTCCTTTAGTTCTCCTTAAAAAGCTCTACCCCCTAATTCATGGGGTTAACAATGACACACACCCATCTCTCCTCCAGCCAATCAGCATCAAGGTTCATTTGTGCTGTGCCTGAACACAAACATCCCCTGTAACTGGAATAATGTTGTGTGGCTCACTGTGAGGTACTTAATATATTTCTGATCTACAGAGCCAAAGCATTTTGATTTTGTTTTCAGCATGCACAGAACAGCTACTAGGCTGTGAGGAGATACTGAGTTTGACAAAAAGTGAATTTATTAAGTACTGGTGACTTCTCCTTAATTTAACCATAATACCACTAAAACAACATCGAATAAACTGCCAAACCAATGTGATTTGTGTTCTGTTATGGGAATGAAACCATCATGTAAATCATTTATCTTGATAGAACTCTTAAAATCTTCTCCAATAATAAAAAAGCATTTACTAAATAACACTGCAGAGCACCATAAAAATCAGTTTGATTGTCATGTGGTTATGTTTTGTACTGGTTCAGGAGATATACTGGCCATGTCAGAATGAATTAATGTGTATTCTTCCTCTAAGCACAGCTAGCTGTTGCATGGTCAGAAGAAGTGCTTATAAGACTGCATTATGTTTGATGAACATAATGAGATATGATGTGGTTAATGATGTGAACACAGCAGAAAGAATGCAGTATTCAGCTAGGGCCCCCTGCACAAATCTGCATTGCGATCTGATTGGTCGGCCCACCTTTGGAAATGGTCAGCACCGCAAACAACTGGACTCTTTTAGTGGTGTGTATGCTAATGTGGTTTTGTCACATTAAAGGACCACTTATTTAATTGATGCCTGCTGCACCAATTATTCAGCAAAAGAAAGTAGCATGAACTTGTGAAGTGAACATATACATAAAATATGTTTACATATATTTTACAACAATTAAATAAAACGTAGCATTGCTTTTTTTAAATAAAAGATATTTGCCTACATTAACTGTTGTCTCTTTTTTCTGTAATCTATTGGTCTAACTAGCATGTAATAAAAAGAAATGAATAATACTTCATTTTGGATGGCTTCCTGTGATACCACACAACTGAGGGGATCACACTGAGATGCTGGTGTTGGCAAAAGTGAAAAAACAATCCCATAATTCACTGTGCCCACCCACACCCTCAACAGTCACATGGGAGGAGGCATATTTTGGTTGATATCTGATTCCAATGTCCATCTCTCGCCAGTGTGAAACTTCGGCCAGAGAGGAGCCACCTACTGGCAGAATTACATCCCAAAAATGTATAAAAAAAAAAAAAAAAAAACTTTATGGACTGATTATGTGTCTGGCCCGACTTCTTGGCACAAAGCATAGATGGATCCCTCAGATCAATGAGGTGTATTATAGGGTGGCTCAAAAATTTGTTTTTATTCCCCGATTCCTCGATCGCACACCTCCTATTTTAGGTTTGATGAAAAAATAACCCAGTAAAAATTTTAGGCCTATAAAATAAGTCTGAATGGTCCCTCAGTACCCTTCAATTTTGCACATTTTGACCAAAATTTGGTGATATTTTAATTTTCCCTAACTTAATTTTATGGATCAATAGTCCATTTAATGTCTAATCAGACCATGTAAATTAATAATACAATATGTTTTAATATATATAAAGTGTAGTTTTATCCATGATGGCATGTTTTATTAAAAAATTTCATCAGTATGTACTTGTAATTATCATTCATGAATAACATCCAAAATGTGAACTTGCACCATATTTCAAATATTTCATGCAAAAGCAACATGTTTTGAAAAGTCTTGTTTTAGTCTCTATGCAATAAATATATTGCAGTGAAAAGCCTATTTGTGTTGGATGTATATCTCGACATAGAAATATTGAAGCTGGACACATTTTGAGACTATGGACTCATTTGGAGCGACTAATATCTTGTAGTTTGTTCCACAGACAAGGTATGCAAGGTATTTGTACATGCATACACAAACATGTAGATGCAGAGAGTAAACTTAATTTATAATTCATGTGTAGTCTCATTCTGACAAAAAAACTGAAATAGCAGGCTTCATTAAGAGGCAAATGCTATGGCCTTGTCGATGTCCAAACATTTATGGACCTGTATATAAAGATTACATATTGAGAGAAATGACTGCAGATGGAAATGCCACTTCAAAAACACTTACCTTTTGTTAGTTCTCTTGTGTTTTAATTCCAAAATGCAAGTAGCAGTAAAGGCAACAAAAATTCATGTAATGTGTTATGACTAACTGACTGTAATGTTCATACATATCATCACACTAATGCAAGCACTGCACAGTCTAAAACAGTCCCAGAGTCAGGAAACAGCACTTTAGTTTTTAAAATAACAGTCACTTTATTAGTGAACTTTTCATTCCACTTGAATCATCTGAGATGTGAACAAATAGAGAATAACAAGAAGCTCTCCAAGATGTTGTGGAGCTGAATGAACAGAAATGACTTGCAGCTTGAATTATATTTACAAAGCCTGTGTTGTACCACTATGCATAGTTAGATCCACAGCTTCATCAACCTCAGCAGTGCAGTGCATAGATACAGAACTAATAAGACTGCTCTCATATGTTATTTTTAAAACTCAAGCACTGATCCTGAGAGAAATGAAAAAGGAGCGAAAGTAGTGTGGCAGGTGATGTCGCTGGACGGGTCCGTACCACATGCAGCAATCCTGCCTGAATCCTCCATTTTAAAACAAACATTCTTTACAGCTGAGACATTGTCCTTTAAATCAGACTTGTGCATGTGTGACCATCTAAGACTGCTTCTCTTCTCTTTGGTAGTCTGCTCTGTATGGGACCATTGCTTTAAAAAAACTTTTTGCATGAACAGTCCGAGTAAACCACCGGTCCTGAGATTTTAGTTCTCACGGTCATCTGAAGTAAGCCATGTTCCACCCTCCTCCACTTCTTTTTGGACTACAAGAAGCATCTCAGCAACATCCTGAGACAACTGCTCACTGAGAAATGACCTGAATACATAGACATGGACAGAGAGACAGCTGTGGATAAATAATATATACTACTAAATGGATCGCTGCACTAAGCAGCAGTTGTTGTTTTTTTCTTGTGTATTATTACAGATTTAGTCCCACAGACGAAACAAAACTATAAAAAGAAAAGCAATTAAAATACAAGAACCTAAATCTTTGTGGAACGTAGAAGTTATAGAACCATCTCAGATCCAAACAGGACTCACTAATGCCTTATACAGACTGTGACTTCTTCAATCGTATAAAATCGTTACAAATCACACCCTGCCACATAGATCTAATAAACTTGGGTACAACGTGGGTACGCGTGAAGGCATGCGGCCTGTACGACGGTAGGTACACGCGAAGGCATGCGGCCTGCGCGATAGTACGTACGCAAAAGGCATGTGGCCTGCGCGATGGTAGGTATGCGCGAAGGCATGCGGCCTGCACGATGGTACGTGCGAAGGCATGCAGGTTGTACGATGGTATGAACAAAGGCATGTAGTCTGTACGATGGTATGAACGAAGGCATATAGACTGTACGATGGTATGTACGAAGGCATGTGGACTGTACGATGGTATGTACGAAGGCATGTAGACTGTACGATAGTATGTACGAAGAAATGCAGGTTGTATGATGGTATGTACGAAGAAATGCAGGTGGTATGATGCTATGTACGAAAAAATGGAGGTGGTACGATGCTATGTACGAAAAAATGGAGGTGTTACGATGCTATGTACGAAAAAATGGAGGTGGTACGATGCTATGTACGAAGGAATGCAGGTTGTACGATGCTATGTACGAAGGCATGCAGGTTGTACGATGGTATGTACAAAGGCATGCAGACTGTACAATGGTATGTACGAAGGCATGCAGGTTGTACGATGGTATGTACAAAGGCATGCAGACTGTACAGTGGTATGTACGAAGGCATGTAGGTTGAATGATGGTATGTACACAGTTATATAGACTGTACGATGGTATGTACGAAGGCACATAGACTGTACGATAGTATGTAGGAAGGCACGTAGACTGTACGATGGTATGTACGAAGGCACGTAGACTGTACGATTGTATGTATGAAGGAATGCAGGTTGTATGATGGTATGTACGAAGGCATGTAGGTTAAATGATGGTATGTACATAGACACATACCAGTTGTATAGTTGCACCAGTTTCCAGAAAGTGTAATGAATTAAAGTCGATCAGTCATAGTTAAACTTCTTCATAAGGGTGCTTATTTTAAAAGGTCATGCTTTTTTTTTTTTTTTTAATAAATGTTTCACCATTTCTGTTAAATCAATTTGGCTTTAGGTGCTGAAAATCCACCTGAGTTCTGTTTCTCCTCCAATCCAAGCAGGACTCTTAAGCTTAGAGTCCAGGTTGTAGTACTGCCCATTGACCTGTCGAACTGCTAGCCAATGCCTGCGTCTCAGTGGGAGGGACACGATTCCCAGCGACACCCTCGACGGGACGTTCAAAATAAAACCTTGCACGTTCTCCAGATGCAAACACTGTACTGACCTGAGATGACAGAAGAAATGTACAACATGACATCACAACACATGACAATATTAACAGTTATAACATGAACAGTGGATGTATGGATAAAAAGGTTTATTGTTATGTGTAACTGATGAACAAACGGACCTGCGTTTGTCCCACCACACTGCAGCCAGTTCCCGACTCTGGAGGGCCGCCATAATCACGTTCACGTCATAGTTCCCCGTACCTAGCACAGACCGGTGCGGGTTCACCACACACTGTGGGGCAAGGCTATTGAAATAATTGCCATAACTTAAAAAATTATATTTTTGCATCATATATACATTTTACATACATAAATTACATCTTATTAGTTTTGTTCTCAAAGCATGCAAATATATCCATAGACTGATTTCAGCGAGGAGATGCACACAATCACGGGCAGAACATGCAAACTGCGCACAGAAACACCCTTGCCGGGACTCGAACTCAGGATTGTCTTGCTGTGAGGCGGAAGTGCTAACCACTACGGCACCGTGCCTCCCTTTTGTTGATATTTACACTGGTAATTTAAATCAATGATTTTTATATCTATTTTTGTTTTCTGATTGGAATTAGTAATATACCATGTGAAACGAAGTCATTTAAAGTCATGTAAACTATCGACTTGTAAATAGTATAAGCAAATTTAAGTTGAATGCCTAGAATTAGCACCTCTCACAAAGCTAAGCCAGAAATACTCTTTCATCTCTAATCTGTGACGTTAGTCAAGTCCAGTGGTTCTTAAAGTGCGATCAGGTGACCCACATGAGCCAATGAAAACTAGGCAAGACGTTGAGATTTTTTAAATTACACATTTAGTTACAGCAGTGAAAACCCTAACTCACAACTGTCAAAAAGTATTGTTGTGTACCCATAACTGAGTTTCTGGGGGAAGCATTGACCCAGTGAATAGCACTGTCGCCTCCCAATAAGAAAGTTTATGGTTCGAATCTAGGCCAAGAGCCTTTCTGTTTCCACTCGGGATTCAGTCTTAAAAACATGCACATTAGGTCAACCAACTACTCTAAATTTCTCATAGGTGTGAATGTGAGTACTGGTGGTTCTGTAGTAGACTGACGACCTGCAGGGTGTACTCCACCTTTCATCTGACATCATCTGGGACTGGCACCCCACAACCCTGACGAATAAGTGGTACAGATAATGGATTGATTGAGTTCTTATAAATAATAGCCTCATATCTGGGCCCTTGAATGGCATCAGTACCAACTCCAATAACTCAAACATTTATGATTCAAAATCATAATAATAGCAGACTGGACCTAATGTGTTCCATCAGTGGAAGGTTCAGAAGAAAGATTTCCCCTTTTTTCTTCCCCTTAAATTATAAACCAGAAATGTCTATTTCTTCATGCACACTGCACTCAAAACTCCTTCAGTGTTACAGTTACTAAGAGAGTAAACATGTAACCCTGGGTTTACACTGGAGCTTGATGTCCGCGATCAATTTTTTAGCATGCTTGGAACACAATTGGGGAATAAAAAGGAGACAGGGTACATTAAAAAAAAATTAAACTTCACGATTGGCATCAAACCGTAATCATCGTAGCAAAGTTTTTGACAGTCAAATATTTTTCCCACAATCAGCGCGATCATCACGAATCCTCCATGTGCCCTCAAGATCAACATGATTCAATCCCATGACCCGCCATGCTCCTCACGATTCTCTCAAATCATGGAGATCGTGGACATCATGCCCTTTGCTGTCACTTCTACCATGTTGATCACGAACATCACATTGTTGTTATATCCCATTGCCTCATATCTCACTCACACGTAATAACACACCTGACATTATCCTAATAAACCTGAGCAACAAACATCGCTATTGTTAGTATTCACAGCTGTCACATGGCTCACTGGCTTTAGCAGTATGTCTTGCGGCAGTCTGTACTCCAATCATCGGCACTGAGCTCAGACATGGCTTTGCATAACGCAGACATGGATGTGTGCATGGGTGTCCTCACGGTATACTTGATTGTCTGGTGATACTGTATCCATCGCAGGGCCAGCAGACAACCATTCATAACCTAACACACCTAAGGGCAACTTTAAACAGCCAATTAGCCTAATGTGTATGTATTTGGACGGTATAAAGAAACCAGGGTACCCGGGGGAAACACACACAAGCACAGAAAGAACATGCGAACTCCACACCAAAACGCCTTCGCAGAGTCCAGGCCTCGAACCCAGGACCTTCTTGCTGTGAGGCAGACATGCTAACCACTTTGCCACTGTGTTGCCCACGACATTATATGACAAATGCATTATATGGGAAAAGCAGGCAGCTACATTAGTGTCATAGTGGAATAGAAACAGTCTGTGGATACAGATATAAGAGGTGCTCTGACCGCTTGCAGATCTCATCAGCCGCCTCCTTGGTAAACACTCTCTCCTGCAGCACATTGTTCAGTGCATGAATAGCACACAGCTCCAACCTCTGCTTCTCATGAAACACCTCCAAACTGCTCATACTCATACACACTCATACACTGCTGAGATCCAGCTGGAGAGGGGCTACACACAAACACAGGCGCAGAGAGAGAGAGAGAGAGAGAGAGAGAGAGAGAGAGAGAACACAAGCAAAACATACACATATAATTTAAATAATCTTTTTAAAAACTATTTCTCCAATGATGTAAAAAAAACGAAATTCCAAGTTCAAACAAACACACTGCTACTGCTACACATGCTTAGCTAAGCGGCTAGCTAGCTAGCAATGCTATCTGGAGTATCTACTTACCTTTAATCACAAAGTACACCAAACATAAACACCAGCTGGCTGTAAATCAGATCTAAACTCTTCTATTCAACCCATCAATAAATAAAAAACACATCTATTTAAATTACCACCTGCTCTACTGCTGTTTCTCTGTCACTAGCATGCTGCAATGCCTTCCGCAAAATGGTGAACCGGAAGTAGCAGTGTTATTGTTGTTATGGTTGTTGTTGATGGTGATGATGATTATGATGACCGACATGCCCCCCCCCCCCATTTTATTCCAGCCCCTGAAAAAATGTGGGTATGTGGACATGGATTTCTTTTTTGATGGAGAGCAAATAGGTTTAGCATTGGCCACAGTAGTTTTTGTTTGCAATTTCTTGTAACATGAAAAAAAACCCTCACATATTTTGCAATTTGTTTGATTGTTTGTTTACTTTTTTCCATGTTACAAAAAATTACACACACACACACACACACACACACACACACACACACACACAAAAACCTAAATCAGCCAAAAGATGCTTATGAATTAGCCACAGGCATAACATTGATTACCTGTAATAATAATAATTATTATTATTATAACAATAACATTATTATTATATTATTATTGTTATTGTTGTTATCATCATCATCATCATCATTCTTCTTCTTCTTCTTCTTATTAATATTATTACTATTTTTATTATTATTATTATTTATCTATTTGTTGCACATTATTTTCAAATGGTTCATATTTGTCCTTAAGGCTTGTTGACAGTAAGTTTCCTTAAAATTCGTGGACTTCCCTGAGGATTCTGACAGCGTTAAGGATTACTGTTTTTTTGCAGATCAACAATCTTGGTCTCAATTTTGATTTCTTTGAGTCTTTTATGGAGTTTGTTATGGGTTGTTGCATGGGCACCAATGACTATAGGTATGACCCGCACATTCATATTCCACAGCTTTTTAAGTTCCCTGGCCAGGTCGTGGTATGTACGAAGGCACGTAGGCTGTACGATGGCATGTACGAAGGAATGCAGGTTGTATGATGGTATGTATGAAGGCATGTAGTAGGTCTTTGTATTTTTTCAACTTTTCAAATTCCGTTATTTTAATGTCGTATGGAATAGCGAAGTTAATTATCAGGCATTCATACTTTACCCTATTTAATGACTAAGTCACACACAAGTTCAATTCATGAACATCCCATACTTTCAGAAAAATTCTAATTGTGTGTTAAGGTATTGGAGTGGTGCTCAGTGGTGCAACCATAGACGGTATATCTTGTATGACAGTGGATCATGTTTCATAAGTTAAGCCACTACATGTCTTGTTGCTGGCTGGTTGCAGTACAAGGACATGTATTTTATCTTAATTACATAATGAGCATTTATATTATTGTAGTACTCATTATATGAAGCACTTTGTAACCTTGCTTGATAAATTGCTTTGTAAATACCATAGTAATTACCAGTGTTCAAAATAAGCAGGTTTCTGGTTGTCCATGTGTAAATATGTGGATAGATGTATATGTGTTTGCATATACAGGATATATGTATATGTGTCTATATGTGTACTTTGGCTTAGTGTAGTTCCTTAGTTGTTTTTGTGCACTTTTATTCTATAATTGCTGCTAAACAGAGAGCCGCTAAACTGATTTCCATTGTCCATGCAACAGTTGACAATAAAGATATCTTTATCTTTATCTTTATCTTTGAACAGTATCATAATTTCTCATCCAATTAAATCATTTGAAGCAGATAAACTAGTCAATCACAAATCGTAACACACCAGCATTTGGCTTTGGTCCCAAGCAGAAATTCCACAGACCCCATGAGGGGTCCATTTGCTCTGCTATTTCAACTTGCTGTTTGCCTGCATTCTTAAATGTACATGAATTATAAGTGTAAGAATTATAAATGTGTACACTACACATATGTAGCATGAGAAGTGTACATGCACTTGATATATTGTATTCTTTGGTTAACAGTTTGCATTATTACCATCATTTTTGGTTTTGTGGGCCTATGTAGACAGTGAATAGAATATTAATAATAATTATAATATTTAATATACACATAACAGCTTTCCTTTCTTATTTTTAAGACTGTTTACAATTTGATGCGTTGCCCATCATGTTCAATGACAAAACATCCTATTTTCTTTGTCCTATTTCTTGGTTAAACACCAGACAACAGTTCATCCTGAAGCCACCTGAAGTTATTATCAAGTTATTAAATGATAAAAGTCCATCCTAGTTTCCTCTATATTAATAAAATCTGAATTCAGCTAAATCTGTATAACCTCTGTGATAACATGATAATAAATAGAATTTTGAAGCGTGATCATTTTCACTTGAGAAAGGGGCATGGCTAACAAAAAAAGTAATGTCCCACACATCTAGTGCACTATTTTTTAATAGTTTTTAAAATAAATAGCATTTTTTAAAATGAGAGCACAAGAGAGAGACCAAAGATACCAGAACATATGTAGAATCTTTGAGGATGGACGAGTTAGTGTTTACATAACAACAGAGTAGCATAGAGAGAGAGAGAGAGAGAAAGAGAGAGAGAGAGAGAGAGAGTGTGAAAGAGAGAGAGAGAGAGAGAGCATTCTGAAATAGAACTATCAGTTTTCTATATTGGAGGGTTTACGTTCAACCTCTTTCTCTCTCTCTCTATCTGTTTAGTGTAATGTCCAGTATTGACATGGCAGACTGCCCAAAATAAGATAAAGCGCATCTCAGTTCAGATTATACCAAGATGTACGCATGCCTCATTGAAGTGAGAGTGTTGCGCACTGCACTGTTTGCAGCAGTCATAGTTAGACATTTGTTTGTTTTTCTCTCTCTCTCTCTCTCTCTCTCTCTCTCTCTCTCTGTGTGTGTGTGTGTGTGTGTGTGTGTGTGTGTGTGTGT
>JAQMYF010000001.1:32027738-32045484 GCA_030014195.1 Neosilurus mollespiculum
ATATATAATGTATCTATTTGCAATTAATTATTTAATTAATTGCGCGATCAATTAATTAATTAATTAATCCCATCTTTTAATTAACCCCCCCCATTTATTTTATTTTATTTTTTTCAGTGGTCTAAATGGATGTCAGTTTGCTGAGATTTGAGCCTCACACACTTGTAAATTTCCCCCAAAACAAAGGTTATATTTTATTGGGTCGGTTTTTGTGTGCAGAACTCCAATGTGGAGAACTTGCCTCCCCAAGTTTTGAGACTGGTGTATAAAGAAGTGTCTGCACTGGCAGCAGACCCACCGGAGGGAATTAAAATTTACCCCAGCGAGGAAGACATCACAGAACTTCATACTGCCATCGAGGGGCCAGGTAGTAATTCATTATCTTGACTTGACATGCTGTACTATTGAATGTAAATCTTTGCCCATGGCCGGAATATACAAGAGGTTTGGCATGAGTGCATTTTGCTTTTGCCTCGAACAGAAGGGACCCCATATGCAGGAGGAGTGTTCAGAATGCGCCTGGTCTTGGGGAAGGATTTTCCTGCTGTACCACCCCGGGGCTATTTCCTGACCAAGATTTTTCATCCAAACGTTGGACACAAGGGTGAGATCTGTGTCAATGTACTGAAGAGAGACTGGAAGGCAGAGCTTGGCCTCAGGCATGTTTTACTGGTAAGAAGTACAGATTGCCATCGTTTTGTTAGAACGAGCTTGAAAGTGACCGAATGGTTTTCTTTAAAATAGAGCTGTCACAGATGTTGACTTTGATCTTGATGTATGATTCATTACATGAAAACCTAGACATAGGGGAAAAAAGTTGATTATGAAATGTGAAATATTCAAATTATTGCAGGATATGTAAGTTATGAACTACTTTTCTCAGGGGAAGCCAGAGACAGACTCTGGTGGAGGAAAAATTACAGTACTTCTACTTTTTGGTGAAAAGTATTGAAAGGTATATTTCAACAATTGGGATAGTTTACAACACAATGACTGAAAGATATGAAAGCCCTAAGCGGACATGCATTTAGACATTTTATTTATAAAATATATATTTACCCCCCCCAAAAATCGTTTTCTCAAGATAACAGGATAATTGTGTGTTTGTCTTCGAATAACAAAGGTTGTTTTCTTGTGATAAGTTATTTCATTTGTCTTCCTGTGATGAGGTATTTGTAGCAAGGCATAAAGTTATTTCAGCCTGTGTCAGGACTTAATTGAAGAGACTATGTAGTGACTGTACATGTTCACATCTGATATGCTCATGTACGTTCACTCATTTGCATAAATAGACACCCTCAAATCACCATATACGGTCAACAAACGACCTTATAAAAAGCACAGTAGCCTGGTGAAAGTGTTGCTTGTTACAAATGCCATGGAATATATCCAAAGGTCTTAGAAGTTGAACTTCACTCACCAAGTTATTTTTATGAGTCGTTTGTCTTTTTAAAAAAAAAGAAAAAAGAAAAAAAGGACTTGAAGATGTGTGCAATCTGTTACCCCAGTTATCATTGGAAACTGTAATTGATTGAAAATGCAAACTTCTTTTTTTTTTGGTTGAGTTTCTGTGGCTGGTTTTGGATATGTAATGTATTGTGGCATAAGTGACATGAAGGAAGATACGACATGCCATTATTTAACTTGTAGTTGGCTGCCAGTGCCATCTTCAGTTACCCATTGAAATGTATCTGTAGCTGAAAAGTTTAGAATAGAGATGAAGTAAAATTGCCCAGGGCCAACAAAATGGACTGATGAGCTACTTGACACTCAGCATAGATTTCCCAGTGCTTCATCCTTCTGCAGTGCTGCATGATCCAAATCTTCGAATAAGGCGTACTCCTGATTGGTCTTTAGATGCACCTTTTTTATATTATTTTGCTTTACATTTTATCTATCTGCAGCTTGTGAAGTGCCAAAAGCAATAATTGCTCTCTCAATTATGCTTATATGATCAACAGTAAATGGTATGGAAGCTTTCATATCCAGTTATGAACCTGCTATTACACTTTTCCACCACTAGGGGCTCCTGCAGATGCATGGTCAGTAGTATGTGGTGTTAACCAACAAAAAGTACTAAATTGCGTTCAATTCATAGAAACATGTTTACACTTGGTGTATGTACAGCTGATTATTTATTTACTTATTTTGGTCAGCAAGACATGCATTCTCACTTTGCTGGAGATGGATATAACCACATAAGAAATGAAGCATTGAAAGTTTTAAGTCTGATAGTCTTTAAGCAATTTTTAAAAGGTATTGCTAGTAACAGAGGATTCAGTCTGTTGTGAGCAGGTGACTTTGCATGGAATACTGAAGGTAAACTAAATAAACTAATGAGGTCTGAAGAGAGCTCTAGCCTGTAACTCCTCTATTGAAATCTATTTTCATGGGGAAAAAATCCATTTGAAGATATTTTGAGTCCCATAGTGCATTTTCCAGTTATTTGCTCACCCACATGGCTCAGCACAGTTATTACCTGCAACATTTTCAATCCATTTGCAAATGTTTCCTCTGTATAATGGCTCCCTACATCTTGTAACTCTAAAGTGAAAAGGAAACATAGCTTACAAAACCGTCACATTTTTTGAGCCACCTCTTTAAAATTGAATTACATTCTCTCTCTCGTCTTCCTCAGACTATCAAATGCTTACTGATCCATCCAAATCCAGAGTCGGCTCTAAATGAGGAGGCTGGGAGGTTACTCTTGGAGGACTATGCAGAATATGCCTCACGTGCTCATCTACTTACTGAGATCCATGCTATGGGCGGAAGTTCAGGAGCTCCAGAGCCTGGTGATGGGCCACAACCCAAGAAACATGCAGGAGATCCAAACAAACGTGCAATTACAGCTGGTGCTCCAAATACACTTGCTACAGCCAATGGCACAAATAGTAGCAGTGCCAGCGGCACAAGCAGTAGCAATAATACTGCAGTTGCTAAAAAGAAAACTGACAAAAAACGAGCTTTGAGACGACTATAATGGTTAATGATCCTTTTGTTTCTTTATTTTTGTCAATATAAATATTGAATTGAGACCATATTTTCCTTCTTTTTATGATTTCTGTTCTAGAAAATCTCCTGCTTTTTACTGGTTTTGCGATTAGTGTTCTACATGAATTTGTTTCATCCATTCAAACTTTGCTCTCAGGTTTCTGACTTTCATGATGACAATGTAGATCACATGTGGAAAAGGAAAAGTTTTCAATCAAACATGTATTTATGGCCCCTGGAAATCTTCTAAGTAACTGTTGTCTCCATGTCAGTATTTTGCCCTTTGTCACCTTTAAAGAGGTTCGAAATATCTCACAGGGGCAGATTAAACACCTGTGTTTAAAAGTAACAGCAGAAAGGAATCATGTCCTCTTGCTATCAACCAGCCATTCATGTTGGGTCAAGATTTATGATGGAATGTGTCAGTATGACATGCAGTGGCCCCTTTGTAAACAAGTAATACCTGCACTGAGGCTCACTGTTCAACTTTCAGTAGCATGCCACTGCAGGAAAAATGCATCACTGATGTGCTCCATGGATTTTAATTAAAGACGAGGACAAGAAACGAATTAAATATTCGGGTGTTTCAGACTCACACTTAGTTGGTGACTAAGCTGATGGTTGATGTGGTCTAATACGTTTTATCCTGCTTCACTTGGGTTGCATGCAAGACAGTCTGATGCCTGTCTGTCCATACGCTGTGTGATTTTAATAGATTGGGCTGTTTAAATTAAGGAATTTCTGGATGACTTTATGGTTAAATACTATTCCAGACTAATCTAATCACTAAGAGTTATTGCAGAAAGTAGACGTAAAGTACAACTTTGTCCCACTTTTGTCACAATATTCTACAGCTGTGTCGTGTGGTTATAAAGTAAGAAGTTAAAAAATAGAGTCATAGAATGGGTAAAAATGTGGTATTGTCTGCCCCCCCCCATGTTTTTGTGGTTTTATGTTGTCTGTTATACATATTTCCAGTTTGAACCATGTATGTGTTGGTTTCATTTGTATCTGGCTTTCTTAAGAGATCATGTCCATCAACCAGAAGGGGTAGATCGAGGTCTTACAAATTATTTTTTATATCTAGAATGAGACAGGCCCTTTTCAATTTAAGAAGCAGTTATGCTATTCCATAGTCAATGTACACATTTTTTTTTTTATCCAACAATGTGACTTGTTTTTTAAATGTTCTAGCTGTAATGCCCCTTGAACTTATGTAATTTAGAGTTGAATTCAACCTCTTTTGCTTTTAGCAAGGAAACGTCTCATCTAGTCACTCTTGTGTCGTGGATTTGCATTCCGTGCGCATCCAATAATGTCCGTTTTGTTAACACACGGGGCCTACATTTCCCAAGGAAGCTGTCTTTTAATGGCTCTGGGCTTTGTTAAGACCATGCATACGGGTAACCTTTTACCATTTTTGTGAGGCTTTGTGTGGGCTTTGGGGAAGTTGTGTCCATTTAAGTTATTTAAATTAAAAATAAAGTATCTTCTGTTACATAAAAGTTGTGTTGGACACTAGATTCTTTTTGTTTTCCTCATATTGTTTGAAACATATTATACCAGTTTTATACCAACTGCTGTTGAATTATTTTTAATCATATTTGAAGGCATTGATTTAATTTGAATAATTGAAATTTGATTCAGCCTTTTTTTCTTTTTTTCCTTCTTTCTTTCTTTTTTTTTTTTTTTTTTTAAATAGCACCACTCCATTTTTATCTACTGACCTTTGCTGTGGGGCACATCACTGGTGGAAGCAATAAAATAAGTTTAAAAAAATCAATCAAATACTTTTAAAATGAATAATATGTGTCAAATTATTGATTTCTTTATAGCCATATAATAAGCTGGGTAATGTGCACCAGTCTGGTCATGATCACAAAATAAAACCTTTCAGCCTGATTCAAGATCACTCTCAAGGTTTATTTTGTAATAATGACTGACTTGTTTCTTATTCCTTATTTAAAATTACAGCTCTGACAATACTTCCACAAATTAATGTTATTAATGTTAAGCTATTTGTAATAAAGTACTACTTAGTTACTTGGGTGGATCCAGTAGTTTACTGGTTACCCTGGGTTTTCACTGGGGCCACAATCTCCACACTCATAATTCTGACAAATAATCGACATCATGGCTTCAGTGTAAACCCAAGGTTAGGGGGCTGGGCTCCTAATTAAGAGGTTGTGGGTTTGAATCCCTGGTGTGAAAATACCCCCTGTGCAAGTGTGCCTCTGTCTGTCCAGTAGTATAAATGGGTACCCATGAAAATATGGGAAAGTTAACTTGTGATGGACTAGCATCCCATCCAGGAGTTGAACTCCCAGTGCCAAGTTACAGAAACTGGGATAAGCTCGGGCTCTGATGAGCCAGTTGGCTTAGGTGTTAAAAAATAAAAATAAAAATCAAAAAACAAATTCTTATTAGCAGCTTAGGGACTTGTATAATGCAAGGTCTACAAAAACTCTAATAATACATTTATTAAAGAAATATTGTTTAACAAGACAATCACTGATCTGGTGAAGCTGTAAATACTGTAGGCATTTGCAAATGTTTAGTAATGAGTCTTAGATGGGAATTGTCAGCAAGTACTTTACATAACCAAACGTTTTGGGACACCTGATCATCACACTCATTAAATCTTCCATTCCAGATTTATTTTCCCTTCGTTCTTAAAATCTTGACTCTTTTGGAAAGGCTTTCTGCTGCATTTTGAAACATAAATTTTTTTGGCTTGAGATTTGGTTTATTCAGCCCCAAGGGCATTAGTGAGTACAGGCAGGAAGGCCTGGGGTGCAGTCGGAGGTCCAGTTCATTGCAAAGGTTGTTAGTGCTCTGTGCAGGCCACTCATGTTCTTCCACTTTTGGTAAACTTGGTAAACCACATCTTCGTGGAGCTTGTTTTGTACCCAGGTGCTGGAACAGGTTTGAGCTTCTTAGTTCCTGTGACGGGGAAATTGTAATGCTATAGCATACAAAGACATTCTAATTGTGTGTTTCCAACATTGTGGCAATAATCTGGGGAAGATCCACACATGGATTTGATGTTCAGGTGTTTACAAGTTGTTGGCTGCAAAGTGCAGTTCTGTCAGCAAGAAGAATCCACACTTTTGATGAGTGACTTAAAGCATTTTTCAACTAATTTGAGGCTCCTTTACAAACATTAATACATTTCATGCAAATATTAGGTGTTAGAGAGCACTGTATAAATCATGAAACCTATAGAATTGGCAGCTTGTTATATAGAGCTAAACTGAAATGTGTAACTGTCTGCAATGACCTCTTGGATGTTGCTACACCTAGATGCTGGTGAAAAGTCTACAGTACAATCTTGCTGAATTTGAATTACATTATATTTCATGAAATCTGTAGGTTTTTGTTTGCACTTTTTTAGTAGTAGTTAAGGTAGGTGAGAATCCAATGTAAAAAAAAAAATGCAATCAGTCTGCCGAAGCACGATTTAATTGCTAGTTCAGTGCACTTTCCTCTCACTAATTAACTTGTTGCCCACATGCCACAGTGAAATAGACTTAAACCTACTGTAATAGATTCACTTTATAAAAGAAGGTCTGAATACCAACTGTCAAATTATCTGTGATTATCATTTACAGATGGTGTCAGGCATAGTTTTAATAAGATAATGCCTGTGAAAATGTGAAACATAGCCACCAAAACAAAACTCACTAAAGTTATTTCAGCACATTTGGAAAAACAAGGAAAAGGTATGTCAAAAGCTACCATGACTGATGTTTACCTCATGAGTTGTGACTAAAGTGATGTGGATGATGCTTGCTCTACAGGTGTCTAGATATAGTAGTACTGGCCAAAATGTCTTATTGAAACCATTGGCTTAAACCTGTCTGCCAGTGTCAGTGACCCATGCCACCAGGCGCGATGATCTGAAGAATGTAAACAGCGCGCACATCATCAGTTAGCAAGAGTGCAGAATTATAATGAAGACGGTAAACACCAACACTGACATGTGCGTTGCAAGCAGTGAAAAATCAGTACGTTTAATCAAATTAAACATTTGTTTGTGATTCATGGCATACGATTTGATTGCTAAGTGAAAAAAAAAATTGGAATTGAAATTATTCTATGTTGATGTAAAATAAAGATTGTTCCTTTGGTCATACAGTCATGTTATTGTAAACAGACGTACATGGATTGTACTGACAAACACATAGAACCAAAACAAGATGTAAAACAAGTGAATAAAATACATATACTAAGCCCATATGCTGGGGTGGTTTCACCAGGAAACCTTTGCATTGAGCTAAAATTAACTAACAATGGGAGATAAAACATATACTGGCTTGAATTTGACTGGCTTTAAGACAGGCAGTGTGTCTAACATCACTCAATCATTCACTATTCCCTACACGCCATACATGGAATTAAATGAAGAGGAATATATAGTGAGCTCAACAGTGCTAAAATGCTTTTGGACAACGCTCTGCAGTGCCATTGTGTGCTGGTGGTTTGCTGCTGCCTTTTATTAAATTAAATTTGAGGCTTCGGATTAATTTCTTTCACTTTAATATATTTTATTAAGACGTTTATCTCTTTATGTCTTACTCCATTTTGGTTTACTTTTTTTTTTACTGTCTCTTTAATAACTTCTTTAATTGTACTTGACTGTCTGTTTATAATGAGTTATCCACTTCGGCTTAATGCTTTTTAAGTTTTTAAAAAAAAAAATTTTTTAAGTTAATTGCAAAATTATTTACATTTAAAGGACATGCTAATGTTTTCCCTCTGCTCTCTCGCCCACATCTGTCAAGCATCTTTTCCGAAACACCAAACGCAATGCTTGGTTGATGGTTTAATTAGTGACCATCGCTTGTACTTTTTATGATGTATTATGGGATACACTGAGTGCACTATATAGTTCTCACTATAAATTCATACACCACGACAAATTGGCAGATTCATTACTAGTAGTGAGTGATGTTGAACACAAGGTGAGTATTTTTTTTTCTTTTCTTTTGTTTTCAATGATGCCCTGTGATGGCCTGGCGAGTTGTCCAGGGTGTACTCTGCCCTCGCCCAGATTGGCTGAGATGGGCACCAGCCTCCCCGCGACCCTACTTAGGATTAAGCGGTTCAGAAAATGAACTTGGAATGCAGATTTTGAGTGATGTTCTCACTTTTGTGTAATGACTTTTCTTTGAGGTGTGTGGAAATGGGGAACCTTTCCATTGAGAAGAGTATGTGTTTATCAAAGTTTATAGTGGCAGAAAAATAAAATTCATTATATGAAAAGTTTTCCTGAGCTATCCAATTTTTACCTGATATTTTTACTTAGAACTTTTTGAATCTGTTAGATCAGTAAATATTATATAGCTCAGATGTACTAACCTATACAGTTTACTTATTTCAGTAATTTCACTCACTCATCTGCCAAACCGCTTACTCCTACTAGGATTGTGTCTCAGTCGACTCTGGGCAAAGGCAGGGTACATACACCCTGAATGGCTCGGCAGATCATTGTAGGGCCAACACACACAACCATTCACACTCACACTTTGAGGCAATATGGAACATCCAATTAGCATAACATGCATGTCTTTGGACGGTTGGAGAAAATCTGAGTATCCGGAGGAGATACATGCATGCATGTGGAGAACATGCAAACTCTACACAAAAATATCTGAGCCCGGGACTTCAACCCAGGACCTTCTAGTTGCTAGATGGATAAGCTAATCACTACGGCACAGTGCTGCCAGTAATTTCAAAATGTTTAGTCTAGATATGTAGGTTGGGCAAGTAGATTTAATATGTTAATGTAACTTGTTTTTTTTTTTTTTTTTTTTCAATATGTAGCCTTGTGTATTTAAGAAGACTTAGTAAAAAAATTATTCAGGATGTTGTGAAACTGTTAAATATTCCACTTCATCTAACTGGAATTCAAAGTAGTTGTGTTATGACAGATTCTAGGCTGCACCTGATACAGCTGGGTTAAAATGTCCAGCAATAAGATTATTCATTCATTTTCTGAACCCCTTAATCCTAATTAGGGTCACGGGGAGGCTGGTGCCCATCTCAGCCGACTCTGGGCGAGGGCAGAATACACCCTGAACAGCTCGCCAGGCCATCGCAGTATGCCTCACTAATGTATGCTATTTTCTAAAAATAGAGGATTTTGCAGAGCTGAACACTGCTCAGTCAGGCTTATCTGCATTCCTTTCCACTGGAATTTAAATATGGCTTACCCTTATAGGACTACACTATTACAACTACTGTGGTAGTAATAAGAATTAATCTGGTACTTGTCCTGTTCAGTACTTTGTTTCAAACCATCTGGAGATGATAAGTGTCTGAAGGCTGTAACCCAAAGACATCAGCAGATGCTGGGAATTTTCCTGCCTGACACCCTGCCAGGACTGCAATACAGCTATTTTATGAAAGCTGCTCCTTCCTAGGGCAATTCGCTTTATTTCTGTGAAAAGCTGGCTCTTTTTTTTTTTTTAAGTGATGAGTTTAAGTGTCATGTTATTTAAAAGGCTGTCATCATATTAATGTTTTAACATTTTGCGGAAATTTTTACCTGATCATGTTTTGTTTAGTCACATACTTTATTAACACATTTCTTCAATTCTCTGTGAACCAGCAGCAGACTTAAGCCCTACATCAACTAATAAACCCTTTATCCTAATCAGAGCACCTAATAGAATATGGATGTTTGGATGGTTGTCCTATGTCTGCCTGGTGTCTCTGCATGCCCACCACAGGAAACTCAATAAGGCTGCTGTGTAATTGACTTGATGCTGATTGGCTGTTATGTATCGCCGACATGCATGACAAAAGGCAGCAATAAAAAAAATAGATTTTATTATTAAAAATGAACTGAAACCCACAAAAAGAGGCTCATACACCACTGCTCAAATTCAGACAGAATAAAAAAATACATAGTCTAACCCAGTTAGACAAACAAACTTAATTGTTTAAATAAATAAATGTTTATAGAGCAAACACCGAAATCAGGGCTCGTTAAACGGATACTTAAAGTGTTCCTGTGGTGAATTTGAATTACTGGCTCTTTAAAAGGATCACAGATGACATCAACGGTTCTGTCCGGCAACGTCAGTCCTCGCCCTATGTCAAGTACCTGCAAGTGCTGCCACATTACTGCTATTACGTGGCAAGTGCATTGACATGTTGCTTTCTTCATTGGTTGTTTAATCTTTGGTAGTGATGCAAATTTGTTGTTTTGTCCTATTGGCACCAGTCTAAGATAACACATTATTGACCACTGCCGAGCTGTGTCCGCAGGAAAATGGCGGAGTGCAATGCATACAACTGCTCAGTGTGACCTCCAGGCAGAACTACTTGGCACGAAGCCCAAGCTTTTATGTGTAAAACCAGATGCTGTTCCTTTAGTTTGCATGCACTGGACAATGAGTTCATGGCACTTCCGGGAAAAAATGGTTGTTACACATTGGTTCGGCCCCTGCTAGTAATCCACAGGATAAAATTGCCCAGTCAAGTGCTTTTTATGGTCATTTATGTTAAAATAAGCTCTGTATCGCTTAAACATACACACTATGCACAAATTATGCTGTAATGGTGACCAATATTGATACTCTTTACACTAACAAGAGACTTGATTCAAATGCCATACTTGTATTTGTTTTCTATAAAGCTTCTTTGCAAAAATGTCAATTGCGAAAAGTGCTATATAAATAAAATTGAATTGAATTAAATTGAACATTGGTTGGATTTAACCGATATATTTTCAACCAATATGTTTTTGCAGTGAATACCAAGCTGACTAGGAAACTATAACCTCTGAAGCATGTCTCTGTTAATACTTTAAACACCACTGTTACAGTCTTCGGCAAGTTATTTCTATAGTCATTGGTGAACTCACAGTTATAGTAATGTTAAAATATCTTACAAAAAAAATCAGGCAAAAAAAAAAAGAAAGATGGTGATATTATTTGGAAAAAAAATAAAAAGTTTGCTTCATTCAGAGACTTTTCAGTGGTGTTTCCCATCTGGGTTTTCTGTGGTATGCTGATTTCCTGAGTGTGTGATCGCAGGCTGTAATTTGTGGCGCTTAGAAACGGCTGAGCGCTTTCTCCTATAGAGAGAGATAAAGAGAGAGAGAGAGAGAGAGAGAGAGAGAGAGAGGGACCCGAGCAGCGGCCCACCCACCTGTATGGGAATAGCAGACTATAGTGCACTGCCTAATTACTGTCTGTGGGAAGCAAAAACTCAGACTGGGGGAGGCTTTTCTTTCACGACACAGAAATCCATGAATTCTGAATTAATAAAATGTGTCAATTATCATGGAAAATTTTTGAGGAAGAGGCAGTGGAAAAGGCACAAAAGATACCTATAAACTTTCACTGTCAGAGCACCTCAGTAACCTGGGTGGACCTGTGAGAAACACACACACACACACACAGTCTTGTTTCTTTAACTTCAGGGGACAATACAAAAAACTTGCATTCTTATCCTGTAGACTTACCCTAAGCATGACCACTATTAACTCTAATTTTACCATAGCCTCAAAAGGTGTTTTCACCTTAGAATATAGTGATTACCTTCACCAAGGAAGGGGGTGTTATGAGATGGTCATGTGTGTCTGTGTGTATGTCTGTTAGCACGATAACTCAAAAACTAATGGACTAATTTCCACAAAATTGTAAGCAAAGGTGGGTCTTGGGTTAATGAAGAAGTCATTACATTTTTTCATCTTTATCCAGAAGGGTTTTGAAGGACTTTTATTTTTATAACATTCCAAGATAGGGCAGATTGTATTACCTTGGTGGAGGTCTGCACTCTCTGATGGCATTTTTAGTTTGTTATGGGGACATGCATTTTGTCCCTGTAAGTGCAATTCCAAATAATGTGCCTGTTTTGGGTAGATCTAGATCCTCACAAAGATGAATACCTAGAACACACACACACAAACACACACAGTAACAAGCCTGCTGTTTCTCCCCCGTGGTGTTCTAGCTCTGTTCAGCTGTAGCTTGAACCTTATCAAGTTTGTTGCTGTCTTTTGAATTGAAGACTCAAACTGCATGGTGGTTGTTGATTATTTTCTGATCTTCTGTTCAGTGAGTGTGAGTGCAGGCGCGTGAGCGTGCTGGTTCCGTGGAGAGGAAGTCGCGACTTTATGTGTCATTCATTTCATTTGCATTTTCCATTCATTTGTGTGTAGGCTACAGGCCAAATGGACTCTCGGGTAGTCCATGTGTTTCCACATCTGAACGGACCACAGTCCGTGGTGCTGTCCGTGGTGCTGACTACAAAAAGCACAGAATGAACCTTCGTCTGATAGAACATTTAACAGTACACTGTTGTTCCAGGTTTACTAAATCTTATGGCATTTATTTGTGATGCCATTTGAGCAATAAACTAACCAATCATAAGATTTCTACTGAATTTTGTTTCTGTAACATCACAAACCTTATATATGAGCTTATATTTACAATCCTTAAAGGGCTTTGATTTGTGCAAATGTTTCTTTAATTGCAAACTCGTAAAGAGCTGGATAGGCTGTATTTTTTGCTTTCTCCATTATCAGGTCTATTATTGTATCCTAATAGGTTCATCAGATAACTCAGGGTGAAGGTGGGGTACACCTTGAACAACTTGCCTGTCCATCGCGGGGACAACAAACACAACTACTCACATTTGCACTCACACCTTGGGGTACTTTGGAACTGCCAGTTAGCCTAAGGTACATGTCTGTGGACTGTGGGAGGAAACCGAAGTACCTGGAGGAAACCCACAAAAGCAGAGAGAGAACATACAAACTCCACACAGAAATGAGTGCAGGATTCAAACACAGGACCTTCTTGCTGCAGCAGATGTGCTAACCTCTACGCCACCATGTTGCCCTGTTATCAGGTCAGTAAAAACATTTTGAATATCCAAACATTCCTTTTTCTGCACAAAATGACAGGAAAATGATGGTATTTTCAGTAAATAATGCAGCACTAGGATATTTCACATTTTTTTCACTTTACAGGCAAAAAAGTAAAACACATAACGAAGGCTACTGGGTTTTGCATGCAGAAATAAGAAGCAAGTGTGACAAGTCAAAGTCTCCAGAGAAACTGAGGCTGGTTCAACAAGATGCTCAGTAAAACCTGCCAGCTTGGTTCCTCATGAGCTGCACAAACTGTAGAGTCATCACACCAAACATTGACTTTGTTTCCTTTATGACTGTTTACTTTTCTTTGTAGTATTTTTTTTTTGTATCATTTCTTTGCTCTATTTGTTTGCATGTGCCTAAAATATTGTGCTCAGAACTGTGTGTGTGTGTGTGTGTGTGTGTGTGTGTGTGTGTGTGTACATTTGTAGCATTCTGTACATTACCTATGTTGTACATTTGGCATGTTGGGTTGGAACGGTGGTGTAGAAGATCCTCCAAGGGTTTGAGTCCCGGACTCGTCAAGGGCGTTTCTGTGTGGAGTTTGCATGTTCTCCCTGTGCCTGCATGGGTTTCCTCCGAATACTCTGGTCCAAAAACATGCACATTAGGGTACTTGGCTGTTCTAAATTGCCCGTGGGTGTGAGTGTCAGTGTGAAAGCTTGTGTATGTGTTGCCCTGCAATGGAACGGCGAGCTGCTCAGGGTGTACCCTGCCTTCGCCCAGAGACGGCTGAGACAGGCGCCAGCCTCCGTGTGTCCCTAGCAGGATGAAGCGGCTTGGCAAATGGGTGCATGGACGGATTATTAATAGAAGGAAAACATGATGGCCGTTTGGATGTTTGCTTGTTGTGATCTGAAAGCACGTCAAGACACCACGGACTTGTTTATGATCCTAGGCAGGAGATTTGTCCACTACGTATAAAGAAAATAGTGTGTTGATTATAGGTATGGATTATTTTTTTTTTCTTTCCTGTCCAGGTCCTCCATCACCCGGAGACGGTCACCAGTGAAATGACACCGTTGCCTAGGCAACCGAGCCCCCCCTCCCTCCCTTATTCCCCCAATTGCTTTGCCAGCCATATTCACTGGGAAAAAAAGATAGGAAACAGGCAAAACGGTGTGGAAGCAGAAGCGTGTTTATCGATCATTCATTCATTCATTATGCGCGTCATGAAAGATAATTAAAACGCTTTTTTTTCTTTGCTGAGAGTCCAGTGAACATGTGTGAAAGAGCAGCACCGCTTCATTCCGCCACTGTTTCTGTGTAATCCGTTCACACTTAGTAATACTGCGTCGAGTAACGCCACCTGAAGGAGTATCTCGAGCTTATTTCCTTTAAAAAAAAAGCAGCGTTCAAGAGCGTCAGCAGTTTTACAGCACGACTCAAACTGCGTTATTGTTTTTTCTTTCTTTCTTTCTTTCTTTTTTCTTTTTAAATTCAGCCGAGGAAACAATGTGGAGCTTTTTCACTCGGAGTACCTTCGCAGTGCCATAACATAACCGACTTCATGTAAAAAACAACAACAACAACAACAAAAAAAACACAGTTAAAGCTTTAGAGCTAACTTTAACATCTCCTGTCAGGGATTTGTACAGGCGTCATTTCAGCCTTCACCCTTCAGCACGAACATGGAGGCAGCTACGCTTGAGAAATAAGAAGAGATTGAGTCGTAAACAGGTGAGCAAAACGGGCTTTTCCTCCTGTGCAAGTTTTATTAGCATGTATATATATATATGTGTGTGTGTATGTGTGTATTTATTTATTTGTATGCGGGGGGGAAATCTGAGTGCGTCGTGATATATGTATCAGGATGAGAAATGCAATGTAATGTAATGTTAAGGAACGCAGCATGAGGAGCTTCTCCACTGACACAACAGTCTGAGGTAAGTCACCAAGTTAGCCTTTACATATTTCTCATTTTTGTGTGCCATCAGATTAAAGGAGTCTGCTTGCTTTCTTGTCCCTGAGTTTTACTTCATTCCCCTCTATCTCTATAGCAACCATTATTTCCTCAGGGTGTAGTCAAAGGTGTAGAGAACCAGACTGCTGTTGCTTAGGCTTGTTGTTGTTGTTGTTGTTGTTTTTTCAGCATGCACAGACACTGGAAATCATCCACACATCCATGTAAAAAGTGTAGTGAAGCTGCAGCAGCCACTTTATTCACACATACATTGACGCCGACGCAGGCGGCCATTCAGTGCATCCTCACTGGCTCGAATACCCACCTACTCAGCCAGTACTATGTACTCAGTGCTACTCCACAGCCAGTATAAGACATGTATAACTACTAATCAGTTCTTTTCACTTAGGTCGAGCCGTCTGTGAGAGCAGAAACGGATGATGCTCACAGCACTGCAGAGAAAAGCACAGCTCTGCACTCACCCTGATATCGTGCTGTATGGCCATAATGCTGCATGTCTCACTGACTGATATGTATCATATGATAAGTGCCTGTACTGGGTATCATCCAGCAAAAAACTGTACACCAACCTCTTTCTATCTTGCCAACATTAAATTGTCCCCTACAGTGAACATTAGAGAAAGGTGAGGCCATATTGGTAACCGTAGGTGGCCATTTAAGGCCGGTGATTTGACTGTGCACTATGGGATAGGTGGAATTTTGCTCTACACCTTGAGGAAATGCCCGTGATAGGCCTGTCCAGTGCATAAGAAAGGATAAACAACAATCTGGTAAACATTTCCTGATTTAAACATTCTCCCTGTTTGTCTGTCTGTCTGTGTCCGTCTCTCTCTCTCTCTCTCTCTCTCTCTCTCTCTCTCTCTGTCTCTCTCTCTCTCTCTCTCTCTGTCTTTCTCTCTCTGTCTCTCTCTCTCTCTCTCTCTGTCTCTGTCTCTCTCTCTCTCTCTCTCTCTCACACACACACACACACACTCACTCTCGCTCTGTCTCTCTCTCTCACACACACACACACACACACACACACACTCACTCTCGCTCTGTCTCTCTCTCTCACACACATACACACACGCACACAAACACAGACTCATGCTGTCCTACATAATTTGCGCCACTGCCCTCTACTCCCACCAGATGAAGAGTTATCCCACATCAATGCCAGTCAAGTGTAGACAGCATGATTCACTCAACCCTTGCTTCTGCAATGTCTTACAGTCAATGCATTTGATCTATTATGTAATCCTATCAGACACCTCTTTATCTATATATTTCTAAGGAAATGGCATCACCAAATATTCGGAAAGCATTTTGTACCAGCAGACGCATGGCGTGAAAAAATTCCGCCATTTGGATGATGAACTGAGTGGTGGTGATAAGGGACACTGAATGCCAAGCAACCCGTTTGCAAATTTCACTCTGACTGCACTGATGGGGTGAATCTAATGTCACTGCTGAAGTGTCAAAGAAGACGACATCTGTTGGGGACGAATGAAGGAAACCTTGCATGTTATGCAAGGACCAATAACATCACATCCATGCAATAAAAAAGAAGAAGAAGAAGGAGAAAAAAACCAAAACGGTGGTGCCATGCAAAAAATGGGGAAGAGGATGTCTTCTTAAAAGAAAGACGTCTCAGAGGGGAACAAAGGTCTTCTTGTCCTCCCTGTCATTCTCTTTTTCCCTCTTTCCCTCCATACAAGTATGAACTACTGCAGTGCTATTCTGAGAGAGAGCTAGCTGCCTCAACCCACGCACTGAATATCATAAAGAGTGTGTGTGTGTGTGTGTGTGTGTGAGAGAGAAAGAGAGAGAGAGAGAGAGAGAGAAATTGAGGGTGGGAGCAACAGAGAGAAAAAGGAGAGAATGTCCAAAACAGATGTGCTGTTTAGTAGATTGGAATTAAAGAGAGCACTTTCAACAATTTACACTGCTGCAGTGGAATCTGATGGTTTGAGTGTAGATCCTTGAGCAGCTCAGCAGTCGGAGTGTTCTGGAAACTCTTTGTCAACGTGCCACGTCTTTAGTGGCACATCTCTCTCAAATCGCCCACAGTCTCTTGCTGACGGGTACTGGGCTTAAGAAAGGCTAATCCAGTTTACAGGGAAGGGTGAACTGTTTCACATAGCTTCGAAGGTGTTGAAATGGCCTACGCATTTTTAGCACCATTTCTCTATGCTTTACTCTTCATTTAAAAAAAACAACAGGAATTAAGGAATATCATTGATTATTTTCCCCGTTATTAAAAAACGTAAAAGAATTGCACACTTGAAATGTGTTAACTTGTATGTTATAAAATTTATACCGTATATTGTACATTGCGTACTAAGTACAGTGTATGCATTAAATGCAAGCATGTAGTCGTGCACCTCCAACTGTGTTAGCTTTGATTCAGTGGAATCGGTAGTTGAATTAATGGAGCACTACAATGATAATTTAGAATGAGAATGAAATAAAACCCACACTATTGTATAAGGATCAGTGACCCACAGCTCAATATCCTACACTTCCTTTAGCCATTAGGGAGTGGAGCTGGTCATAAATGTACAGTAGCTGGGAATGACAGTGGACGAATACAAGGAAAAACAAAAGATAATCTCCTCAAATATAGTTTAATTAAGCAAAATACAAATGCAAAAAAGAAGTTGGTTAGGACTGTAATTTGTGTGTTGGATGAAGTGAGTAAGTAAGTAGTGACAAATAAATTAAAAGCAAAGCAGATTTCAATTCTCCTGTGAGCCGTTTCTTATTAGCGCATTGGATTAGATTAAATGCGAGCGCCTGTGTTCATATTAACACTGTGTACGAGAGATCAGCTTTCTACTGAGAGAGAGAGAGAGAGAGAGAGAGAGAGAGAGGAATAAAAAAGATGTAGACATCTTGGGACATTATGTACTGTTACATTAACTCTTGAGATACAGATCTTTTTTTATTTAGAAGTT
>JAQMYF010000001.1:32052696-32082109 GCA_030014195.1 Neosilurus mollespiculum
TATATAAATGTGTATGTGTGTTTGCATTTATGTGCAGTAAAGAAACAGCCATAATATAACTTACAGTCTTGTCAATGGTATTCAGAAACTTATTATTCCTCAAGAAGAAAAAACACTGAATAAACAAGAACATTTTCTTCAAAGTTCAAGTGCAAACAGCGAGGATGATAGTGGCACACACGTGTGTTGGGTTACTTGCGAGCATGGACCTGACAACAAAATCAAACTCATATTTTTATGACATCTGCATAAGTATGAATCTCCGCAGAGCTCCACTAATAATAATAATGATAATAATAATGATAATGATAATGATATTTATAATGATGATGATGATGATGATTATAATAACAATAATAATTATAATGATAATTATAATAACAACAATAATAATAGCAAAATATATTTGAATAAATAAAAAATTAAATGTAACGTAATATGGTAATTTAATAATTTTATAATTTGTGTAACGAAATTATACAGAAATATATTGCTGCTTTGCCAGAAAGAGAAATGTGGATTAGTAATAGTAATAGATAATTCTTGTTATAACGATTTTTTAAAAACATTTGTACAAGATATTGTCAGGTTATTATGACATATCACATTATAACAATATACTTTTTATCTTGTTGTAATTTGATAAATTAGTGTAATAACCAAAAAGTTGTTATGATTATATGATAACTTGTTTTATTATACACTAAAACATTTCATATTACAACAAAATAATTTATGTTGTTAGATTGTAACGTGATACTCAGGATTGAACGAGGAAACATTGTGTGCAGATTGGATAAACTGTGAAATATGGCCTATTTAAATGAATTGATTAAGTTCTGCTTAACTCTGCTTGGGTTGAGTGGTGGTGAGATTCTGCTGTTAGTATACAGTGAATGATATTGTAATGTGTAAGTGCAAGATAATTAGTATATTGTTATCACGAGAAGTTTTGTGATAAGTTTAAGTGTCATAAATACATGAAAAACATCTTGTTATAGCATGAAAAATATTGGTATCACATTAAACATTTCACCTTATAATATGATACTGATCCATATATTTGTTTCTGGCATGGCAGCAATGCACATCCATAGCTTTACACAATGTAAGTACGCATTTATTTACTTAAGTAAGTCAGTGCAGCTACTATGCTAGTTAGAAGACTAACAAAAAACTTTCTGCTGTGAAAATGCTTGCTTGTGCTGTATGCACCCTTTCTCAAATTTCATGGTTTATGCTGTTATAGTGGGAAATCTGCAGCATAATTATATCCACACCTCAGGTTCCAGCCCCAAACACACTGCCACCATTGGTAAGTCAGTCATGCATGTACTTTTATATTCTATTACATAGGGTAAAACTTTTATGAAATGTTTATATGCATGTCTGTGCATGCATAAGTGTTATGAACTAGCCTGCCAACTGAAGTACGCATGCTGCTGTCCCCAGAGCGTGCACCACGTATGAACAACATGCAGATGACCAGTGGTGGAACACTGAAACCAAATAAGCACACTAACGCCATGAAGCCTCAGCCGTCGTTTCACCACTCGCTTCATAACCTGGCTCAGCTCCCGCCCTCGTATGAGGCTGCCATGAAGCCTGAGCTCAACAGATACTCTTCCCTCAAACGACTGGGTGAGTCGAAACATGCATCTCCATTTAAAACCGGGCATTCTACAGCCCTCGTAAGGTTATTGATATCACTTTACATTGTTTCATTTTGGATTAGTAGAATAATTAAAATGATTGCTGTATTGCGCTGTGCGATAATTATGTGTAGGACAGCTGGACATAACCCTACAACACTTTGCTGAAAATATATACACATGTGACTTTATTTAAATCGGTATCAGTTCTCTGACACAAATGTCAGGGTACTCTAAATATTTGTGAAGGTTATTTTAATGAGACCCGATTACAGCCTCATTTTAGCATTAAGTGCTTGTAGTTATCAGGCTGCAATCTGATGGGATGGGAGGAGACAGAAACAGCAGGAAAACCGGACAACAAAATTAGGCTTACACAACAACAACAACAATAATAATGATAATAATAAAAAATAATTCTCCCTCACTCATTTGCCGAACCGCTTAATCCTACGGGGCCATGGAGAGGCTGGAGCCTATCTTAGCCAACACTGGGCAACTGACTTGTATTTCATTGCAGACAGTATGATCCCAAAATATTTCAGGTTTTGTCTGGTCAACTTCATTTCATTTGTTAATACACATGCATTCCTTTGGTCTGAACATTCTAAAAAAAAAAAAAAAAGTTGGGCTTTTTAGGGTTAGTGATGAAGTAAAACAATTAAATAATAAAGATTTAAAACAGGTGATTATAATCATAATTTGGTACAAAGCAATATCCAGGAAAGACCTAGTGTTTGAAAAGCAAAGACACAGTACATAATATCATTAAACCAATCAAGCAGTCTGTAGCAATTTTTTTGCATAATGGGCAAGGGCACAAGCCTAAGATAAACACCCGTGATCTCCGATCCCTCAGACGGCACTGCGTCATGAACTGTCTCATCTGAGGCTGACCTGATTTAGCCACTCAGGATTACTTTGTCTAGCTGTTTTCATGCATCACAGTATGGAAGCACATCAACAAACCCTAGTTAAAAGGATACTTTACATTAACTGTGTCCAGAGGCATCGTTGACTTCTCTGGGCTCAGAAGAAAATGGGATGTTGTGTTTTGGTCAGATGAATCGGTATTCCAGTTGTTGTTGTTGTTGTTTTTTTTGGAAGATGCTGGGTGCTCTGGATCAAAGACAAAAAGGATCATCCAGTCTGTTACAAGCAACAAGTCCAAAAGCTAGGGTCTATTGTGGTATGGGGTTGTGTCGGTGCCCTTGGGAACTGTGGTTTCTGTGGTAGCAGCAAATGCAGAAAAGTACATTGAAATTTTGGAGCATCATACATATTTCAAAAAGACAGTGCAAAACCACATTATGTACACATTACACTAGGTAAGAAGAGAGCGTGGGTGCTGGACTGGGTTGCCTGTGGTCCTTAAGACCTCTTTGCAGGAAGAGTGGAACCTGAAACTCTTCATCACTTGGTCTTTTCAGTCCTTAAATGTCTTTGTAAGTGTAGTGAGAATGAAAGGCAACATGACAACATGGTAAATTCGTCCAACCTTTTTGAAATATATTGTAAGAATTTACATTTAAATGAGTATTTTAAATATAACATTAACATTCATGAGTTAATACCTCAAATAATGTGCTGTTGTACTGTTATGAATGCAACACAGGTCAAAGATTATTTACAAATCATTGTTTTCAATTTGGGTGGCATGTTGTTTTAGCGGTTGACCTGGGTTTACACTGGGGCACGATGTTCGCAAGCTCCGTGATTTCAGATAATCGTGAGGAGTGTGGGGGTCGTGGGATCGAATTGTGATAATCTTGACAGAACTTATTGGATTCGTGATGATCTTGAGGGAACTTGGTGGAATCGTGATGATGATGATCATGACAAATTTTTGGACCGTCAAAAATTTTGCCGGGATTATTACAATGTATTACGATTTGCCGCCAATCCTGATACACCGTGGGAATCATAGTCGAGCGTAGTAGAGCTTCACAGAGCATAACAGAGCGCAACAGACCTTGATGTGCCATTGTAGTGGATCATGATGAAGTTGGAAACACGATTCCTTCAAGTTTCATCTCTTGGATGCACCCTGCCTCCTTTCTATATCCCAATCATGCTCCAAGCGTGCTCATCATGTCCGCCTCACAGCAAGAAGGCCCTGTGTTCGAGTCCCAGGCATGTTTTCCCCATGTTTGTGTGGCTTTCCTCCAGGCAGTCTCGCTTTCTCCCACAGTCCAAAAACATGCACTTTAGGCTAATTGGTTGCCCCTAGGTGTGAGTGTGAATGGTTGGGTGTGTGTTAGCCCTGCAATGGACTGGCGAGCACAACAGCCCCAAGATTGATCCTGAGCACATTTTCCTCATTTCCTCCAAAACCATGCTAGTGGATGTTATCAGGGTGTATTCCCGCATCATGCCCAGTGTTTTTAGGATAGGCCCTGGACCCACAGTGAGACTGAACAGAGTATAGTGGTTACTGAAGGAGAATGTGCTATTGATATTCTGATGCCCTACACCATTTCTGTAGGTCAAGGACATTTTTGTAGTTCTATGCAGGTTTACAAGAAAAAGAAGTTAGATAATGTCATAATATGAATCAATATCCAGCACTGATCAGTTTTTATAAAGGGATTGTAGGGGGATGTTTTTTTCCCACCCAAGTATACAACAGTGAAACATTGACGCTTCATAGTGATTCGATTTTAGGGGATTAGATTTAAATCTTGCCTCTAAATACCGTCCACTGCTGATTTATTCATAGATTAAATGCTACACCACAATTTAGCACAGAGGAAAATTAAATAAGTTATACACAAACAAACAAAAATTACACTTGGCTTTTTTTTTTTTTTGAAGACATCACTTGCAAACAATGACTACATAAGGCATTCTTGTTCTTTTTTTTTTTTTTTAAATATTTGTTTGTTAATGGTACAAATTTAGTTAAATTATAATAACCAATTCAGATTGTCTCTCCATGAGCAAACTCTTAAAAACTTCTGCTCTTCTTTCCAACCACAGAAAAAGGAGGTCTGGAAGAATATTCAGGTTACTGCACCACTAAACGGAGACCCAACAATGCCCCTCCTTCTTTCCACTCCTCACAGCACCACTTGCCTTGGGGTGGTGATTATACACTTGGCGGGAGAGGCACCCTCCCGACTCACGCCACCCGTCCCCGCATACCCCACCCTCAGTCTGCCCCCAGCCATACCCCTAATCCCTATCCCTTGGAGCCTAAAGAAACCAAGCCCAACCAGAACTATGACACTCTTTCCAAACCTCCTCGCCGAGTCAAATCGACTGATCAGCTCCTTGCCCTTGGGGATGGCAACACCTTATCACGGCTCTCCAAGAACCAGCAGCATCAGTATTACAAGGCCATGAATGCTGCAACATCAAAGAACTCCAATGCCCAGAATACCCTGCGCAAGTCTAAAGAGAGGCTACTAATGTCACCTGATCATCTAGAGGAGGAAGTGGGCATGGGTGGAGTCGATTATGGAGGTGGAGGCGGTGGTATGGGCATGGGTGATTACCCAGTCGGAGGCAGCATGGTGCCCACTCTACCCCGCATGAGCCACCAGAAGGCTCAGTCACAGCAGAATGTCTGTGCCACACCCTCCCTTGATCGCCATCACATGATCAAGATGAACTCACACCCGACCTCAGGCCGCGAGCAAGAGCGCAACACAGTCGCCATGTCGGGTCACCTGGGAGGAGGTGGAGCTGGAGGGATGGGATGGAGTGAAATGCAAGGAACCGGGGTTGTCATGGGCACAGGAACACTAGGAGGTCATAGCGCCAGGAGGCTAGCTTTTGCTGCAAAACGGCAAAATACCATCGAGCAACTACACTTCATCCCCGGAGGAGGAGGGAGCAGTGGAGGCGGGGTGGCCGCAAACCAGGGTGTTCGGACGGGGAGCAAAAATGAAGTGACTGTGTGAAGAGGGGATGGAGGGGATTAAGAGAGAGTAAAGGAAAATGTAGGATAGGAAGGGTAAGTTTGAGGGTATGATGAGTGGGCTGGTAATGGAGGGATTAAGGAAGAAAGAATAAGTAAGTGGGCAGACAAGGGAGAGTATGTAAAGGAGAGTGTAAAAGAGTGGGAGGATGGTATAGGTAAGAGAAAGGATGAAAAAAATATGATACAGAGAGTGGATAAAGGAAAAATTGAAAGGAAGGATAACAGAGATGTAGAGGAAACCACAAGGGAACTAGAAGCTGTAAATACAGAGAGAACATAATGGTCTTGTAGACAAGTTTAAAACTTTAAAGTTGCTGTTTTATTCTCTTTGTAAAATTTCAGCCATAATTACAGTATAGTAATTTTCTTAATATGTTTGATGATAGCCACCTTAGAAAACATTGTCAGAAATGAATAATGTACATGAAAAGACTGGGTATCCAGGTGAAGTAAGAGAAATTCATGTCACTGTGTCATGATTTTTTACACTGGATATTACATGACATTTAATGCCACTATAGAGCCATATGTTCAAGTAATGTCCAATGGAACATTCATCTTATGAAAAAAGAAAAGAAAGGATGAAATGAAAAGAAAAAAAAAATAACCCTGAAGGAAACATTGCACACTATTTGCTTACATCAGAAGATCCCTTCAAACCAGAGATGGGTTAATCCACCTGTTGAATTGTGCGGCTAGAGATTGGAAACAGAAGTGGGTTTTAAAACTAATACATCAGGATGTTGATATCTTGACAAAGTACAAAAGTTCGGGATATCAGCACTACGGTCACAAAGAGAGAGAGAGAGAATATACTGAACATTTTGATGACATGATGTCACAAAAACAAGCTGATCCAAAAATGATTGCTCTGATTAAAAAAAAAAAAAGAAAGAAAGAAAGAAAGAAGAAAAAAAGACTTTTTTGTAGAAGAGTAAGGGAAATGAAAATGCATCGGATTTAGAATAGCCCCATGATTATTATTGCCTTTTTCATACACACCAAACGTTGCATCACAAGTTCTGGAAGAAGTGCTTGTGGATTTACTAGATGAAGACTGCTTTGTTGGAGCTAGCTTTGATAAAGTTCACAGATAAAACCCAATAACTAGCATTTTGTCGCATCAACTCGAAAATCCCAACGAAGGGGTAGTTAACGTATCTTCAAAAGCCATTCTGATTGGGCAACGCAGCCCATGCCAGAGGGGGAAAAACGAGATGTATCTGACAATCATCGACTTTCACCTACTGAAATGAACTCATTAAAGACCAGTGGCACTTTGTTTGGATTCTAAGTCAATGGTTTCTTCCATGTCCAAGTGCAGGGACTCTACAAGAACATTTTGCCTTGGCTGAAGGACACTGGCCACGAATTCAGAAGAATACTAAGCGTTCTGTAAGGATGTGCACACAGCTGTGCCATTATAAGCTCTACATATGCTGTATGTATTGCTGAAACGTTTTTATTTATATGGATGCCTCAAACTGTTACATGTGGCTTAGATGAAAGGAGTAGAAGAATACAGGTGTTCAGTTTTATATAGAGAAAGGTTTGTTAAGGGTCATTTATGTTCATTGGGCAGCACAGCACAGGAAGCGTTGGCAAGGTTGGCCAACAGCAGTAGAATTTAGCTCAGGTGTACACAGACACTTCAATGAGCTTACAAACTTGCTGGGTTGCTGTTGAAATCTCCCTAAAGCCATGTGTCTGTGCTGGTAAAGAGATGACTGAACATGCGGAGAATACAAGTCATCTCATACAGATGATCTGCTTTCATCCAGAAATGGACAGAGCGTCACACCCAGTATCCTGATCAATAATGCTTATCAATATTAAGGGCTATACTACATGTGTGTCAGTGGTAGACTCCCTAGGCACAGTTTATTGTTATTCAAAAGGTGATGAGAACACTGATTCATGTACATAGACTGAGATATTAATCCTGTGAAGCAGAAGAAAGCGGCGAGGTAGAGAAGACCTCAGTCTAGCCTACAGGACAGGCTTTGATGTGAACCATTTTAGTTCTCGTTCATTTCTAAAAGTTTGCAGCAAGTAATGGTAAACATTTTAGTATTAGATAGTTAGTTATTTCAAGCGTATTTCTCCCAGTAAAAGTAGTTTGGAGTAAACTGCCTAGTACTTTTTGAGGCAGAGAAGTGAAAGAAGTTCTTCATGTGGTGGCAGTAACTACATTCACTTATTTCAGACAGAAATTAAAATGGATCTCGATGCGTTACAAACAAAACTTAGAGACAATCTTCCTACAGACTCTCTTATACATACGTGTTTGTTATTGTCATTAATATGACAGTTAATATTATGGTTATTGGTGATATTTATTCTTGCTGTTTATTCTCTATTATCTTAACATTATGATGGTGATATTTTCTTCTGTGGTTTTAGTGTTAACTTGTTTTTAGGTATCTCTATTTCTCATTAAATTATTTTGCATTCTAAGTACAAAATACAAGCACAAATACAGCAGGCACTCATTCTTTACCGATTCTCAGTGCATCCTGACGACTGAGTGCATCGAAACATTCCTTAGCGTGATGTCATCGTGTGACCATCATAAAGAAGCTTGCCAGTGTCATTGTGGCAATGACATCCCAATGGGTTGATATGATGTCATAATGTGTATGTAAATGAATACTAGGTTGATTTGAATTAAATTTCAGCTGTTTGAATGTTTATTTCAGGGAATATTAGAATAGCTAAATTGATTTAGCATTTTTTTTTTTTTTTTTTTGTCATAAAAGGTCTGTAGCAATGTCTGTTGAGTTTTGTACCCACAAGCCATAACTGTAAGTTTTCATGAGATGTTTAAACTTAAAACTGCAAAGAATAAGATAACCATCAGTTGTGCTGATATAGGCCTTCAACATTTTTTTTATGGCAAGTATAAATCAAAATAACATTAAATGTAGACTATAGAGCCTAGATATTTAAAAGAGGTTCCAGGCAGATTTTCCTTCACTTTGTCCCAGAATGGGATCCTTAAATAAAATATTCCACTTATGTAATAAAACCTTAAAAGTGTGAATATTTAATTACTCCGGAGCACATGCTTTATTCAGATGTGCAGAAAACAGTAAAATTAGATTATGTACTTCCCTGGAAAAGAAAAAAAAAACTTGAGGGAAACATGTTCTCCCAGACTAAATAGCTTTAAAAGTACCCTAGTAAAGAAATCTAACAAAAAGCAAATGGTTCATGTTTTAGTCCAGAGTGAAATAGTTCTCCACTGAAATGCCCTGATCACATTATTATTGTTTCCTTCAGCACTTTGTTTTATATCTCCCTCTTCGATAATACACGAGGCAAATATGATTGTTTACCTTTGTAAAATAAAGTCAACTGATGAAAGCGGTCTTTGAAAGCAGGTTTTCTTTTCTATTAAACATTTCCATCCTACAGATCTGTGTGTTTGTGAGCCACTACACCAGCCGGTCACTATTCACTCTTAGCACCTGGACACATGCAGAAGCGGTGCCAACACATCCGAGGCAGCCATTTTGAAGCGGACAGGGGCTTTTACTTTGAGCTGTCATACTGTAATAAAATGGCCACTACCTGTTTACGTCCCACGATATCAAAGGCTATCCGGTTAAAGTGATAAAAACGCTGTCAATTTAAAAACGTACAAGAAAGAAACACTGCTCATATTAACCAAGGAAGTAAACAAACAGCAGTTAGATTAGCTAGCATAAGCTCGCGCGCTAAACGCTTAGCAACCAACACTAAAAAAAAACGGTTCACCACGTCTAAGAGAGGTCAGAGAAAATTAAATAAAATACTCAACGGGAGGGTTTAATAATGTTATTTATTATTGTGGTATTAGTTAAAAAAAATCGTAATGATATGATGGGCAAACCAGCAGCTAACTGTGAGCACTTGCTTGTTTTAACCGTAAGTATCCTGGAAGCCGGAAGTGCCCGATGGCGCTAACACGTAATTCCTTCCTTTGCAAAAAAAAAAAAAAAAAAAAAGAAGAAGATCCTAAATATTTTAGCCGACAAAAAAATAAAACATGCACCAGCGTGATCCAGGCGTGATGTCGTTTAAAATATGAGATAAATTGATCATGCTAAGAATTTAAAATAAAAGACAAAGAGTTTGGTGTGTGAACGAAGTAAGGCTGCGGTGAATATAAGCTCTAGCTATCTGGCTAACGATTGGAAAACAGCACGCAGAACAAGGGGGCATATGAGCAAGAGGGGCAGGGTGGGAGAGTGTAGCAGGCCCCGTTCATCTCTTTCCCAATCTTAAAGATGGATGCATAGGTAAAAAAGGCCTGTTTTATTGTCTCGACTGTCGTTTGGTTGCGATGCGTGTTTTCTCTCTCTCTCTTTCGGAGTTTTAGCGACGTGTTGCTCCTGTATCATCTCCATGCTTGCAGATGTTCGGTTGCGCATCATATACTGATGACATAGCAGGCTTGCTATGTCCCTTCGCTAGCTGAATGTGTGCTATTAGCCAGCTGTTTTGCATGCTAACGACATGTTAACTACGCGACGGTTTTCCTAGAGTTGCGCATTTCCGTAATGTCTCGCGCTCTAACGGTGTAGGAACGACGCTTCCTGCGGGCTCATGTGCATGCGAGCATCGGTGTTGGAGCGCGTTGGCGATTTCTTTGCTCCACGTCGCTTGTCCACACGGACATTTTCCTTTTGTGTGACATACAGAGCTATCGGCAGATGTAATAATTACTTGAAACGCACACCTCTCCCCGCTATATCGACTCGCGCGCGGCTCCTCAGCATCATTTCTCCTTTTTTCCCCGCACAATACGAGCACGCGTCGTGTAAGGAAACATTGATGGAGAAGAATAAGTGCAACTTGTGCATATGATTTTGCTCGTGTTTCTGTATTGTAGTGCGACATTTAGCTGACATGCAAATGCACTTTTTTTTCCCCCACTTAACCCTCCGGTGGTAAACATAGCAGTTATAGGTGTAATAACATATTAGTTACATGTGTTATACAGTCTGCGGTGTGCCTGATGTATTCAATTAATCAACCCCAATTTATTATTATTTCAATATTCGTATTAAATATGAAAAGTAGGAAATTTGCTATATTTGCACTGGGCAGTGTGCTCTACCCAAACCGAAACAGTATTCAAAGCGTAGCTTAATTTTGGGTTATTATTGGATTTCATTTTTGTGTTGTTACAAAATGGTATGGGCTACTTACATATATTATGACATGTAATAATCTCATGTCTGCGCTACATTCTACAAAAGTCACTTTTGTAGTATGTTACAATATATTCTTTAATACAAATCTTTTTTTTTTTTTCTTTTTTTTTTGGCATTACAAATGTTTAATAGAGAGCTGGTCCACCTCACAGCGGAGCGAGGAGGTCTGGGTTTGATTCCCGGGCTCGGGAGTTTCTGTGTGGAGTTTGCATGTTCTCCCTGTGCTTGCGTGGGTTTCCTCCGGGAACTCCGGTTTTCTCGCACAGTCCAAAAACATGCAAAGTAGGCTTCTTGGCTGTTCCAAATCACCTCTAGGTGTGAGTGTGAGTGTGAATGGTTGTGTGAGTGTTGGCCCTGCGATGGCCTGGCGAGCTGTGTCCCCCGCCCTCGCCCAGAGTCGACTGAGATAGGCGCCACCCTCCCCGTGACCCTCATTAGAATTAAGAGGCTTAGAAAATGAATGGATGAATGAACACTTAAGAAGATATGCCATTTTATAATTGTTTTAGGGGCAGCACGGTTGGCACATCTGCTTCACAGCACAAAAGGTCCTGGATTCGAGTCCCAGGCTCAGCGAGGGCGTTTCTCTGTGGAGTTTGAATGTTCTTCCCGTGCTTGCACGGGTTTAATCTGGGTACTCCGGTTTCCTGCCACAGTCCAAAGACATGCACATAAAGTTATTTGGATATTCTCGTTTTGCCCCTAGGTATGACTGCGAGTGTAAATGGTTGTGTGTGTCTTGGCCCTGCGACTGGCGAGCTGTTCTGAGTGGACCCCGTCTTCACCCAGATTCGGCTGAGATGGGCTTCAGCCACTCCATAAAGAAGTGGAAGCACTCAGAGAGCATGAACCTTCGCTAGGCCATAAGCTCACTTACAATACTGAGCTGTTGATGCTATACAATTCAGATTTTAAAATAAAATCTTCCTCTTTATAGAAGAATATCTATAAATAATCTATATTTTTATAGAAGAATGCTGTGTACAAAATCTTGAGAGTAGCGATTTTCCCAAAATCATCATTTCTGACCGTGACATCAACTTTTCTCTGCACTAACATTCTGGTAGTGTACATGCCTGGTGCGAATTAAAACTTAATCTGATAATAGATTGGCTGAGATATAAAAAAAAACGTTTCCTCTCATGTTAAAGATGAGGATTATTCTGGATTTCTGAATGTTTTTTCCAGCATGATCCTATGCACGAATCACCTTCAAAATGTAATGATTTTGTTAGTTGTACCGCACTCTACTCAAGAAAAAAAAAAAAAATTAGAATTTGCGGATAATTTCTTGGGTTACATTGCACACAAACAGACAAACTAACAAACCAACAGGGGTGAAAAGAACATCACCTCCAACATAAAGCGGTTCAGCAAATGAATCAATGATTATTTTACATGTAAAAACTACTTCTTTATATTCATGCACAAAAACAGTGTTAGTCAGTATATGGTTCACTGATGCTCAGGTTTTGCAAAACCACTGACACTGATTCTGTGTTTATTTTCACATGCAGTGTTTCAGTGGAATAAGGACAGGGCTGTCTGCTTGCAAGCCTGGAATAGATTTTACTGTTTTTTTACTTTATTATACCAAATCCAGTCTATCAGCTCTTTTAACAATCCTTAAACCAGATTTGCACAGGAAGTGATGAGGGACAAGTGACCATTCAAAGTCAGTGATCACCAGTGAAATGAATGACTAGATGCGAAATTTTCTCAAGTGATGCAAAGTAGGTGGGCAAGAGTAAGAGGCGGGTAAGTGTGCGACTGAGCTGAATTTTCAAGCAAGTTATTAAAGCAATAGCCAATCAGAGCTTAAAGATACTGTTGATTGACAGACGCTGCCAAACACTGAGTTTCCAAACCTTTAACTGTTCACGTCCATGGACCGTGTAAAATGGCTATTTTGCGTGCAGTTTAGCAGCAAAGCGATTTACACGTCGCCCATCGCTTCCTGTGTGAATGTGGCTTAAGTTAAATGAGTCTTGTAGGGGAAGGGAAAATGTACAGAGCAGAAGGAAGCTAGGGGTTGTGAAATCAGTTAACTTCACATGTTTACATTGATATTCACTCTTTTTCTGTCTCACAGTGAGAAGAGGAGGGATGTGGAGAAATGTCCCATGCACCTGAGAGTAATTTCTTCAATGGAAAAGACGCCAAGCATATTTGCTGGAACATGGAAAAGGAATTATATATCACTTGGGCTTGAATGGATTAAACATTAGCAGTCTTGGACTGTAAAGAACTAACAAATGGCATTTGGAGAAATCTATCCCTGTCTAGGATGGCAATGAAGTCAAGTATGTAACCAAGAAAAGTCTTATCTAGTCATCTTGGTTTTGTTTCATAACAAAAAACATCAATACGCACTTTCAAAATGTGAAAATAAAGTGTCACCATATGTGGTTTACACGTCTTCTCACTTACATTACATAAAAAAGACCAAATCAAACCCATTAACATTAATGATGGACTGACCAATGTGCAATTCAAGGAAAACATTACTGACAAGGAAACTGATGAAAGAAAAGAACTGAAAAGACAACTTCTTAACTACAGACAGTGACTCGAATAACCATCAAGCACTAAACCACAGAACTGTTAAAGACTCAAAAATCAAATCCAGCCTTTGAATTGTGTGTTGCAGAACTTTGGAATATCACTATCCATACCGAAAATCCATTCTACGCTGCAGCATCTGCTTGGCACATCTGGCTATAAAGTGGGAACAGTTGGTGATTGTCAACTAACTGCAGATCAGTTCAAAGCAGGCCATACACAAGGGTGAGTTGAAACAGGTTAGAGAAACAACAGTGATTGTCATTGTAACACCTCATCTGGCAATTTTAGTGTGATTGTTGTTGCTGCTCCTAGAGCAGAAGGTGTTGCCATTGCACACCCATGTTTCAGTAACTGGGAAATGTTCCAGTTTGGAAAATACAATGTGGACATCATAGAGATGCTAAGTGGACACCAAGCCCATCAGTTCAAAGGTATTGGATTAGAGAGACAACTACAACACCAGCAGCAAGTGCAGCTTCACCAGCACCAGTTGCAACAGCAACAGCAGCAGCAAGTAGAAACCTCTGGGGCTATTTTATCTGGACTTGGCTTAGGCCCACTGCAAGGATCTAGAACCAGTGCCTTTTCTGATTCTGCGTCAATTTTTGCAAAAATGAGTGCACCCCCACCTCCTCTGCAGCAACAATCACTGTCTTCACAAAATTCAAGGAAGTCAAGCAAAATGTCTGGCAGCAGTAGCAGTGGAGGAAGTCATGTGAGTGGTTATCCTCAGTTTTTGCGTTCATTTCATCCAGCCGAGGCAGCCCTTGCACAAGAACAGCTACATCCAGGAGTTGGGCGATTTGACCATTTTGGAGGCACTAGTGGAAGTGGAGGAAGTGCAGGAGGAATTGGAGGACTAGTATCATCTGTACCACCTCCACCTCCCCCATTACATCCTGGCCTCTCTGTTCCCCAAGCATCCCCTGGGCCACCCTCCTCTTCCCCATCCTCTTCAAGTTCTAGTGCCAACAACCCTTCCAGCTCTAGTACAGTAACTTCCCTTGGTCACCAACTGACCGGAGCTCAGTCTGATGCACGGAGCTTGCATCAACAGTTTAGTTGCATGCTAGCCGCTAATCAGTATTTTCTCTCTGGAGTACCAGCCAATTCCAGTCTAGAGCAATTTCTGGTACAGCAAGGAAGCCACAACCATCTAGGTCTTGAATCAAGTTCAGGTCTCGCTCCACCTCCTGCTCTGCACTCCTCACACACACATAGCCACTCAACCACCTTGCCCCAGCCACAGCAACCACCACCACAACAACAACAACAACTGCCCACTCACACTCTGTCACACCCCCATCCACATCACCCTCTTCATTCCTCATCTCAACCTTCCTCATTAAGCAGTTTTGACTTTCAAGGGATCCCTGTCCTCTCCTCAAACCAGCTAGCATCTCTGATGCAGCAGGAAACTGGTTTACCACTTCCTCTTCCCTTACATTTGTCCCTCTCCAAGGATGATGGGAAAGTAGACAGTGCATTAGGAGGAAGTGGAGGAGGCAGGAGAAAGAAAGCAATGGCTGGATACTTGCCTCAGCGGAAGACTGATGGCAGCAGTAACGCAAGCAGCAGCAATAGTCATGGCTCTGCAAATCATAACTCCAGCAGTAGTAGCACTTCAGGGGGTCTTAGCCAAGATGCTGCACCCGGCCTTGGTGGCCGTGTTGGTATGTCAGGACTCGGTAGAGATCCTCCTTCCCACCTAACCCCCCCACCTTCCTCTTCAATTGTGTCATCATCCTCTTCCTCTGCTCCCACTTCTTCATCTGCATCAGTTCTGGTGACAAACAGTTCTAAACCCAACAATCATAGTTCCATGCACCCTCGTTCATCTCAACATGAACCCGAACCACTTTATCATTGTGGAGAGTGTGGAAAAACATTCACTCACCTATCCAGTTTGCGCAGACACTTACGCAGTCATGAGTTGACCACTGCAGGTACAGCAGGCACAAGAAATAATGTGGTAAATCCTGTTTTGCATCCTGCTGATCCAAGTATTCCTCACTCAACACAGGATAGTTCAGCATCGTCCTTATGCCAAAGTCCTGACAAGACGTTCCATTGCTCAGATTGTGGAAAAGGATTTAAAAAAAAGGGACACCTGCTTCAGCATGGTGTCATCCACTCTGGTGCACGACCATTTGCCTGCAGTACTTGTAGCCGTGCTTTCAATCGGCGTGAGTCCCTCACCCGCCATGAAAAGATACACGAAGAGAAATCTTTTCGTTGTCCAGCTTGTGGCCGCTGTTTCCGTGAGAGTACCTCTTTGTTGAACCATGCAGCGTCAGGCACTTGTGGCAAATCAGGCAGAGGACCAAGACCGAAGAGTGATAGTAGCAACTCTGTAGTTGGTGGCAAGAACAGTAAGACAGGGGCTTCCAGTGATGGAATGGTAACTAGTGCAGTGGGTGAGTCACATATTTATCTTACAGGATAGTATGTGTGTGCGCCAAATAAAGTTGTGCTGTATGATGTGCTAAGGGGATATTTGTATATGCAGTATTCATACTGTTTGATTTGTCATGCAGGGTCTTACCGGAGTGATGGTTACAATAACTTCAAAGACCAGCGCTCTCAAGGCAACCTTTATGCTGGAACATCCTCATGTGGTGGAGGCATAGGAGGACCAGCACTAAGAAAAGCACCTTTAGCTCCTACTTTACACCCACACCCTCAGAGCCAAAACCAGCAGCTTCACCAACAGCACCCACATTTACCCCTGTCTGCTCTGCTGGATGATTCCGAAGATGATGTTACAAGCTCTGTCAATAATGCCATTTCTGCTATCACTGCTGCAGCAGCGAATTGCATGACTGGTGACCTTACCAATACTGGTCGGGGAGACGATAGAAGAGATTTAATAGGGGGTTTACTTGGAGGTCTTGGACTAGGCCCTCTTGGTTCACCTGGTGGCCCGTCTTCAACAACCGGAATGGATAAATCATATAGAGGTGAAAACCAGGTTACCCTGGCACTTCACCAACAATCAATCCAACAGACGCCAGGTGTAAAGCCCAAACGCCCTCGGAAACCTCGTAAAAAGAAGGAACCTGGAGTGGCAGGTGCAGAGCCTCCGAAAAGACGTCAGTCCTCGCAAAGAACAGTGGGAGGACTAGGAGACGTTCGACCATATTTGTGCAGCATCTGTGGTCGAGGATTTGCAAGAAGAGAAACTCTACGACGGCATGACCGAATTCACACTGGGGAAAAGCCTCATCACTGTACAGTGTGTGGCAAATACTTTCGAGAGGCTTTCCACCTGAGTAAGCATCATACAGTGCATTCTGGAGAGAAAAACTATAAATGTCTTCTTTGTGGAAAGGATTTTGGATATGCCCAGAGCCTTAAGAGACATGGAAAGTTACACCAGAAAGGAGAACTGGAAGAAGTCCCTACAACACCGGGAGGAGAAAACCTTAATTACCCACCCCCTGGTGGAAGTATGATCCAAGGTGGTCAAGGTAACTCATCGTTCTATCCGTATCCACAAGATGTGAAACCCCATGGGTCGAACCCCCATCCACCTCCCAGACTTTACACATGTGCGATATGTTGGAAGTCTTTCCGTCATCACTTCCATCTCACTGCACATCATCAAACAGTGCACGAAGGCGGAGGTGACAAACTCTTTTCTTGTGAGGTGTGTGGGAAAGCCTTTGCGTACTCCAACAGCCTTACCAGGCACAGGCTGTCTCAGCATGGCTTAACTCGTACTGGTCAAGGAGCACCTCAAGGGAGCACTAGTGTCACTGGAGAAGACAGCAGTGTTGGTGGTTCAGTATCTGAGAGTGAAGCAGCCACAAATGCTTTGCTCCAGCTTGCACCCACTGGTGGAAACCAAGGAGAAGAGGATTCTCACAGTGGGGTTCTTCACAGTCACCCGCACGCTACACCACAACCACAAGCTGGGTACTCACCTCTGTTCTATGATGCCAGTACATCTCTACCTTCCTCCTCTAACACCACACCTTACTCCCAGCCTCTGCCTTCAAGTTCCTCCCTGCAGTCCCATCAGCACACCGGAGTAAAAGGTGAGCCCATGTATCAAGCTGGCCAGAGACATACACTCAACCCACACTTACCCGTCCACCCCCTTGTTCTGCCGCCATCTGAGCAACATCAGCAACATTCTCTCACCCAGCAGCATCCAGCCAATGTCCAGCCACACCATCACCACAGCTTTCACAGTGAAGAAGAACTACGTCGCCGCAAGAAAAAAAAAAAAAGACGGATCGGGAGAGAGAAGATAGGCTACGAATGGGGTCAGACCACAAAAGTGGACGGGGTGCAGATGGATCCCTCAGCTGGGGAAAGGAAGAAAAATGAAACGAGAAAGCTTCAGAAAAGACTGAGAAAAACATTTCGTAGAAGACAACGTAAATTTAGGAAGAAAATGGCTATGCTTTTGAGGATTAGAAGAGGCAGCGGAGGCAGCAGAGTTGTGTATGAACTGAGTCCTTCAGGAGGACTGGAACTATATAGACTGCTCTCTTTTCAAGTCCCTCTTAAACGATTCCCTTGTCCCTTCTGTTTCCTCACAACATTTTCACGACGAGCAGCACTTATTGTCCACATAGCAGCTAGACATTGCCCGAGAGTTAGTTACCCCTCGGGTCGATTAAGATGTGCAGTTTGTGGAAAACAATCTCGCAAATTACTTTCAGCTCTTATTCATAGAAGCTCTCACTTATCTAATAGAGCATTTTCCTGTAAACGCTGTCCTTCTCGTTTCTGGAACGCAGCACTCCTCACAAGACACAAACGAACTTGCCGGGGAAAACTGACAGAATTGGCACGAGGGAGTGCACTTTGTTTGAAACTGACAACAGGAAAAATCTTTAAAAGAGGAGACAGTAAAGGGAATATTTCAACTCTGCAAATACAGTACAGTCACTGAGTGTGCTTCATTAATCTTAATGACTTTAATATGTAGTAGAACGATGGACATTGTGTTTTGCATGACAAAAATAGAGACTAAAGCTTGGTATTTGACCATCGGAAGGTCGGTCGATTGCTTTTAGTTTATTCTTTTCTATTTAACCGTCATGGGTTACTCACATAAACCGAACCGAACTGCGACAAGCAAAATTACAAATGCTTTGCAGATGTCTTTTATAAAGATACCAACATAACAAACCCCCAATCGGTCTGAAAAATGGCTGTTCTACAATTTTGTGTGTTGGATAACATTCTTGACTCCTTCACTGACATTAGGAGAATTTATAGTTATTTTACTAATACAGTATTTCCCTTAATGGTATACTCACTGTAAGTCAGCAGTGCTCTGTAGAATTATTCTGTTGCTGGTATGTATAATGTGTAGTTCACTTAGAACAAGTGTGGGGATTTGATCTTTGTAACAATGCATTAGTAGCAGAAGAAGAAGAAGAAGAGAAGGTATTAGGAAGGTCAGTGTTTTGTTCAAATCTGTGCATGTTGAGCACTGGTCTTAATGTTTTGGATGGATGTTGGTTATTGAGTGGTTCTGTATTAAGTTCAATTGGAGATGTGTAAATGAAATTAAAAACAAACATCAGTCCCAGAATATGAACTCCTTTTTACCTTCATCTTCATGCTAGGGTGTGGGTGAGAGGATAGGGATGATATGGGACGTATCCGTCTCCGGAGTTCAAACTAGCATGAAGAAGGAAGCACTTATGTTGGAAAAGGCTGCAACTTTTCAACAACAGTAAAAAAATAAATGCAGCCCTGTTCATCGAGAGCTACTTGCATGCATAGTTTTTCTTTAACCAATCAGAACACATCATCAGAGTATTCCAGAGCATCCAAATAATTGCGAAATGTGGGTTATACTCGTGTTCAGTAGAAAATTAGGGTGAAAATAAATTCTGCAGGAGTAGCTCTTGAGGAACAGGATTAAAGGTACATTAATAATATAATTCAAGCTCCACATTTCAGTAGAATGAGGCAAAAAAGAAAAAAAAAAATCCTGTTCAGTTTGAAATCTCACCCATTGGCCTGGTGACGCTTTTATATATAGACTAAGGTAGAATTAGGAAGGAACAAGTGTACTGTAATGTAAATTGTGTCAATATTTTATTATTGTTATGTTTTTTAAAACAAAGGTGAAATATGTTTTTATCATAGGTACACTGCAGATAGTTTGGAATGATAGAGGAAGTTCTCACTTTCATATCTTACTTAATGTATTGTGTCGGACATAGTCTGCCCACTTGCCAACTATGAAAGCATCCCTTATACTTTATCTTAATTTCTTATGTAGTGACGCCATACTACCCATAGCTCTTTTTTTTTCTCGAGAGTAATACGTAAATCAATAAGTATGTTTCTATCACTTTATTTACCTATAATAAGCTGGTTGTTGATGATACCCAAGCATTTAATAAACTTTGAAAAGCTTATACTGCTCATTCTGTTGTTACTGCATTTCATGTCTTCACATAGCCATACATTCATAAAGGTATTGCACTTGCATGTTCAGAGCTTTTTTAGGCAGCACGGTGGTGTAGTGGTTAGCACATCTGCCTCACAGTAAGAAGGTCCTGAGTTTGAATCCCAGGCTCGGGCGTTTCTGTGTGGAGTTTGTATGCTCTTCTCGTGCTAGTGTGGGCTTCTTCCGGGTATCCCAGTTTCCTCTGACAGTCCAAAGACATGCACATTAAGCTAAATAGATATTCTCATTTGCCCCTAGATGTGAGTGTGACTGGTTGTGTGTGTGCTGTGTGTTCTTCCGGTGTTGGTTAAGATAGGCTACAGCCTCTCCGCGATCTTAAGTAGAGTTAAGTGGTTCAGCTTATTAGTGAGTGAGTCTTCAGATTTCGTCTTGTCTATTGTTCACTTAGATGATAGAGTACAATTTACCTTTCCAGAACCACACACACACACACACACACACACACACACACACACACACAAAATAAATAAATAAATATATAAATGTGCCCTGCGATAGTCTGGCGAGCTGTCCAGGGTGTACCCTGCCCTCGCCCAGAATCGGCTGAGATGGGTGCCAGCCTCCCCGTGACCTTAATTAGGAAAATGAGTAAATGGATGAAAATAAATGTCAATAGTGATTATCTTTCTAATAGTAACTTCTGCCCATGTCTAAAGATCTGAGCACATGGACAACATTATATGTTCCATCCTGCATCACAGTATCTGTAAGCTGTGCACTGACAAAGATACTACACAATTATTTTTTATTTCTTTTTAATTTTTTGAGTTGTAAATTAAATTATGTGACTGTATATTATGATGAAACATAAATGCTGGTGAAAGAATTGCCTTTTAAACTCCACTCACTCACTCATTTGCCAAATCACCTAAACCTACTAGAGTTGCAGGGAAACTGGTGCCTATCTCAGCCGACACAGTGTGAAGTGTACACTGTGTACACCCTGATCAGCACGCCAAACCATTGCAGGGCAACACACAAACATCCATTCACACTCACACCTAGAGGCAATTAGGAACAGCCAGTTTGCCTAATGTGCATGTCTTTGGACTGTGGGAGGAAACCCATGCAAGCTTGGGGAGAACATGCAAACTCCACACAGAAACGTCCTCCCCCAGGACTCTGACCCAGGTCTTTCTTGCTGTGAGGCGGATGTGCTAAACACTACACCACCCTGCTGCCCAAAAGCTGCATATTATAGGTTGAAAATGGCTCAAAACACGATCTAGTGGTCAACATCATCCTGAACCTTACAGGGTCCATGCAGGACTGTTAAAGCTTTCTAACCAGAGGTGGCATCCTGTACCTCCTCAGCCCCTGCTCTTAAGTGAGATAGGGTTTTATTAAACTGTGCTCATTTGCAACTATATGCTGATAGAGACTCATCATCTTCATCACCAACACCCCATCCCGTGACCAATTTCTTGCTCCTAGATCACCCCAGCCGGCACGGTGGCATAGTATTTAGCACATCTGCGTCACAGAAAGAAGGTTCGAGTCCTGGGCTTGGTTGTGTCTGTGTGGAGTTTGCATGATCTCCCTGTGCTTGGCTGCATTTTTTTTCCAGGTAGGTTAGTTTTCTTCCACAGTCCAAAGATATGCACATTAGGCTTTCCGGCTGTTCTAAATTGCTCCTAGGTGTAAATGTGAATGGTTGTGTGTTGGCCCTGCCATAGTTTGGCGAGCTGTTCAGGGTGTACCCCGCCTTCTCCCAGTGTCGGCTGAGATAGGCACCAGCCTCCCCCCAACCGCTTCCCCAAATGAGTGAGTGAGTGGGACCCCTTACCCCCTTCCTGATTTATTATTATTATTTTTTTTTTGCTAGCATGTTTCTAAATCTTGCTATGGGGCTGTTAGAGCTAAGGGTGAATTATACTTTGATATCTGACATAATGCCTTTCACTCATGAGATTTATAACCTTTGTATTACATGTTTCTGTCCTTGCTTCTCTCCTTACCCCAGTATTAATGTTACAAAATAAAATTTCAAATGAAAAAGGTTTGTAGTAGTTTCAGAAAAAAAATAGCTTGGAACATATTTATTTTTTTCTTTGTTCAGTGCCAGGGATCTAATAGCGATCTGCAATAGTTGCAAAATATGGCTCATTTAATTTTTAACCTGGTAACAAACCAGAGGTGCCCTGTCATTATTTACTATTTGAACCTGCACTACTCTACTTTGGCCACAGGGTGGCAGAATAAGGGTTTCTTATTTTTACCTTAGGAAACATAATTGCGTTTATGATGTGCTTACATTAGAGGAAAGTCAGTCTGCAGGGCTACACAGCAGTCATTTATGCAGCATTAAAAAAAAAAATGTAAGTAGTATGCAAGCAATCAGTTCTTAGAGAGTGCATGGAGGATTCATTTCCTTAGAATAAAAGAGGGCCTACAGCAGAGGATAACTGTACACTGAATATTTCCCTGATAAGTGGGTAAAGATGTCTTTAATATAAATATCTTTTATTATTAAGATGTAATAAATTTAATCTGGGTAATTGGTTCTTAGATTTTGTTAACTATTATTCTTAACTGTGTGTAAAACACACACACACACACACACACACACACACGTCGTTTCCATAGCTTCAAGAGAAAATACCTAAACATACACCCTAACCATAACCACTACTTGCCTAACCCTAACCCCAACCTTAACCATAACCTTAAACCATGTCCTCACCATAAAATGGAATGATTTATGTTATAGATAGATGGATTTATATTATGGGGACATGGATGTTGTCCTTATAATTTCACTGTGTAAACAGGTTTAGGTCCCCAGAACGTGACGAACACACACACACACACACACACACACCAACATGAGGTCTGAACTGTGTAGTCTCACGCGGCTGTGGCTGGCGAGATTACGAGGGCGGGCTTGATTGCAGCTCAGCAACCAATGAACAGATTCAAGGGGCGGGGACCTTATTCCTTTTAGCCAATAGTAACGAGGACGACGACTCAGCCGGAGGCTTCTCCGCGTGCTGTGTACACGTGCGATGGAAAGCGCTTGTGCTTCTCAAGTGTTCCTCTGTAGAGAGAGAGAGAGAGACAAACATGTCCGCGGATTAAGATGATCCGGGTTTTTTTTTAATTTACTGGGCGGTTTGTCAAGTCAGTCTATAAACATTGGTAAAATTAGAAATCATGGTGAAGTTAAAAAGTGCGTTTGAGATATTTCTAAAGGATTATATAGTAATGAAATCAGATCATCACAAGCCTTCTCATGACAGCTGTTCATATTTAAATGGGTTATAAATATAAATCATCACTAGGAGGTGTGGCATTACTGTGCATTAAATATTTCACATGGTGATCCATGGGATTCCTTTGCACATGAGATCCAGGAGCAGCACAGACATTTATTTATTTATTTATCCATTTATTTAAACCAGTCTTGCCCTTGCAGTCCTGGGGAATGTATATGGAGTTGATTATGATGATAGGATGCATAAACCTGCCACCAAAAATGCGCACAACGTTTTCTAGAAAACATCACGTGATGTAGACGAAAACGCAGCTCTCTTACTACTTAAACCCACATTCAGTGTGTTACAGTATCATCCGGCTGCTCTCTCTCTCTCTCTCTCTCTCTCTCTCTCTCTCCATTCAGCCGAGCGTCTGCTGCTGAGCTCGCGGGAGAGGTGACGTCACGTGACTGCCCCGGGTTCGTTCCGGCTGAGCGCGGAGCTCACGTGCTCGCTCAGAGAGGAGGAGTAGTAGGAGGAGGAGGAGGAGGTGGTGGTGGTGGAAGAGGAGGAACGGCTGCAGGGGGAAAAAAAAGCAAAAAAACAAAAAAAAAAAAAAAGAGAGAGAGAGAGAAAGAAAGCGATAACGTCCAACCAGCCGGCACTGCGCAGCTGCACCCGCGTCCTGCATTTTTCCCTTCGGTTTTGTTTTGATTCGTTGTTGTTTTGCGTCCTCGACTCAGTAAATACATGTTATTACTGCAGCTGTAGTGAACATGGTGGGAATATTCACTCCTTCATTTCCTGTTTTAGCAACTTTTGTATCTTTCTGCAAGACCTGTTTCTCCTGCTGTCTGACAGTTTAGGCTGTTTGGTGTGTATGCGCGCACACACACACACACACACACACACACACACCGCAACATTTGAGCTGTTTAAAGTTTGAGCCGACACATATTTTGGCACCTCGAGGAGCCCAATCCACAGGAGTGCCATCCAGTGCACTAAAATGACACTCTTTCCTTTATTCTGAGCTCACAGGAAGATTAAAGGTAAGCATATCCACCTGCAATCTGATCTTAATAATAGTATTTTTTAAGGTGCGTCTTGATGGTGATAGTATAATCAGTGATTAGGTTAGTTTGCATGGGCCTTGTTAGCTATACAGTACATGATCTATCATCAGATTGTCACCCAGGCTCTTTAAAGTGTTGTGATTTGTGTGTTTGTGTTTTAGGTGTATGGTATAATAGTAAAGTGTAGTGGTCCAGCTCTCCATAGTGAACTGGATGATGGCAGGGCCTCCTTCCCAGCGCCTGTTGCCCCCTTCTGGACCCAAAACACACTTCAGGAGCTTAGACCATGCCGGTGGTGACTCCTTGAACACTGGTCCAAGCAACACCGGTCCCGACCTCAAATCCCCACCGTCGAACTCGCTCAAAGGTGATCAGAGCTTTAAAGACTGCTGTGAAATGAAGGGTACGTCACGCATGTGTGCCTGCTGTCTGTACCATGTAACCCTGAGTTCACACCAGTATCGTTTTTTTTTCTGCCATACGTCACTAAACTTGCTCTATGTTAGTTTGTTGGTTGGTGTTTTTACCTTGATGTCTTGAGTTATTGCTAGTTGCCATGGTTTTCCTGGTAGTTCATGGCTAAAGTAATATGGCTGTATATCTATTTGCAGTGCGAACACTAGTGGCTCTATCTCTATTTATCAAACACTTTGAGCCTGTAGCTGACAAAGCAAATATCAGCCGTTGACAGTACAATATATGGTATGGATATTCAACTTAAAATCTGTGAAGCTCCAGGTATGGCTTTGATAAGTAATTACCATGGTGAAAACAGTTACCTTTAACCACCAGTGATTTGTTCATGGCTGTAAATAAAACTCAGGTTTAAAGGGATTATATTTTGTTTTGGTCACGCGACCGCTTTGACCGCCGTTTTAAACGTAATGCAGAGAACAAAGCATTATTTTTTGATCAAGCCATGTCATCGCTTCAAAGATAACACCAGAGAGGGTTGATCCTTTTCTTGATTAACTGTATTGCAGCTTAATAATTCACCTAAATGAGTCGGATTGGCCGTAAAAGAGGATCTTCTGTAGAAGCAGTGCTGGTACATGTTTAGGAAACGAGATGAGTTCCCATTTGCACAAAGTTTAGCTCTGCCTGCTCCTTCTTGCAAATCCAAAGGTGGGATCCTTTCCACCTACTGTCAGCTAATTTGTCACCTACAATAAAAAGCCCAAAGTGTGAATGCTGTAGTTTTAATGGTGTACTAGTAAATGTCTCATAAATAATGGTTTTGTGATTTTATCTGTAATTGGTTGTTTATTGTTCACGTTTGTACATTGCGCTGTGAAATTGTGGATACAGTGATTTAAGTGATGTTCATGCAGTGATGACACAATGAGAAATTGTTAAAGTAAACCTAAAATTGAAAATAACACAAGCCAATTTCACATTGGGCAATCAAGGCAAAATAGTGTTTCATGTATGTTGTGTAGGATAGTGATTAGCATGTCCGACTCACAGCAAGAAAGTCCTGTGTTCGATTCCTGGACTCAGGCGTTCCTGCGTGGAGTTTGCATGTTCTCCTTGTCCTTGTGTGGGTTTCCTCTGGGTACTCCGGTTAGCTCCAACAGTCCAAATACATGCACGTTAGGCTAACTGGCTGTTCCAAATTGCCCCAAGGAGTGTGAGTGTGTGTGTTGGCCCTGCGATGGATTGCCGATCTGTTCAGGATGTACCTTGACTTCGCCCAGTGTCGGCTGTGCACCAGCCTTCTCGCGACCCTAATAGGATTAAGTGTTCCATCATTTGATTGAGTGAGAGTGACTGTATGTGGTGTATATGAAAAGTTAAAAATTGTTTTGCAAAATTTTAGTAGGCTTCATGTGAGCACAGAGTCTGCTGATTATCTTCACACATCTAAACAAAGAAAGATGTTTATAACCTAAAATCCACTAGGAGGAATACTATACAGTAAGCCAGTTATTATCGCGAAATGCACCCTGACAGGGCACAGGTCACTTTCAGCTTTTCAAAATTCATGTACTGATTGTGCTGAATATGTTATGAATATCATGTTGTCCACTGTGCTTATTGCTTGTCTCGGAAGACCGCTTATTTCGAACAGTGCAGGGGATCAGGAACCTCATGGATGAGTTTATTTCATGATAATGAATGACTGACCTGCTGTACTATACATTATCCTGCTTATTTCAGGGCTGCTTATAAAATATTGATTAAACTACTAAAAATTATTTTAATAATTCTGAGACTGACACACTCCACAGCAAGAGTCTGTTATACTTAGCAACATTCTGCTTTAAATAAATAACAGACAGTTAAATACCATTATTGACCAATCAGAATCAAGATTTTACCTATGCTGTGTAATTAAAAGGAGTGATACGTTAGTATGAATTGAATTCTACTTTAGAATGTACAGTGAAGACCAGAGCAAATGGTCTGACCAGAGGCAGAATCTGCAGTAATCAGTGAAGATTTTTTCTGCTCTGGTGCACTCGGTCAAAAAGTGCCCCACATTCAGATGTCCTTGCAGAAGGAGATGTTGACAGCTGTTGGCCTCAAGATCAGCTTTACGAGAAGGGATCCTAAGTATTGCTCCAGTGTGAATAGGGAGGGATTTTTTTTTTTACAGTGACTATGCAAAAGTGGTGTATGATTAACTTGGTCAAGGATCAGGCATTTTGATCTTAGACTGATTATAAACCAAGTGAAAAGCCACCTGCTCCATTAATTCCAAAGGTTTATTTGCAGCTCAAATGTCAGCCCACAAGCATTTAGCTACACTTGGTGAAACATATGGGATTTGTAGCCATTCAGCTATAAAAAGGGTCTGTACATTGATTATTTTTCCCCCATCAAGCTTCATGAAATATATAAAACAGCAGGAATGCAAGAAATATTTAAATACAGGACATGTACAGCAATTCAAAATGTTGTTAGTTAGGTCAGAAGGCTCAGGGAAAAAAAAATAGAGCAGTTTATTGATATATTTAAAATAATAAATGCCACATGCACTGAACAAAAGCTAAACTATAATTCATTAATTATTATAACAGTCACCTGAAATTTATATGTATGGTCCTGGGTTCTGGGTTTGAGTCCAGGGCTCAGCAAGGGTATTTCTGTGTGGAGTTTGCATGTTCTCCCCATACTTGTGTGGGTTTCCTCTGGGTACCCTGGTTTCCTCCGACAGTCCAAAGACATGTACACTAGGAAAATTGACTGTTTCAAATTGCCCTGAGGTGTAAGAGTGAATAGTTGTATCTGTGTTGCCCTGTGGTGGACTGGGGAGCTGTTCTGGGTGTACCCCACATAAGCCCAGGGTTGGCTGAGATAGGCTTCAGCCTCCTTGCACCCCTGGTAGAATTAAGTGATTCAGAAAATAACAAAAGAATGAAATGCATGTGTATGGTACACTCAGTGAGAATGCTCTCTGGCAGTGATGTTGAGCTGGATGTAGAATTGGTGTTTCGCTTGTCACATGGACTATTATATCATCACTGTCGAGCAACAGTATTGTAGTGAGACTACTAATGACCGCTCTAATAGTATGGTTTATAATAGTATCAGCATCTGCTATGAGAACTGGATTAACTGTTTTCAGGGAGCTGAGACTAATGTGGTATGATTGAAACTACTTTTTCATCTTCCTTGTGTTCTGCCTGTGCCTGCAGCTGTGGCCATTTCAGATGATTCAAGGTTATCGTCTAGCTTTCCCAGGTTTTTTTTTTAAAGAGATCACACTGTTCATGGCAGCATATACTGTGGCTGTGGACAAAATTATAGTTACAGATTAGCACAAGCATGTGCAGGAGAATGACCTGCAGAATGGGCGTTTCATGTTTAAGTCTAGTACATTATTTTAGCCCAAGCCCTTGCAAACAGAGATAAGCTACTGAGGAGAATTTACACACACCAAGAACTCAGGGTTGACTTCTGTTACAGGGAAATTGTAGGCATGTCATGGCACCAGCGATATTACACCATACGAGAAGCTGCTCGGTCTATACTGTACTTATTACTATATAAGCTTTTTTCATTGATATTTCTTTTTTAGAGAGCTGACCGTGGAATAAGGAAATAAAATATGTTAAAGGCTCCTATCAGAAATGCTATAAATAATAAATAATTCAACTCGTCATGTAAATCTATTTGTATTGATTCATAATACACTAATAATTAGGTTCTTAATTCTCTAGGAGGGGAATTATGACCTGAGACTGAATGGGGCATAAATTACATCTGATTTGTTCAAGATCAGCATGCTTTATTAGAACACCATACTGTAAATCACTGCATGAAATGAAATTCAGTTTGTGCCCAAGTATGCTCCATGTTTCAGTGAATAACCTCATCGAAATACTACTGACATGCACCTAAGATCTGCTGCTGTAATTGCAAAGAATTTCCTGTGCTTTTCCCCAGGAATCTTATTCACAATGTGCTTTGCCTCTGGCTTGCTCATTAGGGAGCTTAATGTACAGTATATCTACATTTTTGTAAAGCTGCCAGTCAGAAGCTTGAAGCAAAGTCATTTTATTGGAAAATAGCTAATATGCAGCACACTGTAGTGCATTAGCTGCAGAGGGAAAAGTAGTGATTTATGTTATTGTGTCTTATTAATGTTTTCCCCATTATTGTGCAGATAATATTTAATTGCAATTCTTCCTTCTCTGCATCTCAGATAAGGACAGTTTGGACATGGATGAGGATTCTTTGGGACGTTGCTGCATCCGTGATAGGAACAGCAACGGGCAAGTGGCAGACGGTAGCGGTTTAGGGTCAGGGCCAGGCACCTTCCAAAGCCTGTGGGAGCGGACAGTGGCGTCTGATCCCGGTTTGTTCCAGCTGCACTACATGGACCTGGGCGAGTTTCTGACGGAGAACGGCATGGCCATGCACGGAGCTCAGATCCCCTCACAGAGCTCACAGTGCCCTTCCACATCCCCCTCTCCCTGCTCTTCCTCTTCCTCATCCTCAGCTTCTGCTGCCTCACCACCTACGCTGCTTGGCTTGGATATGCAGGTGCAGCAGAGCATGCTGGGAGCTGCCAGCTGCTTGCACAGTGAGTGTGGTTGGTGGATATTATTTTTGCTGGTGCTAGTTGAGAGATTTTAACGTTGACTTGGGCCTTAATAAAAGCATGATTATTTCAAGTTGGTTTTTTTTTTTTTCAAGTTTCAAGTTTATTTGTCATTTATAGGTAACAATGGTACATCATTACTGCCAATGAAATTCTTGGACTCCGAGCCCCCTCAGTGTTACATATACGAAAACAAATATTGCGCAAAACTATATGATAAAGAGATAAAATATAAACTAAAATAAGTTTATATATATATATATATATATATATGTGTGTGTGTGTGTGTGTGTGTGTGTGTGTGT
>JAQMYF010000001.1:32082837-32099948 GCA_030014195.1 Neosilurus mollespiculum
GATAAATACAAAAATACTGAAAAGGTAATGGTGTGTGCATGTGTACAGCGTGCAAATTATTGTGTGCAATTTGTCCAGTATATCAGCAGTTCAGTAGCCTGATGGCTTGTGGGTAGAACTGTCCCTGAATCTGCTGGTCCCAGTCTGGATACTCCTGTACCGTCTGCCCGATGGCAGGAGCGTGAAGAGTGTGTGGCTGGGGTGGCGGGGATCAGAGAGGATCCGCTGGGCCTTTCTCTTACAGCGCTGTGTATAGAGATCCTGGTTGGCTGGCAGTTCAGTCCTGGTGATGTGTTGTGCCGATCTGACCACCCGCTGTAGAGTTTTGCAGTCCAGAGCATTACAACTGCCGTTCCGAATAAAAGCATGATAATTTAGACAGCATATAAATAATAATTCAGTTATTTAACTAATTTTAGGACAAAATACATTTGTGATACTGCAGAGTCTACACTACACAGCAGGCTTTTCATACCTTTTTCCATGCTCATGATTTTCCACTTTAAAATATTGCTAAAAGGGATTTCATTGTCTGTACCATTTGCCTAAACAAGCTCGACAAACAGGCATTGCAACAATTTCAGGTTGAAGATGAGTTGGGAAGAGCATATTATTTTTATCAGCTGTGTAGTTGGGAACTGTGGCAATCACAAAAACACAGCTGGATGGTGGATTTTTAAGTAATTCTGCAGTATCGTTGCAGTATGTACATCAATTCCTATAAGAATTATTTGATTAAGAAGTTAAAAAGCAACAACACATTTTAATAGATAGATTTCTATGCAGTCCATTTTTATGATATTGACGTGCCTGGCGTTTTCACTCTTGCTTACTAGAGAGTGTACGAGATAGTCAAAAAAAAAAAAAAAATGCAAACATGTGGAACGACGTTGTAACTCTCATCAATATTAACTTTATTTAACATTTCTGTTAGGGTGGCATGGTCATGTAGGGGTTAGCATGTCTGCCTCGCAGCAAGAAGGTCCTGGTTTTGAATTCTAGGCTCTGCAAGGGCATTACTAAATGGAGTTTGCATGTTTTACCTGTGCTGGCGTTGGTTTCCTCTGGGTATGTTGGTTTTCCTCCCACAGTTCAAAGGCATGCATATTAGGCTGTTCCAAATTGCCCCTGGGTGTGAATGTGAGTATGAATGATTGTGTATTGGCCCTGCAATGGACTGGCGAGCTTTTCAGGGTGTACCCCGCCTTCACCCAGAGTCGACTGGTCAGCTCAAGCCTCCCCGTGACCCTAGTAAGATTAAGGGGTTCAGCAAATTAATGAACAATTCTATCATAATTTATTAAGTGTTATATATGACACTTTGTTATATTTGACTATTGATGAGAAATGTTTCAGTGGCATGTTAGAAGGACACCAATCAGCCATATCAGTATAACCACTGAGGAATGCAGTGAATGATGTCCATCATCTTGTTACAGTGGCACATATCAAGGGAAGATGAATGAATGAGGGGTTCATAGTATGTACTGCATATTAGCACCTACAAAAAAGGACAACCAAGATCTGGCGACAGGGTTATGGGTGCCCAAGGCTCACTGATTTAAGTCAGTGGTGAAGGCGAACCTGTCTGGTCTGATTCCATAGAAGTATAACACAAATTTCTGAAAAAGTTCATGCTGCCTATGATCAAATGTCAGAGTGCCCATGCTTATCCCTGTCCAGTGGACCTGTGAGCATCAAAACCGGACGCATTTTCATTTGTATCTCGTTTATGCCTGGAGTGTGTGCATTGCTTAATGGTGAAAGGGAGGGCACCAGGATGCACTATGGGAAGAAGGCAAGTCAGCAGAGTAAGTGTGATGGTCTAGGTAATGCTCTTTTGGGAAACCTTGTGTCCTGGCATTAATGTGAATTTTACTTTCACGTGTACTACCTATTTAAATGTTATTCCAGACCTGTTCATGGCAATTCTGTACCCTTTTAGCAGGATAATGTGCCCTGCCTTACTGTAGAATTAGTTCAAAAGTTCAGGATGTTGACTTGACCTCCAAATTCCACAGAATTTAATCCCATCGATCATTTGTAGGACGTTCTTTTTCATAGAGGCCCCAATTCCCAACTTACAAGACTTTAGGATCTGCTACTTGTATCTTGGTAGACTTTGTCATAGTAGACCCCTGTGTGACATCGTCATCATCACTACATCACAACTGGTAGACTTTGTCATAGTAGATATACATTATGGTTGCTTTGTCATTGAAACAGATGTGCCTGGCACGTCACACCTCCCTGCGTGAAAGAAAACTTGGCATTTATGACAACTTAAATGAAAGTTGTACACTATTAAATAAACAAGGAGATCATGAAACAAATATTAAACAAATAAGAACATTATGGGATAAATATGAAATCAAATGACAATTATTCAGAACATAAATTATAAATATACCACCAACTCTATAAATATATTTATTGAGAGAGTGCATCTGCACACACATTATGTACTCCCTTGATGTGTATTATGGCAGGATTGTGTTCTTGTTACATTAAACTCCAACCTAATAACCTTGCATTGCTAAAATTATAGCTAACATCTCTTTCTCAATGGTGGAATAATTTGCCTGGTTGGTATTGAATTTTTTTGAGAAGTAACAGGCTGGATGTTCAATGTCACTCTCATCTGACTGTGATAGTACAGCACCTGCACCAATATCACTAGCGTCTATAATCAAACTGAAGCGTTTGCTAAAATCTGGAGCCTGACGAATGGGTTGGGCTCATAGCAAGGATTTGACATTGTTAAAGGCTGACTGACAAGAGTCGGACTAAATGTACCTTCTGTTTTTCTTCAGTAGATCTGTTAGTGGGGCAGTGATGTCAGCAAAGTTTTTGCAAAATTTCCTATAGTAGCCTGCCATACCTAGGAATTTCATTAGGCTGCGTTTCCGCCCATGTCCAACAACATAGCCCAGATAGGTCACAGTAGCTTGACCGAATTCACTCTTAGGTTGATAGTCACATTTGCACTAAATAATCTAAGGAAAACCTTTCTTAAATGAGATAGGTGGGTATCCCACATGTCGCTGTAGATAATGAAGTCGTTTATGTACACCCCAACACCATCAAGGCCTGCCAGGCACTGATTCATCATTCTCTGGAATGTGGCTGGTAAGTTTTTATCCCGAAAGGCATTACTTTTTATTGGTACAAGCCGCTCTGGGTCACAAAAGCCGATATCTCTGTGGTTCTCTCCGTAAGTGAAACACACCAGTATCCTTTTGGCAAATCACCTCCTTTTAGCAGTCCTTGGTAATGGATATGAGTTGGTCTTTGTCAGTGCATTTACTTTTCGGTAGTCGGTGCAGAATCTGAGTAAACCATCTGGCTTAGGAACCGAGACAAAAGGTGAAGGTGATGTTGTTCTCCAGCATGTAGGAGATCACCTTTTGTATCAATTTGGCCTTGTGGGGGTTGACACAGTACAGTCTAGCTCAGAATCATCTTCTCTTTTTATCACTCCTGGGGGATCACTACAGTCTTGCGCCGATCCTCCTGGTAACAAACCTTTTTCGCTTAAAGATTTTTGTATTGCTTTCCTTATGTCTGCTGTCTTCTTCGACTTCTTCTTAACGTTAATCTAGAAGTGTGTAACAATCTTCTTTAATTTCTCCATTTGAAAAATCTCCAAACCCTCCATTGTGGGATTAATTAAAAAGTCTGTTAACTCAGACATTGTGCAACAATTAATGGCTCAATACAAACAAAATTGTTTTCTATCCCGGACGAGCCCCCAATTTGTGACGGACTGACACGAGCTCCGGAAATGTTCGGAACAAACTAGGTCAGGCAAAGAAGTTGGTTTAGAGATTTATTATGAATGAGCCAATAAATGTAACAATTAGTAATGAATTGGTAGAGGGAGAGGCGGTCGTAAGCCTTTTATTCCAGAGTGTAGGAGATGAGAGGGGAAGATCCGCTTGCGATGGATGAAGTTTGGTTGTCGAGGTTCTAGCGTAGTTTGCTCTGCCCATTAGTTCGTTCAACGCAGTCTGCCCACCGAGCAAAAGAGAGTGGTCTTCGCGCTTATATAGTCATCAACATGCAGCACAATTGGTAGACTTTGTCATAGTAGACCTCTGTGTGACATCATCATCACCACTACATAACAATTGGTGGGCTTTAGTAGATATATATTATGGTTGCGTTGTCATAGAAACAGGATGTGCCTGTCACGTCACACTTGTCAATAATTAGCTAAGTGAAACATGAACTGATAAATTTTGTCTCACATTAATGAATTAATATTTTGTACCTTGTCAAAAAACAAGCACTCAAATCTATGCATTTAGAGAGATTGCATTCTGGCGAAAAGGATTGGCTTTATCTTACTACAGTGTTTCTGCAGAGCGCCTTCCCAAACAGTTGGCAGGTCTGGTACCAAATGCTGTAGGGACAATATTATCATAATTTCATAGAAGCCTAGTGTACAAGGCCTATATTTCTTCTGATCAGAATAAGAAAACTTGTTGACATCTATTTAATAGATCTTTAAAACACAAAATCTAAACATAACCAGACTCTAAATCAGGAATGTCCAATCTTATCCGCAAAGGGCTGGTGTAGGTGAAGGTTTTCATTTCAACCAAGAAGTAGCCATACCTTCCACCTGTTTCAATCACTGATTAAAAAAAATAATTAAGATTTAAGAATTAAGATCTCAAAATGGAGCTTTTGAAAGCCAGCACAGCTCAAAAACCCTGTGAATTTTACTGCTGGTGGTCAGAATACCTAATTTAATATAACTTTATATAAATATGATATTGTATTTATAATATGAAATATTTTTTATTATAAATTATTATTATAAATATATCTTCACCGATGTTTGTAATGAATTAAAAAAATAAAAAGCTCTGCATAGATGAAATTTGGAAAAAACAAAGGGTTTAAAATGAAATGTACACCTTGGATGTAAGTATTTCAGTTTTCTTTATCTTTTTTGTACACTCTGAGAATGACTTTCATCATTAAAGTGGTCTCACCAAGATGGCACCAGGCTGGATTCAGGTTTTGCCACATGCAAACAATAGACTACATGATTTAATCACTTTCTGAGATCAGTGGTTCACACAGATGGAAGGTGTGGCTACCACTTGGTTGAAGTGAAAACCTGCACCCACAGAGGCCCTTTTGCGGATAAGTTTGGACACACCTGCTCTAAATAAATAACTATTCTAAAATGGAGCATTATCAATGTTAAAGCAAAAGAGACTCATTATGTATGAGATTGACTTTCATTTAAATAAAGGTTGGGCAGTCCTAAATTGAAAATGAAGGGTAAAACCAAGCTTTTATGACTTGTAACCAGCCATCGCTTATTATTTCTACAGCATCAACAAAGGCTGTGACCTTCCAAGAATTCATTTGTCAGTTTGGTGTTTATAGCATGAAACAGTATCTGAATTAGAAATAACAATAGCATTACCACAGCCACTGTAAAAATGGTACATACAGTATACTTCCATTAACTTCAACCTTTACATCCTCCTGTAGTGATAGCTAGCTGAAATATTACTGAAAATGAATTATGCTCATTTGCAATGTTATCCTATTGTAATGAGTGAAAATTCTGGAAGATGGAACAGAATTTTCCAAATCAGGCCTCTCATGTACACACATCCCAGCAACTTTGGCCCCCCAGCAATCTTTGCATGGCCCTACTGGTCCTGGGAGGAGGGTCATCTGTACCCTTTAACCCTCCCCCCTGACGGCAGGCCTGGCTTAGTAAACAGAAGTCTCCCCTCGGATATATGTCTCAGAACAAATGTTAGATTTCCCTTTGGATCTGTCCATGTATAAAATCCTTAGGGGGTTTGTGTTATTGGCAGTTTGGCTGTAGTGAGCAGTGGTCAGTATCCAGTTGCATGAATGTTAAGGTGTCAGGGTTTTGTAGGCTTTACATACATAAGCATGCAAATATTTAATCTTTATCATATTAATGCAGTAATTACTGTATATTGCAGTCTTTGGAAGTATTGGTCATAAGACTTTGATTAATGTGTGTGTGTGTGTGTGTGTGTGTGTGTGTGTGTGTGTGTGGGTGCGGGCGCATGGCCCTTGTTTATCCTGTGTTATAAAGCAGTTAAGATTGGGTTGGGTTTGGAATGTACTGTAAGTAAACTGCTATCAGTCCTCACATGCTGACAGAGGGACAAGATAAAAGCATGCAAAAGAAAGACGGGGTAGGATTGGGGGTAAGTAGAAAAGAGACGGAGAAGATTATTGAATTGGAAAAGTAATAGAAGAGAATGGAAGGACAAGATGGAACAAAATCATATATAAAGAATGACAGGATGTGTGTGTGTGTGTGTGTGTGTGTGTGTGTCCGTGCGGATGCACGCACGCATGTGTTAACACTCGTGTGCACATGCTCAATCACGTGCCAGGACAAAGTGGGGAACAGAGCGAGGGAAAGTGGGAGGAGATACAGAACGAAAGATAGACAGAGAGAGGAGGTGGAGGAGGAGTGGGAGGGGTTTGTGTGTGTGTGCTTGCATGTGTGTGCCTGTGTGACAACTGTACTTCAGAGTAAATGTTTACTCTGCATGGTAAAGAGAGAGAGAGAGAGAGAGAGAGAGATGTTCTGTGTAGAGATCCTGGCTTCCTTTCTTTCCTTTATTCTGTTTGTATGGACCCTGATAGGATTGAATTAGTGTCAATAAGTCATTGAGTTTTGAGGTTGATATAAATCTATAAATAGTGTTTTATATGTTCCTAAGTTCTCCGTAGTGTATGTGATATTAATCTGTGTATGTTGTGTGGGTGGGTGGGTTTGTGTGTATGGGTGGGTGGTTGTGAGAGGCAGAGAATACAGAATTGTTGTTCAGTGGCGTAAGCTGTATTTACCTGCTGCCCTCTGGTGGAAATGTAAAGGAGAGCAGCATGAATTAAAATGTTGATATGATATGGGCTCTAATGGAAAATAACTAAATAAAAAAATGAATGAAAGCCCCAGAGGCTGTACATTAGGGCTGTGAATCTTTAAGGTCATCTCACGATGTGATTCAGTTACGATTGTCCTGTCAATGATTTGATTAGGTAGCATGATGCCTCATGACATGGCTACTTTTTCATCAGTTGGATAAATATAAACTTTTCATTATTCAGAAAAGTGCTTTAGATATTAGTGTCAACATGAAATCAGTGTCAGTGGCGTAGTGGTTAGCACGTTTGCCTCACAGCAAGAAGGTCCTGGGTTCGATTCCCGGGCTTTTCTGGGTGGAGTTTGCATGTTCTCCCAGTGCTTGAGTGGGTTTCCTCAGACAGTTCAAACCCTTACACAATAGGCTAATTGGCTGTTCCAAATTGCCGCTAGGTGTGAGTGTGAGCATGAATGGTAGCCTGTGTTGCTGTTCACGGTGTATCCCGCCTTCACCCAGAGTCAGCTGAGATAGGCTCTCTCTCTCTCTCTCTCTCTCTCTCTCTCTCTCTCTCTCTCTCTTTCTCTGTTGCACAGATGTTTTTTTTTTTTTTAATTGCAGGTTTTTACAAACGTTTCTGCTGATTGCAAGATAAAAACAAAAAGCGAGGGGTGTTTTTTGGAAGTATAAAAAACCTGTATTCCTCAATGCTGGATTCGGCTGAAAGTCCGTGTCACTTTGTATTAAGTGCTAACCGAAAACAAACTTTCAACTGTATTGTCCAACCATCTATAATTAATTATGTTGTGTCACTACATCAATGCTGAATCATCCATGTCCTCCATCTGCATCATGGTGCATCAATGCAATAATTATTCTCAACACCACTAGTGTATAATATTTTAATTGCACACATTTTATACATATATATATATATGCATATTTGTCTGTGAGTCATCATACTCTGAGCCGCTTTATCCTTTATTAGAGTCACGGGGAGGGTGGAGACCATCCCTGCCAGACCATTGCAGGGCCAACACACACACACACACAACCATTCACACTCATAGTTCCACCTAGGGGCAATTTGAAATACCTAATTTTCTTTCCTGATGGCTTGGATATAAAACTTCACACATGAACTGGCACCACCCTTTTAAAAATCAAAAATCTTTGGCACATGGATGTGCTGGACAAGATTTTATGAAGTGGTTTGATATATGTTTGTGTAAGTATGCATGTGTGTGTGTATGTATATATATATATGTGTGTGTGTGTGTGTGTGTGTGTGTGTGTGTGTGATATATATATATATATATATATATATATATATGCACCATTCCTCGGCCAAGATGTCATGAACCACTGACCGCCAGACGTCTTGGTCAGCCATTGCTGAAGGCAGGTCCTGCTGAGGTATTCCTAAGTCTCTGGATATTGTTACTGGAAATGGCAGCCTTCTCAACCTTACTGATTGCTGGCTTGGGCTTCAAAGTAAGAGTCGAGAAACCTCCTTGAAATTGGCGCGATAGCAGTGCCCAGCAAAGAGCAGCCTTCTCTGCATGATCCGCAAGGCAATTGGAGGTAGTCCCTTGTAGATTTCTTGAAGGATGGCACCAGTCTGCCAGTGTAACTAGTAACTGAAATGAGGCATCTTGTGAATAAAGTTTCTAAGAAGTATTAGCTGACCCTGTACAGAGTTGGTGTAGTTCCTTATACAAAAGTCAGAGTGAGTATTTTCCCCCAAGGAATGTCCTCAATTCTGGGATTGAGTGTCCTTTAGGCTATAGAATAGCAATCTATGAACTGTGGCGAAACAAATTACAATGAAAAAATATTTTGAGCTGTTTCATAATTAGGATAAGGAGAGAGAGAGAGAGAGAGAGAGAGAGAGAGAGAGAGAGAGAGTGTGTGTGTGTGTTTTAGAGCACTATGAGGAAATGCTTTTTTGGCTCATGAAGCTTGTGAGCTGTTTTTGAATCATGAAACCTGTCCTCTGCCAACATTGCAGAAGTTATTTCTGAGAAAATACACAATCCCTGTTACAGATACTGACAACTTTGGAGTATTTGTCATGGGTACTTTTATTTGAGACCTGGCAGACCTGTCTCGCATCTCTTCAAATTCCTGTCATATCTGCAGTGAGATAATTAGGATGCTATTCAGATACAGTGCTGTGTAAAGGTCTTAAGCTTTATAAAAATATTTTATATAAAATTTGATTCATATTTTGCAAAATCGTGTTTTTTTTTTTTGTTTTTTTTTTTGTTTGTTTTTGTTTTTTTTTTATACAGGTTATTAATCTGTAATGACTTTTGAAATTTAGTGATATTTCATTTGCTTATTTTTGAAACTGTCTTTGCATAACAGGATTTCTTTATACATGTGATTTTTGCACAGTATTGTACATAAATGTTCCTTACATTCCACCTGAACAAGCTGCAAGTATATCAAGTCTTTTAGGTTTTCCTAAAATAATTAGTGCAGTCACATGTGTCACCGTTTTTTTTTTTTTTTTTTGGCAGAAAGTGTTACAGTTACAGCATTTAACATACACACTTATCCAGAGTCACTGACAGAAGTGTGATGCAGTCTCCATCAGAAACATGTAACTTGAGTTAACCATGATTCCTACTTTTTGTCCAAAAGAAGTGACTCTTATATCCACTATGAGAAAAAATAAAATAACAATTAAATTGTCATTACCTGTATCTGTTTAGTACTTAATATATCCCTATTTGGTTTTGTATTTTGTGGGGTTTAAGCCATTAAAAAAAGAACAACTGCAAAACACAAATTTTTGATTCACAAACTATAGCGAAGCTCCCTCGAGCATGAAGCATGCGGAGTGATGCTCCATTTTTCATGGCCGTTGTGTCCATACAGGCTCAGTGCCCACAAACCACAAAAATTCATTTACTTGCCAAACTGCTTAATCATACTCGGGTCCCAAGGATCTCAGCTGATTCTGGGCAAAGGTGGGGTATACCTTGAACAGCTCGCCAACTGTAAATAGGGAAAATAGGACAGATTTGAAACACTACAAATTCTTATAAAGCTGAATTCCATAATTACTTACTCACTCATTTGCCAAATGGGTTGCGCGGAAGCTGGAACCTATCTCAGCCAACACTGGGTGAAGACGGGGTACATCCTGAACAGCTCACCAGACCATCGCAGGGCCAACACACGAACATTCACAATCACATACCAGATGCACTTTGGAACAGCCAAACTAATTTGCATGTCTTTGGACTCTGGGATGAAGTCAGAGTACCAGGAGGAAATCCATGCAAGCATAGAGAGAACATGCAAACCACACAGAAACGCCTGAGCCGAGCCTAGGTCTTGAACCCAGGACCTTCTTGATGTGCTAACCACTACACCACCGTGCCACCCAACCAGAAACATGCTGTTTAAAAATTTTAAATTGCTCCCAAAGTGAAAATCTTCTAAATAATGATATTATTAATACTATTTATTATATAATTATTACTATTTTATAATAAGTAGAATAACTGTAGTGCCAGAATCTTCTAGTACATTTTCGAGTATCAGTAGCATAAATTAAACTTTCTCAGTTATAGGTGTTAGAGGTTCACTTGAAAAATTTCCACAGAGGTCAAAGATCCAGAGAAAGGCAGGTCAAAAAAGCAGAGTCTCATCAAGTAGAAGAAGGTGGCACCATCATTATCGTGCTTTAAATATGGAAAAATAAAGCACAAAAATCTAATTTTAGTTGCCTTTAATTGTGTTTCCACATATTAATTCTAATATTTGTAATGAGTTTAAAAACACACCACTACAGAGCGCAGTTGTCTTAAGTTTCCATGTAAGGCAAAACTCTGAATGAGCTCAAAAGACACCATTAGCTACACAGCGCTTATGCTCGGAGCTCACCTGACCTGCCTCTGTCATGGTTAAAATGTGTAAAAATAAAAAATAAAAATCTTGATTTCATTTGCTTTTTATGTTTTCATGTAGTACATACTAAAACAGTTATTTGCCTCAGGCTCGGCAGATGTTGCTAAATTGAATATTCAGCATTCCTTTCCATCTCAGGGACTATTTACCGACATCCACCTCACTTTCTGCAAATACCTTAATTAATTTTAATTAAAGTTAATTTTCCACCTCCCAAACTCCGGTTAATGCTTCAATCAAAATGACAGAAACTTGTGGCTTGTCACATTTACTGATTCTGAAGTTCTATCAAAATGCAGTCCCAAAAATACAAAGAAAATGACACAATATGGTAAAAAACAAACAAACAAACAAACAAAAAAAAAATACCACTTTTTTGAAACTTTTATGAGTTTCCAAAGATATCATAAGGGTGTGTGCATTAACACTGCCATGCTTTAAAAATAAAAACATAAAAATCTTGTTTTAGTTTGCTTTTCTTGTGTTCCCATGTAGTATACACTAAAACAATAATTTGTCTCGAGGTCAGTGAATATCGCAAAATTGTCAGAGTGAAAGAATTGTTGTGTTTTTTTTTATGAACATTGCTGTGAATTCTCATATCCCACAATGACCACTATGGTAATAGATTGATATTCACACAGATGAACTGAAAACATCCTTGCAAATCAAACAGACTTTTCTAATATGGTTCATTAAAAAGTTAACACGATAAGCTTTTCCATAATGGATTACTTGATGATTAAAGTTTCTACTTAACAAATACTAAGATTAAGGATAAAGAGATGAGGATCCATCTCACATGTGGGATTTCGGTCTGTTGTTTTGTTTTTAGAAACGTCAGGGTAATGCTAATGAAATGCTACTATAAATACACAGCAGTGTGGCTTTACAGTTTTACAGTGTGTTCACAACATGAAGAGAAACAATGTTTTTTTTAAAGATGTCTGATGTGCTGTGTGATTGTACTTTCTGTTTTTTGGAGTTTTATGGAATGTAGTCTAGACCTCATGGTTCAGGGTATGGAAAATTGTATGAAGTATATAAATTAGCGTATAGCTATTGCCTTAACATGTCCATTACCTACTCAGACTTTCCCATCTTTTTGTGTCTTTAGGTTCTCCTCAGGGCAGCCTCGAGCCTACTCCATCACCCTCCTGCCCACCACTCACTGCCCCGCCCATGACCAACACCAATGACATGCTGACAACCTTTGACCCTGACCCTGCAGATGTGGCCCTTTCCAGTGTTCCAGGTCAGGAGGCGTTTGATCCCCGCACACACTGCTTTAGTGAAGATGATCTCAAACCACAGCCCGTGATCAAAAAGGCACGTAAGATGCTCGTCCCTGACAGCTTAAAGGTAAAAATCAGCACCACTACACAGACAGTGCGTGAGTGAGGATTTGTGAAACTGACAAATTGCAGAATGATGCTCTCAGATATTCTTAGGAGATAAGTGTGATCTTATGAAACTGAAAGCTTCTGGCAAATCATTACACAGTCTTGTTTGGCATTTAAGGTCTGTTCTGTCTTTGAAGTGTAATTCCCTGCTCTCTTACACTTGCGGTGTCACTGTGAGAGCTGTTGTTCTGGCACTAAGACCGAGAGACGATGACTGTTACTTTACCCAACTCTGTGAAGCATACATTCTTATGTCTGTCTTTCTGTCTGTATAGATAGATAGAGCTTTAATGATTCCTGAGGCAAATACACATTTCTTAATTCTGGAATGGGCAGTGCGGTGATGTAGTGGTTAGCATGTCCTCCTCACAGCAAGAAGGTCCTGGGTTTGGGTCCCGGGCTCAGTGAGGGTGTTTCTGTGTTGAGTTTGCATGTTCTACCCATGCGTGTGTGGGTTTCCTTCTGGTCCTCCGGTTTCCTCCCACAGTCCAAAGACTTTCACATTAGGTTGATTGGCTATTCCAGATTGCCCCTAAGTGTTAAAGTGAGTGTAAATAGTTGTGTGTGTTAGCCCTGCGTTGGTCTGGTGAACTGTTCAGGATGTTCCCCACCTTCACTCAGTGTCGGCTGAGACAGGCTCCAGCAATTCCGTGACCCAAGTAGGATAGTTCAGCAAATGAGTGAGTAATTCTGGTTAAAAAGAAGAAGGAATACGTTGGTGAGTTCAGCAACACCAGAAGATGATGAAAGACATCTACTAGAAAAGATGACTGCAGAATTATATCCTTGGTAAAGAAAAACCCATTTACAACATATAACCAAGTTTATAGCACACTCGACGGGGAATCAAGAGAGGCCTTCAAGAATGTAGAACATTCATTCATTCATTTTCTAAGCCGCTTAATCCTAATTAGGGTCACAGTCAGGCTGGCACCTATCTCAGCCGACTCTGGGCTAGGTCAGGGTACACCCTGAACAGCTCGCCAGACCACTGCATGGCCAAAACACATACAAGCATTCACACTTACACTCACTATTAGGGGTAATTTGGAACAGCCAATTTGCCTACTAAACATGTTTTTGGACTGTGGGAGGACACTAGGGTACCCGGAGGAAACCCACGCAAGCACGGGGAGAACATGCAAACTGCACACAGAAATGCCCAAGCCAGGGAATTGCTAACCACTATGCCACTGTGCTGCCCGAATGTAGAACATCTTTAAAAAAAAAAACAAAAAACAAACAACCTGCTCAGTTATAGAATTCTTTGGAGAGATGACTCTAAGATGAACTATGTACCATAATGATGGGAAGAGAAGAGTAGGGAGAAGGAAAGGAAGGATTCATGATCCAAAGCATACCACATCATTTGACAGACTTGGTGATCATGACCATGGCTACCATTAAAACTGCTTTTCTGTTGTACTGTATATTGATGATGCGACTGCTAAAAGAAATATAGAAGTATGAATTCTGAAGTGTATAGAGTGATACTTTCTGCTCAGTTTCAGTCAAATTTTAGGAAAGTACTTCACATTACAGATGGCGGATGACCATTCCATGAATGCAACCAAATATTTCTCAGTTTTTTTAGTCCAAAGAAATGGGATGTTCTTAAAGGGCTGAGTCAGACAACCAAGCATAGATTTCACTTACCGAAGGCAAAAAAGACCTACAAAACAAGCAGCAATTGAAAGCAGCTACAGGCCTGGCAAAGCCTCTTAGGTGAGAAAACTAAGCACTTGGCGATGTCTTTGGGCTCTAGACATCAGGTGGTCACTGACTGCAAAGTTTATGTTTATAATAATTTAGATTTGATTATTCAGATGGACTTCTGGAGCTTGTGAAGAGAGGGACTGGGTGTAAAAATTTATGTAATTCCCAAACAATTATTTAAAACTATAAAAACATTATTTAAAACAATATTTGAATGAATTTGACCACTTCTATCACAGCTTGCTTGCTTCATTTTAAATCCACTGTGGTGGTGTACAGACACAAAATGACAAAAATTGTGTCACTGTTCAAATGCTTACTCACCAAAAAAAAAGGCTAATTTCTTCCCTGCCATTCTCTTTTTTGGTTCTGTATACAGGATGATAAATATTGGAATCGACGCTTGAAGAACAACGAGGCAGCTAAGCGCTCACGGGATGCACGGCGAGTGAAGGAGAACCAGATTTCGGTGCGTGCCGCCTTTCTGGAGCGGGAGAATGCTGCGCTCCGACAGGAAGTGGCCAACATGCGCAAGGAGCTGGGCCGTTGCCGCAACATCCTCAATAAATACGAGAGTCGCTACGTTGAGCAGTTATGAAGAGGAAAGCGGAGAAAGGCGTACACGGATCACCGAATGTGTTGAGCGACAATGGACATGAGCTGAAACTTACACAAAGACACAAAGGAAAAAGTGAAAGGTGTGGACAGAAAGAGTACTGCAGGGAAATGGACATAAAGCTTGTCTGTGATTTTAAGATAAGAGGTTAAATATAGGATAAATTGTTTTTCCATAAAGGAGAGAAATGTATATTTTTATAAATAGAGGCATTCACTATGGGAAGAGCGTTTTTTGAGTATATAGGATGACTATTTCAGGAGAATAAGATTGAGAGAGAAATATAATAAAAAAAAATATTGATGGTATTTTGAAGCATTTTTAGCTGGTATTTTAAAAGTACAGGGGCTGAGAGGAACTATAATAGATAAGAGGGGGATATTAGAGTAAAGATTTCATCAAATTGGTGGAATAATAATTTCAGACTGTGAAAGCTAAAGTGTGCTTTTAAGTTAAATTAAAAAATATATAATTTGGGTTAATTCAAGCACTTAATTGTTGTGCACTTTTTAATTTGTGGTGAAAGAGTAAGAGGAAGACACAACATTTCATAAGGTAGATTTTTTTTTTTTTGTAACATTTTGGATTATCCAGGAAAGGCAACTTTTGACATTTTACTGATGCTTGGAACAGTTGGTTCTTAAAGAGGGAGATAGAACGCATGAGAGAAAATCGGATTGCTTGTGATGCGATATATTGACTCCGCCTTTTTTTCCTTCACTCTCTGTTCATTGATTTGAATTATACATGTATTGTGAAACAAATCTTTACACATGTACTCATTTTCCTTTTTCTTCTATTACTGAAATAGACATCTCTGTCTGTCTTACCTCCCACACAGTTTAACACTACAAGGTCTGCGATCACCAGAACTGTTGGTGCCACAGTGTTTAAGTCCCTTGCATACTTGAACCCTCTATAGAAATTATCCTTGCTGTGCAAAGCATATGCGTGTATAATACTCATACAAATGACAAGAATTATCCTTACCAGATTGTGTAGAACACTGTCTGTATTGTATACAGATATTTAGTATATTTTCCGAACAGATTTGCATTTTGGACTGATTGTGCTTTTGTAGGTTGCTTGCATTTGTGTGTACAAAGCTGGTCCAGGAATCATCAGTTTTCCATCTCCCATCATTACTAGAATTTCAGAGGCCAACCAGGAACAGTTACAAAGTCATGCCCTTGAGTTTTACTATTGTACATGAGCTCCAGTGATGAAAATCTCCAGTTTTGAGAAATCTTATTGCATTGACATCATGGCATGGCGCACTTCACTTATTATAGCACCTTAAATATTTACTTCTCCTTTCTGCATCTCTTTCTTTCTTATCTTATTTCTTTATCACTTATAATATTCTTTGAATTCTTATTGTACTAAATATTACGTTTACTTGTAATATGATGAACTTTTGTTTTTCGATTAGCTTTGCTCTGTATTTCTGTTCCTGTAAATGCACAACTCGCTCCCTTATTGTGCATGTTTTAGGACGTTTCCTCTTTGATAGTTCCCACCAGTGCCAACTGGTTCCAGGTGGGTTTGTTTATCTGAAGAGTACATGATAGACCCTCTGAGACACTCATGTAGATGCCAGTGGTCACCACAACCTGGCGAGGAAATGAACTGCACTTTTATTTTCTGTTTAGACATTCCACTCTGTCTTTTTCAGTGATGTAGGTGTTTGAGAAGTGCAGCATTTTTTTTGCTCACCTTTATGTCAGCAGTGACATTATGATTTCTCTGCAATACAATACATGATGATCAACCTCATCATCCTTGAGTTATGCATCCCAGTGACCACTTTGCTCTTAGCCAAAGTATTTCAAGGAAACGTCTTTTAAAGGAGAAAACACAAATAAATAATTCTTATTCACAAAGCTTGCTTATTTTCTGTCTAGCATTTTTTCACTTTCAGCATACATGTATTGAAATTTGTAAATATACTTTACTACACATAGATTTCTACAATTTCTTGCCTTTTATGTTTTGAATAATTTCATCCATAAACGTGTCAGGAAAGCATATGCTTGTCACTTGCTCCTCTCTGAAGTGAAGTAATACCATCTAAACACCAATAGCATGAAATCATTCAGTACTTCACTATTGAGCAATCACAGTTGCCTTGTAAACCTTTTAAATCATTTTTCTGGTATGTTGTGGTGATGTGTTGGTGAACTCATATGCAACTTACTTTTGTGGTGTTCCCACTGGGAGACATTTTTTTTCCCATATATGAGGACAGAGGGTTTCTAGACCAGGTCAGTGAATGTCTTGAATCTGTCTCACTGAATCAACTTCCTGATTCTGTGTGGTTTTCTTATATTTCTAATTAGAGCTATTTTTATAGCCTGATTTGACCTCTGACCAAGGGTCAGTAGTCCCTGGTTTTATGTTGCTTAATGTTATTTAAATAGGTGATTTGTGAAGGGTGCATGTGTGTCATTTTATATTTATAGACAAGTAAAGAGGCCAGGGGTGACTGTTTCAGAAATGGTGTGAATACTTAACAAACTAGAACACTCACTGTACATGATAGCTCCACTATACAGCATGGATAAGATAGCA
>JAQMYF010000001.1:32114244-32134010 GCA_030014195.1 Neosilurus mollespiculum
AGTGGTGGCCTGGTGGTAGAGTGCTGGATTACTGATCCCAAGGTCGGGGGTTCAAGCCCCACTATCAGCGGGTTGTCTAACTGGGTTATCAAATGCCGGCCATGTCTCTCACTGTCTATGATGGGAGGCATGTAAAAGAACCATTGCTGTTTTTCGTCAAGTGTAGGCAAGCCGTCAGCGTGTTTCTGCCCTGCGATGGCCTGGCGAGAAAATGAATGATGAATGAAAGGTCTTAGAAAACAGTACTACATTCTGTTCCAGCCCATTATAACTCTGTTTTACCTTAAAATATAATCAAATTACCTGAGTGAATGACATTTTCATAGTGAATTAACATTTCATACTATTGCCAGGAATAATCATCTCACAATATTCACTTTTACCATTATAGAATTAATTATTTATTTATTTTAAAATAAAAAAAATATTTTTTTTTTTTTTTTTTTTTTTAATCTTTACTGGTTTTATGAAATTGACTAATGTGGTCACCTTGAATGTATCTCCACCAAATTATGGAGTGAAAGAAAAGTATTCATGTAAATCTGAATACCGTCCCAGTCACAGAATCACTATAACTTGAAAATTTTGTGAGTTTGCTATAACTTTGAATGATGAACACTGTTTGGTATCTACCTCTGTGTGTAAATAAGTTTTGTATATATTGTAATAAGCATTCCTTTTTTCTTTCATTAGGAAATTACTGTACAAAAATATCATAAACATAACATGTTTATTTTTCCTTTAGGTGTGTTTTGTCCACAACCACAGGAAGTCAGTCATGGCTACTTGGTGGCCGTGCAGAAATCTGAATATAACGTGGGCGATGCAATCTATTATCTCTGCAAAAAGACCTTCCTACTTGATGGGCCTAACCAATTTACTTGTCAGTTAGATGGTACATGGAGCACAGTACCTTCCTGCCGAGGTAAGGAAGGATCCATTAAAGATAACACTATAATATTAAGCTTTGATCCACATACAGTATGTGTACAATCAAAAGCATTCCTTTCCGATTAACCCATATTATATACCATTCATTAATCTGAAGGGTTAGTTTTTCTATATGATTTTCAATAATATTTTCAATAATGGCAGCTTTGACAATATGCTCGTTCTGGTATGTTATCTACACTAACAACTGTACTTAAAAACTCATTCACACTGATTTAATCAACATAATCTTTAATATGTAAACGTTGTTTTGTAAGATGTTTATTTGACATTGACAGAAAGTCTCTTGTGTAGCACTTTCTTACAGCCTGTTAGTTTAGCAATAGGAAAGTTGCATTCATTTTTGTTACATTCACTTTCATGTAGAGAAACAAAAACAATTAACAATTATGCGCCGAGGGTGAGGTGAATGTCACTGAATAGTCCCAGAGACAGAACGTCAAGCCTGAGGCACAATCATTGTTTTAATGTATACTGCATGGAAACATAAGCACAAAAGGAAAACAAACAAACAAAAACCCCCAAGATTTTATAGTTTATTTCTTACATCTTTTTGATCAGGACTGATGCAAGTGAGCTCCGAGCGCACACACGAGTGTGTAGATAGGTCAGGTGAGATCTGCACTTCGAGCTAACTGCTATGTAGTTAATGGAGTCTTTTATTCATGATGTGTCATTTGTTATAAATAAAAAGTTAGTGTTAGCGCGGATAAGAATAAATAAACATTTGGATGGGCTTTCATCAAAAAATCATCAAGTGCATAGTTGGTATTTGCCTCGGACTGCATCACACTCCCCCCAAGCTTTTCCTATCACAGCACGCTCCACGTGTTTAAGTCCTCTCTTTTCTGTTTTCATGTAACTGATGTGTGTGTGTGTGTGTGTGTGTGTGTGTTTTTCCCTCGGCCTGTCTCACCTGCTTTTCAGCTCAGTGTCCAATCCCTGCACAGCGCAGCAGAGTGATAGTGGGTGGGGTTAAGAGCTGGCCCTATGAATTGACAGATGGGATGGTTGCTCATGGCGAAAATGTAACATTCTATTGCAAGCATCCGCAAAAGCTTTGCAGTTTCACAGCTACAGAAACCTGCTTTGATGGACTGCTCCCTGTGCCAAGCTGCTACCTAGGTTAGATAAAAATTCAAACATCCTATATATTTAAGTATCATAACAGCCATACATTTTGTCTCCTTCCACCCTCAACAATAACTCTCCTTATCTCAATTTCTTTAGACCCCACCTGGTTGCAGTATAACCTCTACCCTCACCGGCTGGTCTCGGAGATTAAGCCATGTGATCCTGTTGACCTGGACTCCACCTCTGAGTGAAGTTCTCTTACTGGCCCCCATTCAAACTAGACGATTCAAACTTCTTTTTAATCATTTCAGCAGTTCTAGCATGTAAATAGTTTAACACTTTTTTATGCAGGGTAAAGGCCGGCCATGTCTCTCACTGTCTACGGTGAGAGGCATGTAAAAGAACCATTACTGAGTATCAAGAGTAGGCTGCATAGCCGTCAGTGTGTTTCTGCCCTGCGATGGCCTGGCGAGCTGTCCAGGGTGTACTCTGCCCTCGTCCAGAGTGGGCTGAGATGGGTGCCAGCCTCCCCGCGACCCTAATCAGGATTAAGCACTTCAGAAAATGAATGAATCAATGAAAGGAATTTAATTATCCAAATCTTTCACTATACTATGCTTCATACATGACCAAAGGTCAGGAAACTAAAAAGGTCAGCTCCATGGAAAAAAAAGAACTTATGAAACCATTCAGATCAACTGAATGGAATATGGATAATTTTCCCTCACTCACTCATTTGCCAAGCCGCTTAATCATACTAGGGGCGCGGGGAACCTGGAGCCTATCTCAGCCAACATTGGTACACCCTGAATAGCTCTCCAGACTATCATACAACCAACACACACGAAACCATTCACACACTTATCCACACCCAGGGGCTATTTGGAACAGCTAATTAACCTAATGTGCATGTCTTGGACTGTGGGAGGGAGGAAACTGGAGTACCCAGAGCAAAACCACGCTATCACCAGGAGGACATGCAAACTCCACACAGAAACGCCTTGAACCCAGGTCCTTCTTACTGTGAGGTGAATGTGCTAACCACTATGCCACCATATTATACACCATAAGCTGCCCATATTATTTTAAGTTGTATGATAAAAGACAAATTAGCAAATATATATATTTAATAAGTATATATATATATATATATAAGTCTTTGGGCTTTCTGATTTATCCTCATTTTGTTAAGTGTATAATCATCACTGCCCACTACTGTATATGGTATTTGTAATTGAATTAATTTGTATTCGTGAGGGTTTTTTTTTTTCATTTAGCTGGTGATTCATTTTAGTCTACTGCATGGACAAGGTTACCTTAAACTGAATGGTTGAAATGTAAGTATATTGTATATTTGCTGCTTATTCTTGTTTTGTCAATGTATTACTATTAATGAAAGATATGCCAAGTGAGTGCCAAACTCATGCTTGCAAAGCCTTTCATAACTCCATTTGTACAAACACAAAGCTTAGCACAACAGTTCATTTTATGACCTAATTCACCACAATGACATGTTGTGACATGACGGACACTTTTCAATAAATTCATTTATCAAAACACTGAGCACTGCTTCTCTTTTAACAAATCAGAGCACAATATTCTAACCTGCTGTGCACAACCTACCAAAAGATTCAAGCTTTCGCTGAAAATCGATCAAGAGGACTAAACACAAAATATACACTTTTGAAGCTGAAAAATAAACTGCATAATACGTTTTTCACAGCTTTTAATAAATATACAAATGAATATATTCAAATATAGGAAGAATGTGGCTCTACTTTTGCATGGAGTGGAAATCAGTGTGTGGCTGCATGAAGATGGTGAAGTACTGTGCTGTCCCATGCAAACATATTCAAGTTTTCATTTTTTATCTACATGTTTTCTTACCTCTTTACACCCTGTGTTTCTGCCGCATCAGGATTTATAGAATGGAATTCCTGCACATATAACAACACATATATTGGAAGCGCTCTGATAATCTGGTAGTCTCACGTTTGCTTTGATTAAGTATACTGTTTGGTAACTGCATTTTACCTATTATCAGCACCCAAACACCTATCCATTTAGCTTCGAACTTATGAGCGCTTGAACTTGGATAAAGGGTATCTATACCAAAATGTTCAAACTTTTGCAAATGATGCTGCAGGGATTAATAGAGCTGATGCTTTGGAGATAATGACTGAAATTGCAATCATTCTGAAGACTGTGCACACTAAATAAAATCTGTGTCAAAACAATAACACATAATTCACTTTCTTTATCAGTCAGTAAAGAATATACCAAATCTCATTTGTCTGTTTTTAAATTCATTGGGATTACAAAACAACCCGAGTGAAATAAATCAGCAAGCCAGCTGGGACGAAGGTGACTTATAACTGGGGCAAGGATGCAGTGTATTGAGCAAAGTTTATCTGCAGCCAAATTTCACATCAGCTGCTTTGGTTTGTTTGAGAAATGTACCTATTTTGACTGGAATGTTTTGCAACAAAGAAGCAACAGGCAAGTTTTTATATGTTTAAGTTACTACTGGTTATAATGTTAAATTTAAAATCTGATTCACCAGAAGATAATTAATACAACAAAAGTGCAGCCTGTAATGTAAATTATTATTATTATTATTATTATTATTATTATTATTATTATTATTATTAACATAATAATTATTGTTATTATTTTTAATAATAAAATTAATAATAATAATAATAATAATAATAATAATAATAATAATAATAATACTCCAGTGCAGCTAACTGGGTTATCAAATGCCAGCCATGTCTCTCACTGTCTATGGTGAGATGGCATATAAAAGAACTATTGCTGATTTTCATCAAGAGTAGGCTATAGCTATCAGCGTGTTTCTGCCCTGTGATGGCCTGGCGAGGGTGTCCAGGGTGTGCTCTGCCCTCGCCCATAGTTGGCCGAGATGGGCGCCAGCCTCCCTGCGACCCTAATTAGGATTAAGCAGCTCAGAAAATGAATAAATGAATGAATGAATACTACTACTAATATTAATAGTAATAACATTTATTAATGCAATTGTTCAATATTATAACTTATATGAAGTATAGTGCTATAATAACAGCTCATTCATATAAATGAATTATCTACATTATTTAAGGTAAATAATTAACTGATTAATGAGAAATGATTTTTTTTAGAATCACTGATAAAAATGATACGTTAAGCTGGAATTAGGAGATTTTTCACACTGTAACTGATTGTTGTAGTTCTTACAGTAATACACATTATTTACTACAGTAATATACCTTATGATTGTTGTACAGTAAGTTACCGTAACTACATAGCATGTCAGAATTTTCTTTGGTGGGAAGTATGCTTCCTGCACATGGCTTTTTCTGCACTGATACCGTAATAGATTTTCACAGATCACCATGTCAGTGCAACCACATGTTAACCACACAGTAAATCGTATTAAACAAGGGCTAAAATAGTCAACATAACTACTCAAATAGCTATATAGGGTTTGGCTGTTATTTCTGCAAGTGCACAAACTGACTGGATCTAAGGTTATAAAAATATTGGCTAGCATCGGCATCGAAAAACTTTGCAGTATTCCTACATGTAGGTTAATGGCATCTTGCTATAAAACGTGTTATAACACTGCGCTGGGTGAGGTAGAACTTATTTATATATAAAATAGCATTTTTATTACTTTGTCCTTTCTATCAGGTGGTCATTATACATGCTGTATAACAATTATTATATTATACCAGGGAGCACGAGGCAGTGGTGGCCCAGTGGTAGGGTGCTGGATTACTGATTCGAAGGTCGGGATTCAAGCCCCACTGTCACCAGGTTGTCACTGCTGTCTCCCCAGTGCAGCTAACTGGGTTATCAAAGGCCAGCCATGTCTCAACTGTCTGTAGTGAAAGGCATGTAAAAGAACAATTGCTGACTTTCGTAAAGAATAGGCTGCATAGCTGTCAGCGTGTTTCTGCCCTGCGATGACCAGGCGAGCTGTCCAGGGTGTACTCTTTCCCTCGTTGGTCGGCTGAGTACCCTAATTAGGATTAAGCGGTTCAGAAAATGAACGATGAACAATGAGGCAACTTGGCACTTAAAAACTAAGGATTCCTGATACATTTAAAGCACTGTACAAATTGCAGTAATTTACTGTTGCCAAGTAAGACATCCGTTACCGTTAATACTACAGTAATTGCATTATTTATTTAAAGCTGTTTCATACTGTGAAAATTACAGTAATTTACTGTAAAGAATTTCTTACCGCAAAAATTACAGTAAATTTCCAGCAACTCTGCTGTCAGTAATTTACTGTAACTTTTACGGTAAATTTTTTACAGTGCATTTATGGAAGAAGCACCAGGTATCAGGGCTTTATAAAGGTCTGTAAAGTTCAGCTATGGGAGATTTTCAAAACAAGAACTTTTACTTGTACTTTTTTGTGTCTCATTCATATTTTTTCTTAATAACTGTTTAAAGGACTGCATGGCTGTGTATGTATATCACTGATGCCTCACAGCAAGCAGGTTCTGGCTTCGAACTTGCCGATTGACTAGCTTTAGCTTATTGTGACCCGCAGTGGAGAGGTGGTATAGAAAAATAATGAATGAACTGTTTGTAGCTGCTGTAATGGGAGTGCTTACAGGTATTGACTTGTTTCATAATTATTTCACAATAATAAAGGTTAATAGGAATGTAAGAAGGTGGCATGGTGGTGTTGGGGTAATAACATCCACTTTACAGCAGGACGGTCCTGGGTTTGGGTCCTAGGCTCGGTGAGGGTGTTTTTGTGTGGAGTTTGCATGTTTTCCCAGTGCTGGTGTCAGTTTCCTTTGGGCACTCCGGTTTCCTCCCACCGTCCAAAGACATGCTCATTAGGCTAACTGGCTGTTCCAAACTGACCACTGATTTCACATGAACTCTCAAAGAATTAATTTTACCCTGGAAATTTTACTGTGTAGGTATGGATGTGAGTGTGAATGGTTGTTTAAGTGTGTTGGGCCTCTGATGGTCTGGTGAGCTGCGCAGGGTGTATCCCACCTTAGTCCAGAGTCGGCTGAGATAGGCCCCAGCCTTCCCACTACCCTTAGAATTAGGTGGTTGGGCTTAATCCAAGTACTAGCCTGCCCAGGGGTTAGCCAACTACCAGATTTCAGACTTTTTTTGGAAGTTCAATTCCTTTTTCCCCCCACAACTTCCTAACTTCTCTTTGGTTGGGAATTATTCTGCCCCAGCTTTAATTTTAACCCACTAATGATTAGAATAAAACTGAATATTCCTGTGTATCCAATTCTCAAGCACTGCATGTTTTTTCAGTATTTTTTAAGACTGCCGGCTCTAATGATACTGTCTCCAACATAAACAATGATGAGATTCAGAGTTTATGTTAAACTAAAAAAAGCACCTTATGGTTTAGTGTAGTATCTACGAAAAAAAAAAGAAAGACAAGAAGCATGAGATATGAAAACTTCAGTCCCCATGTGGGGGTAACATTTTTTATTCTTTAACTCAATTGGACTTACCCAGCTGTGCCTTTGCAGTGAGTACTCATAACATATCCCAGTTTTTTTTTCCAGTCATACCCATGCTTTGTGGGGTTTGTCTCCAACATACTGCAAGGGTGTAAGTCTTGCTTGCGAAATTTCATGGTATAAAACCTGAACATGACCGGTGTGGTGATAATTATATCCGTCCAAATATTTGTAGGCTTTCATCGACTCACATGTGTGCAATGTCCAGGGTAGTTTATCAGATGGTTTGTACATGTCCGGAAAGTTCACTTGCTAACTCTGTGATTCTAGTTTTTATCAGCAATGCTGTATGGATCAGGAAGCTTCTCTCCGGCAACAACCAGTTTTTCATGATATCTTCCCAATGCAACTTTACCCACGTTTGTGATTTGCTTTGAGTTTGTTGTCAATTTTCCATGATTCTGCTCCTCTACCTTCTCCTTTGTCTTTTGCCAACCTGGCGACTACATGTGTGCAAAAAACACAAATGAAAACAATAACATGAAATGGGCTTATACCGTTTATACATCAGGGTCACAGGGGTTGCTGGAGCCAATACAAGCTGACTTTGAATGAGAGGTCGCCAGTGTATTACCGACACAAACACCACTTATTAACGGCACACAGTTGTAGATTGTTTTCTTATGACCGCAAACCCTGTTGTGCATTATTCCATGCTCATTCCATGACTCACCGGAATACTCACTTCTGATCGGTCACTTATTCTATAGCTGTCTGTTATTACTTTCTAACAGACCATTGCTAAGAATAACAGACTGAATGGGCGTGTAATTAGTAGAAGCAATAAATTTTTTTTTTTTTTAAATCAACATCATGTCATAAGGGAGCAGCCGTGGCCTAGTGGTTTGAGAAGCGGCCTTGGGACCGAAAGGTTGCAGGTTCGATTCCCAATCCAGCAGGAAAAATGTGTGGCGGTGGGGGAGTGAGCTGCACCTTCCCTTCCTCCACATTCACGGCTGAAGTGCCCTTGAGCAAGGCACCTAACCCCCAACTGCTCTCCGCTGCAATGTGTGGCAACCTCCTGCTCCGAGTGTGTGTGCGCTCACTTTGGATGGGTTAAAAGCAGAAGTCAAAATGTCCCTTGCGGAATTAATGCAGTATAAAATAATAAGTAAATAAATAAGTAAATTAGTGGGAATAATATACAGAGATCTTGTGATTACTGTAAGATAAACCCTGCTTTGTGTCAGGGTCCTTGATCCCCCCAGTCCTGGTTTATTTCAGGATAATGACTGGCTTGTTGAACATTATTTCTTTCTTAAGTCATTAATAAACTCTTAAGAGTTCAGGCAAATTTTGTCTTGTGTTATGAGTCAGTCAAGTAGATCCCTGTAATAATCCTGTTTTCCCTACTGCCCTCTTAATGTGAATTATACATGTGTCCTCTTATGTAAATAAAATTTGTCTTAATTTAAAACCCAGTGCCGCTTAAACATTATTATTACGCCGTCTCAACGGTCGTGTCTGACGCACTAAACTGCGACACCACAACAAGCCCCACCCCTAGCCCTCATTGTCCCCGCCCACTCATTCATTCATATTTGGTGTTCCGGAAGTGCGCGAGGGTCGGGTTAGCCAGTGCCTGCGCGAGCTGACTCGTGGGGTGAGAAACAGTTTCATATTGAATATTTCAGTTTAAAAAGGAAGTGTCACTACAGGGTTTCAGTGGTATTGCGATGTCTAGAGCGTGTCGCTTGAATGATAGCGTTGTACATGTGCTGTAACCTTAAGAAAGTTTGAAATATGGCTTGCAAGCGAGCGGGGTTTTGCACACGGTGTCACCGGCTCGAACCCTCGCCTCGGTGCGCAGAAAATGGCTGGTCGCAGGTCCGAGCTCGGAGTCTGTCCTCACAGTGCGGCAGGATAGAAAGGCGGCTAGCCTTCGCTTAAAGCTTTTCTACACAGGAACGAATTAAACGCGTTTAGCGACACGGGTTCGAGCGAGTCGTAACATCAAAGAATGGTAGGCTGAATGCGTGTGTGTGTGTGTGAGTGTGTTTTTTCTAATCGGACCTCCGACTCCGTGTAATGGCGTCCGTCTGTGCCCGTGTCGCTTCCTCCCGCAGGACGTTTCAGAGCTCTGACTCTGCGCTTCTTCTCAAACCCTGAGACGGGGGCGTTCACCGACGCGTGCACCTTGTTTAATAAGATCTCATTAAAACAACTAAACGACTTTCAACGCTATTGGCAACTAGTAAGCACAAAGCCAGCAGTTGAACTGAGGCTAGGTGTTATTCACATCATGCAAAATAACCCACCCTGTGTGCGTGGAAGATAATATTTAAATATTTCTAGGTCTGGGATATTTAATGTGCAAGAGGGAGCCTTATGTTATGAGTCTCTAGAGTTTATTAATTATTTAGCATTAAACACACACACACACACACACACACACACAGTTACAGATGATTCTCCCAGAGAGAGAAGCCCAGTTTACTACAGCACCTCAGTAGAATTGAAAGAGCTTGAGAAGTTTGCTGAGTCAAGACTAAACTATAAATTTAGCCTAAATGAGGAGGCACAGGGCAGTTTAAAATGCAATGTGGTGGACTTGATTCTCACCACAATAAAAGCGGAAAGAAAAACAAACAAACAAACAAACAAAAAAAAAACCCCGGATGCTAGTTACTAAGATGAGATGTTTATTGAAATGATCAAAAGTCGTCCCCTTGTTCAAAAGAAAACAGTAGGTTTAAGCAATGTTCCCAAAGTTATGCACTTTTCCATGTTTTCAATAGGACACACACACACACACACACACTGGAAGCATGAAACCTGCTATTGACATTTCATATCAAGGATGTTGGGTCCCTGGGTCTCGGCACCATCTGTAACAGATCATGAGGTCTCGGCATCAGAAGGCATAGAATGATGTTGAAGGTAATGTTTAAGGTTTTTATTTTATTTAATTGTTTGTGTGTGTGTGTGTGTGTGTGTGTGTGTGTGTGTATGCGTGAATGCAGATTTGTAGCAGCTGAAAGGATTGGCCAGTTTAGAAATATTTTTTATATAGCAGTTGAAATAAAAACGTGCAGCATAAATAATTACCCTGGATATATAATTACACTGGGGCATGATGTCCACCAATCTCCACGATGGAAGAGATCCGTGATGAGCGTGGGGGGTTACGGGATTAAATCCTGATGATCTCGAGGGAACTTGGTGAATTCATGATGATTGCGCTGATCATGGCAAAATGCTTGACTGACAGCAATCATGACAGAACGTGGGTATCGTAGTAGAGCGCCGTAGAGCTTAACAGACCTTGATGCGCCATCGTAGGGGATCTTGATGAACTTGGAAACACGATTCCTTTAAGTTTCATCTCTTGGATGCACCCTGCCTCCTTTTCATACCCCGATCGTGAGCCAAGCGTGCTCATAAATCATGGAGCTCCGCGCATTTTTGAATTGCGAAGATCGCGGGTTAGTGTATATACTACACAGGAATGGTGTGATCTGATTGGTCTGCTCTCTCAGGATTATAAATCATTATTCCGAGTGGATCTGGCTTAACTAAAAACAGATAACTCACAGTTAATCATGGTCACTTGGAGCAAGTGGTGTAATCACATCACACTTTAAAATAGAAAAACCACCATACAAATCTTAGTTTTTCTTGTGTTTCTTGTAGTGTCTACACAGTCCGGAAAATGAATAAATTTAGTTTCTGAATGAGAAGGGCGAACAGAGCAGATGTCGCCAGCTACACAGAGCTGTTAGCCAGCTCAAAGCGCAGAGCTCACCTGATCTCCCTCAGTGCCATGGTTAAAATTTGTAAATATAAACTTTTCCTTTAGAGACCACAGTTTACTTTCATTTCACTGATTTTCTGTCGTTTCTGTACAGATTGCATTAGCAACACAGAGCTATGAGCTGTTCAGGGTGAACCCTGCCTTTGCCTGGAGTCAGCTGGGATTGGCGCCAGCTTTCCCATGCCCCAAAACAGGATAATATGGAAGTGTTCATGGAATGCTGCAGATGAACCTATTTTTCGTAACGGAAACCGACGGAAATAGCCGAGGGAGGCCTGGGTGAATAACAATTTTGGGTAGCATTGTAATCCAATGGGTAGCATTGCCACTTCATAGCTCCAAGGTCAGTACAGTACAGTACTGTATTATGTCACTCCTGAGAAGTTTTTTTAAGAATGTTTGGCAAATAGCTAAGATGCCAACTTGTCAAGAATACGGTCCATTGGAGTATGTAATGACACAGGAGTAGCAATGCAGAATACAACAACACACCTGTTTTATGTAAGGAATAACACAGAGTGGGTTATTATGGAAGGATACTCCGATGCACAGTGGAGCGGCCTTATATCAAACTGAAAGGGTTTATTTCATAATAATGACTGGCCCGCTGTACATTATTTCACTTAATACATGAATACTTACTCAAGAAAGCAATAATTTGAAACAAAATATTGATTTAAAAATGGCTTTATTGATTTTGAACTGATTTCATTGCTTCCGCTAATGATGTGGCCAATAGCAACGATCTGTTGTATTTAACAGTCTGTTATAAAGGAATAACAGTGAACGCTGAATGCAGTGACTCACCAATCAGAATTGAGGGGTGGTACGATGAGACCCAATACAAAGCAGATTAAAACCAGGGATGGACATTTCAAGCAAAAGTGCTCTCTGATCATTCTTCTATCATAGAATCACCCTCATGTCAACACACACACACACACACACAGAAAAATTTACACACAGTTGTGTTAGACTTATGATATGCTAGCTTTATCTGGCAAAAATAAACATATTTAAATCACTATTTTGTGTCAAATAATTTTATTTAGTAAGTAGCTGAGTAATAAGGGGAATAATGTTCAGTGAATTGATCATTATTGGGAAATAAACCCCCTTAGACTGATTTAAGACATGTTCTCTAATGATTGGGGTCCAGATCACACTGTCAGGGTTTATTTTATGATGATTACAACTTGCTATACATTATATCTTACGTAGCATCTAATCTCAAATTCCACTAGTTTCACCAGTACCTAGTAATGTGTTCTTCTTCTATTATTGTTTAATGGCTTTTAGGTGCAACTAAACTGCCACCTTCTGGTGGTAGTAACACATTACTTACTGCCAAGCACTCATAGAGTCCAAGACACCTCTGCCAAGCAGCATGGATAATGTAGCAAATGGATGGAATACAGGTGAATGGGAGATACTAAATCCGTGAGCTGGGGTGGTTTCACCAGGACACCTTGTGTTCATCCAAAATTAACTGATAATGAAAGATAAAACACATAGTTTAGGTTTTAGGGTCAGAGTCTCGGTTAAAAGTCCATATATGGTTTCCTTTTAGTGTTACATAGTAATGGCATGTTTATTGGCACTTCTTTTGAAGTTATTAGTGCTTGGAATCCTGTGACCCTGATTTTGATCTTTAAAGGTCAAAGGTAATTGTGTCATTTGAAAGCGTGTATATGGTTTCCTATCTGTTCCTCATTACATCTGTGGGTGGATGTTACTTTGACTTTTAGATAAGTAATTTCAATTTAACAATGGCATTGGGAAATGTATTCAAAAAGTTATGACCTTGCTCTGACCTTTGACCCAGACATTCCAAAATCAAACCATCTCTGGGACTCAGGTAGGGTAGTGTCCCGACCAAGTTTGGTTAAAATCCATGCGCAGTTGTAAGCACAACCTTCATTTACAGACAAACTGACTCACAAACACCGGTGCGTACAGTGCAACAGTAAATATATATAAATTTTAAAGACAGCACTACAGATGTATAAACGATTTGATTTTATACAGCTCAGCCAAAAAGAAAGTTACACACTCTTATATTTTGATGGACCACCTTTAGCCATCATTACAACATGTAATCGCAAATGGCATTGTTTTGACAAACTTAAACAACATCACAATTACTTTTCTTTTTTTTTAATTATCCGTTAATTTTCCATTGAATTTCCATTGGGTTCATTTTTCACTGACATTTTGAATTGATGATGGGAAAATCAAACCACTCCATAAAGTCTTTTCCAGCACATCCCAAACACATTCAATAGGGTTAAGGTCAGGACTCAGGACTCATGCTCTCTGAAACACTTTTTGAGCCCCAATTTTATATTTGACCATCAGGGAAGAAAAAGTCCATTGATGGGATAACCTGATCATGCACAACATTCAGGTCATGATATCATTTTGTCATGACGTTCTGACATCATTTTATTGCCACATAATGTTGCTGATCTCGACCTGACCAACTGAATGTCAGTTATGTGCTGTAATTGAGGCTAAAGGTGTACCAAAATATATTAGTGTGGGACTTGTTTTGGACGGGTGGTATATGTACAAAATATACATGTTAAAAAAGCTTGTGTGCCCTATCACATCTTTAACATTAGGTAGCTACCTTGCCAAGCTAATCAGCAGCAACAAACTTCCTGAAGTACAGAAAGAGTACCCTCAGTAACTTATTACTATCAGATGGTTATTACTTCAATACTCTGTTCAATTCAGATGATGCAACCTAGCAAACTAAATGTTTTATCTAATTTAGTGTCCTGCAAAAAATGCTAATGTTAACTGAGGGCTTTGGCTGGTTATGCAACAAACTAAACAACAGCCCAATAGCAGAATTTTTTGAAATTTTAAAAATATTTTACTGGCAGTATATGGATTTGCAGTGGACTCGGCATGGCTGCATATTTTTGCTAGAAGTGCTCATATGGTAATAGTGTATTACTACAAAAAATGAGAGGATGTATGCCCTTTTGTAACTGGCCTGTTCTCTCTACCTATTTTCTTTCTAAGGCCATTACAGACTGGTAAGATAACAGTCCGCTTTGAAAGGCCCAGTACATCCTCAAGTCACATTGACATCTTATTTCAAATACAAGAAGAATACAATTTTTTCATGTTCCTTTTGTGGGAGCTAGTTATTCAGTTCCTGCTATCATTTATTTTGGCTATTGCAAACAGAAGTTTCTTCACCAGCCTCATGTTTTTCTCATTCTTAAATTTACTAAGACAAAAAAAATGCAGCTTGGCATAATACTGAGAAGCCAAAAAATACAATATTCCCTACCTTGAAGGCATTCCATATTTGAAAACTTTAACTGTTACAAAGTATGAGACCTGATACTCTTTCCATAAATATTATATGAAAATCTTCAAACATCTTCAAAAAAGTTCACCCTATGATTTACTGAAACTATTGTAATGGTAACATATTAGAACTAGTGTATTCATATAAACCTGTGGTTAATGTTACAGTGGGAACTAGCTTCAGAGACGTGCTGTAAATGAAAATTAACACATGATTTGAGTATTCAAGTGGGATATGGTATAAAAGTAGGCAGTTAATTTCTGTTATAAGTTAGGTTTATGTCTAGTAGCATGCTCTTTATGCATGGTCATTGGTACTGTATCAAGAGAATTATTTTCAAGTGTGTGGATTTCTCTCTGGACAAGCACTGTTTGTGACAACAAAAGCTATAAGCACTATATTATATAAACAATACACTGTCTGCCTTGAATGCATGCCTTGAATTTATATGTATAAAATGCCTTTACATTGCAGTGTATTTCCTGTTGACTCTTCCCCATGAATAAAGTGGACAGGTTCTTGTGAATGATGCTACATTTTTATTCACATGCCATATTAAGATTTATACTTGAATTTAACAGAACTATGTGAAAATTTCCTCCTTAAATTCTGCTCAAATATTAAAAGAATGCCATTCGTTTTTCTTTTCCAGATTAATGAACTTTCCCATTGGCAGTGACAGGAATGGCAACAGAAGGCTCCACCAAAAGGGAAAATGGTTCTATTTATATGGTTTATACAAGTGGATTTGGAAGAAAAGTTTCAGTGAATTCTCAGGTAGTAATAAACTGACTAGTACACACTGAATGACATCGTCACTTCTTCTCTGGTGAGCTAACAACCAAAGTTAGCATATGCTTGTTTCAAAAACCAGTGGATTTTGTTTAGGACCATAGCCATCCAATGGGACATATTTAAACTCTTATTTCGAGTCAATCAAAAGTAGGTTTTATGGACAAGATTGTAAATTTGTGGACCTTATTGGAATTTTAGCCTAAAAACCAAATACCCCTTCCATCTCAGGAGTATGTCAACAATGGGGTGGTACTAATGGTAAAGACAAAACAAGAATGGAGAACTACACTATGCCTTGATTCAGTTTCAGAAATGGTGTCATTATGCCTGAATCCACACCAGACCATACACGAATAGCTTCACAACTGACACCCAACATCAGGACTAACACTATTTAAACAAAAATGAATGAACCAATAACCAAAGCGATATATTTTAACCCCAACCTCTTATCCAGTGATTACCCTGTAAAGGATCTTCACCGACAATCCCCTCTAAGGAATACTAGTAATAAAATACATGATGAAAGTCTCAGTCACATTACCAAAGAGGAGGTGAAGCTACAGGACGTCACAAATGTTACTGGGACTGAGCTATTGGAAAAGACCAGAGACTGTGTGGACAAAACACAGATGGAACACAGTCAGGTGTGCAACAATGCAAACTGTACTGCTTCAGTCCCATTTTATGATGAACAGAAGGGATTTGATGTAGCAATTCCTGAAGCTGTTACTTGTGTTAAAGAAGCCATGGGGCAGGAAGAGGGTTGTGCAGTACTGGATTTAAGCCTGCCAAAAAAGAACATCAGGGATAACAGTGAAAAGTGTAAATGTACTCTAGATCCTGAAAACCAGGCTTCATTAATAATGGAGGTAGATGAAGTCAAGGATGACACTCAGCATGTAGATGTGGTGCAAGATGAGGACAATGAAGATTACTGGTCTGACTTGGGATACGATCATGTGAACAACTTTCACTTAGAAAATTGGGATCACTGTTCTTCTTATGTAGCCATACCATCTACCTATGGATCAATCATGTGTCCTGATCCAAAGGATACACTTCTCATAGATGACCAAGGTATTCCCTACACTCTTACTCCAGATGGTCAAAAAGTTCCCCAGCTAGATCCTTCCGAAATGCCAGTGACTGCCTCGGATGAGACGGGATCAGCAGGGTCAGACTTCGACATGTCTTTTGCTTTTCAGGATGTAGAGCCTGACCAAGAGTTGTTTCTTCCAGATTTAAATTTGGAGGACTTGTCACCTAGCTCGTCGACAGAAAACTCTCAAGCTACTATAGCAGTGGAGAAGTCGTCACCCAGTGATGCCACTGTTGAGACCGGGCCGTCTGCCTTGCCAGCGATGTCTACCCTACCTTCCCTTCCTATTCAGATTATGGCTAATAATACCGACTCAACTACTCCTATCCTCCTACTCCCACAATCACACCTTCAAACTCTTACAGCTTCAACGTCTAATACTAATCCTGAACTTTCAGCTCTTTCGCTACCTTTTGCCTTTGCTGCAAACTCACAGTCCAGCCCTGTCTTACTTGTTCTTCAACCTCCCGAAGTATCCTGTGGAATTCAGTCTTCCTCATCTTCAGGACATTCTTCTTCAGTTTCCTCCTTATCATCTGTTGCACATCCTTCATCTTTAAGTTCACCTGGCGCTAAACTGGAACCTGTCTCCTGTACAACTGCTCTAAATCTCTCAGGAAAAACGAAATCCTGTAATTATTCCGCTGCCCCTACCTCATCCATTGCTTCCTTCAGCACTTCCTCTTTGAACTCTTCAAATCTCGCTAAGCAACTGAAAACTGATACCTGCTCTGACATGCCCACTTCTTTCCAAGAAGCACTGCTTAGATTAGCTGTATCTGCTGAACAAAAAAATGAAAATCGACCCAAATGCATTGACAAATCTTCAGTCTTTAACTTGTCATCTTGCACTGAAGAAGCTCAGGCACAAGAGGAACATTGCGACACTGAAAAAGTGTTACCAATCTCTGAGCCAGGGTCTGTCTCAGTGGACCGAACAGACTCTTTAATACAACCCCTTACTGAAGACCTTCCACTCCAGTCCTCTACTTCCCCTTCTCGTCCAGGCTCGCCAATACTTCCCGCCGACAATTCAAAGAAACAGGATCCTCAGGCATTAGGCCCACGTCGTGTTCTTTACTGCCAGTATTGCCCACGGATTTTCTACTACCTCTCAGACCTTGAACGCCACTCCATCACACACTCCCAGAAGAAGCCACACGTATGCCAGCTGTGTGGCAAGGCTTTCAAACGCTCCAGCCATCTGGAGCGGCACAAGCACATCCATACAGGTGAGCGGAACTTTGAGTGCCAGCTTTGCCCACGGCGTTTCCGAGAAGCTGCAGAGCTGACAAGGCACCAGCGGGTACACACGGGTGAAAAACCTTATCAGTGTCTGTTATGCCACATGCGGTTTGCTGAGCGCAACACTCTACGACGGCACACTAAGCGCAAACATCAGGGTCAACAGCAGGAAGCAATGAACTCAAAAGTAAAGCCAGAAACCGAAGGGGTTTCACTTGTTGGTATGCATGAGCAACCGGAAGAAAATGCAGAGTGGTACATCTCAACAATGACTGAGATGGAATCTGACAATGACACAGGAGGAGAATGAAAATTTAACATCGTAATGAGGCTTCATTTATATATTTCGGTGTTTTAAAAAATTTTTTTTTTTTTTTTATTACACTTGCAATTTATTTACTTTTCTATTTAAATACTATTCTGTTCTCATTGAGTATGCAGTGAAAATTTGCAGTGACAGAACTGAAATTCACTTAAATAGATTGATACACATGGCAATTCTTTGGCTTTGTTATTCTTTTACCTCCTATTTTTACCCTTAATAACTTCTTAGAATGTCTTAATTACATGAGTGCACATTTCTTACTCTGGTAAAATGAACCACTTCGCTGTGAAGGTCAAGTAATCAGATTTGTTGACTCTTGATTAGTGCTTTTCCTGTGATCATTTAAAATGCTTCACAAGCTTCATTACCAAGTAATGTATCATGTCACATGATGCGTCCAGGCACCTTCAGAGTTGTACAGTAAAGGTGTTAATTTCAGTTTCCTATTTTTATTTAAAGGTTGTACAGATCTGTTTTTTTTTTACTATTGTGCCTTGAACACTTATTTTATCATTACCCATTAATTCAGTTGCTTTCGGCTTTTCAAAAGTAATGCACACTGTGAAAGTAGAACATTTAAAATTTCTTCTCAGCCTGTTATTCTTACAGCTTTCAATCTGTTGTGAATATAGAAGTGTTCTGTATCACTGATTGTTGCTTAAAGTGTTAACAAAATCATTGCTCTTTTCAAGTTTGGGTTAGTTTGCTATGTTGCAGTTTGGTACAACATAAGTAATATTAAGAAATGTAAATAACATTAAAAAACAGAATTTGGTGTGTATATAAATAGTATTTGGTCATTTAATTTGATTTTCATTTCTTATTTTGAGTGCGACTCATAGAAATGCGCATCAACAGAGAAAATATTCTGTGTAATATGTTAATATATTCTCTGTAAATAAAAAAAAATCATCCTGGGTCTGATTGCCCTAGGGTTAATTTAAAACTCTATAGCGTGTATTTCATATATAATTAGCAATCATAATATTTGCACATGTTAATTAAAGCTTGCTTGCTAACCTCTCTCTCTCTCTCTCTCTCTCTCTCTCTCTAACTTACTTTAATCATTCTTATAATCAATTGTGCAGGTAGTTTATTCTGCTTTAGCATTACTAGACTGCAAATATTCAAAGCGAAGAAGAAATATTACCAGATGCAGTTGTGGTCACAGTATTGTGCAGTACTCAATGTATATTGTATAGGATTAATTTTATTTATTAAACTCATTATACATTAGACCTTCTACAGCGCTATGGAATAAAAATGTAATTGTCATAAGAGGGGAGTTATAAGCCTTACAAATGGTTATTTTAAAAAGAATAAGCAAAATGACTGCTTGTAAAGTAAATGCAGGAAATGATGTGTTTGGTATAATAATTGTTAACAGATACGTAGTAAGACCAAGCACTTCTATGAAACACAAACCACTGGGTTAAATTCAATACATATGCATAAATATGAGCATATGTCATAGTCTCTGTCACACTGTATAATTTCTAAATAAAAAAAGGTTTAAAATAAATCTTGTCAGACATTTTTTTATAAGAATCTTATAAATATTAAAAATTGCAATTGATTGGACAGTGGTGGCTTAGTGGTTAAGGGTTACTGATCCGAAGGTCAGCGGTTTAATCCCCACTATCACCACTGTTGGGCCCTTGAGCAAGGCCCTTAACCCT
>JAQMYF010000001.1:32144050-32169391 GCA_030014195.1 Neosilurus mollespiculum
TCTCTCTCTCTCTCTCTCTCTCTCTCTCTCTCTCTCTCTCTCTCTCTGTGACACACACACACACACACACACACACAAATCTATCTGTTCATGTGGATACCTTACAGTGATGTAATTATTCATGCAGCTGATGCAATTCCTACACCTATCCCTACCCTTAACCAAAGGCATGTTTTATATATTTATATATCTTTATTTTCAAATAAAAGCTGAAAGAAAAACTCTAGTATATTCTCACAAACTCAAAACTCTCAGATATTGCTATCCCTGTGGAGGCATTTGGTCCATAAAAACATATAAAACTAGCCCATACACAGACACACACACATGCTAGTTCATATAGTTTATATTCACGAATCTTGTCAATGTAACATAACCCATGAAGGATGCCAGCCTTCTAATACGCTCTGAAATTTTCATTTTACTCAATATACAGTTATTAAGTGAATGATTCTGATTGTGCACTTTAATGTTAAATATGTAAATGTGTTAGTCTGTAATCTGTAGAGCTTTGGAACCTGATCTTACAAGAGTCTGAGAGTGACTGAAACCGTGAAGCCTCCAAACCTCAGCATCAATCAGTCAGCAAACGAGTCTGGTGTGTGTGTGTGTGTGTGTGTGTGTGTGTGTGTGTGTGCCAGTCCTAAGGTTTCTGAGGAGGGGGTTGGGTTGGGGGGCAGGGTGCTTGTTTGACAGCCCAACACAGTTGGCACAACTTCATCCAGAGAGGGGGTAATGAGAGAGAGAGAGAGAGAGAGAGAGGAAAGGAGAGGACAGGGTAAGTTCGGAGACAAGGAAAAGAGGTAGGAACTCTCAACTCCTTGACTCCAGACACTCACCTTTGGAAGATCTTTGAAGAGAAAAGAAGCAAACATAAAATGAAGGCTACCACTACTAAATGCATCTGAATTCCTGCCCTCCTTTGTCTCGCCCTTTGGTTTTTCTCTCTCTCTCTCTCTCTGGCACAGGCCACTCCACTGGCGGTATACCACAGAACATTTTTATGTGAGTATCATTCTTTCTTATAAGCACAGTTGTCAGTCTTGGGTACAGATGAATTTTATAGTGCGAATGTCTAAATAATAAAAAAAAAATCTGACATAGTTAAATATCACAAAGAAAATCTTAATGGTGTTTTTGGAGTAGGTCTCTTCTGAGTAGTACCTTTTAAAAATCAATATTGCACTGAGACATTGTCAGATGTCAGCATTTGACTAGGGCTTGTAAAAAAAAAAAGTTAATCATTCTGTCCATTTCTGCATTGCTGGCAGTAACTCAGGCCTCTGTGTGAATGATTTTTACCTCCTCTATAAGCTCTGGCTGCTTTAACCACAGCTACTCATTACTGTACTTTAGATGACAGAATCTGTCCTGTTTAATAAAATGATGGCTTTAAAAATGTGTATTAGCAATAATGGTTACCACCAGCCTCTCACTAACCATATTTCTTGCTCCCTTTTCTTCTCATTCTCACTCTTTTAGTAATATTTATTAAGAAATTGAGTATGACTTAATATCTTAAGATGTATTCTGCTGTGTTAGTTACTTTTATGTAACCTTTCTCTCATCCTCACTTTCTTGTAGAGGCAGAAAAAAATATCTAAGTCCATCCCTCATACCTGCTGTACAGGAGGAAACCCAACAGGACCTCCATATTATACATTGTCTGCCTCCAACTGTCCATCATGACCTTGCTGGCCTCTGAGAGGTCGCTGCTCATCCGGAGCAAATTCCGCTCAGGTAAGCACTAAGGTCAGAGTTTGCATCAACCTTGAGCATGTAAGAGCATAGCTGCCATTTGTGAGAGTGCATGTGGGTGAAGTAGTCTGGTTGGCAAATACTGTATAGTGATTTGTTGGGAGTCTACAGGTGTGTGTGTGTGTGTGTGTGTGTTGGTGGGTGTGTGGGTCTGTATGCTGCTGTGAACTAGTTGTCTGGTCATGAGGACACCTCACTTTTCATTTGGTGTGATTCAGTTTCATTTGGAATCATGTGGTTATTATAAAGTCAGGAGAGGTGAGTGTAGTTTCGGTACAGGTGTGGATGATGAGACATGAAGTTGTTCATGGATGTAATAATAATGAGAAGCTATAAAACAAGATTCTGTTGAAATGCTTAAAACGGTTAATGACGAGAAAAATAAATTAAACTGTGGATACTGCTTCACTTCATGATATTGCCCAAAAATGCATTGGCTGAGTAATTATAACCCGGAATTTATGCCTAATTGTGTGTTTGGGCCATTGAATAGATTCAGATGCAACAGTGATTAAAAAACCTCCATGAATGTTTTCAGAATCAGAATTATAGTACTTTATTGACCCTGGAGAAAAAAAACCCCAAAAAACTTGCTCAACCCACATATTGAGAGGGCAGCTACTTATGAACACGTTTTTTTAATTCAGATGTGCTTTTAAACCCAGACAATACTGAATAAGAAATAAGACATGAAAATTGTTTGAAGAAGATTTTTTGGATAAGTGTTCCATCAGTATTTTGAGCTGATGATTTTATTCATTTCAGTTTTATAAATGATGATTTAGCACTAGACGTAGGGGGCTGTTACCACACTAAGGCTTATTTTACATAGTCAATTTATTTACATAGATAATTGATGTATTAACACGGGTATTCCTGTCTAAAATCTATAAATTAATATGATTTCCTTTTTTCTTTTTGGTTTATGATGCTGCTAGTCCTGGCCTGGCAGTATCATAGCTCTGCTCAGTGTAGAACCTTCTCCTCATTTAGGCATCTAATAACTGATTCATCTTTTTATTTAATTATTGAAGGGGTCATAGCAAAAAGGAGGTTAAACACATCTTGGGTCCAAACATGTTCATGGTATAAAATAATAGCATAAAAAAATTTTTTTCATCAACCATTTGAAATATTTATTTCTCACGTGACTTTATTATAAAAGAACTTCAAGTTTCTGCAAAATGGGGTTATAAGCAGCCAGGACTTTTTTAAAATTGACTCCATTTCATATGTAATTGATTAAGCCTTTATTTTGTTAAACATTTTTTGTATTTGGTTGAGGTGTTCAGTATTGTAGATCTATACCCTGAAATTGGCGATTTCTCATGTAATGATCTGAGATATTTTGCCAGAAATTGGCAGAATGCTTCAGTTTAAAAAAGATTTGAAAAGGTATTTTGGAGAATGCCCAATGATGAGAAGTGTTGGTGTTTCTTCAGGAAAGACCATGTCGCTCTCACGTTCTGTCCTCAAAAGCCTTTAAAAACCCAATGCCCTCTAACACACTGTGTCTGCGTATGTGGCCCCACTGACTGAAGCACTCTGGCTTTTAAATATTGCCCTTCACATATTTGGTAAAATCACATGATTATACACAAAATGATTTGTCCTTGGATGAGCTAGGATGAAGTCCTGATGATATTGAGTTTTGATGAAGCGAGACAGGAAGACTGAACATTTTGGTGTGTTAATATATTTCGCAACCCTGAAATAGTGATTCAGCAGTTTGGCTCTATGCAACAATGATATATTTACATCCCAATAAAAAAATGCCATGGGTGGTGAACACAGCTAGTTTCTAGTTGTCTTGTTTTTGGAGTGACATTATTACCAGGAGAAACAAAAAAGTTATAGCTACAGGAATGAAGCTAAAGGGAATATCTCTTAAATGCACCATATACTTCCAACCAAATTATTATGACCAAGTCTATTTGCTTTGCATTTGTTTGATAGTGTTTGGCTTCACTAGTATCAGACAAAAACTGTGTCAAATCCATACATTACTGCTGGGCTCATGGCAGCATAACAAAATATTTTATTTTAATTTTTAAATAATTGGAATGGAGCTGAATTAAAACATCAACTCCAGAATTGCATCAGAATTGTTTTATATGACATCATTCATATACAGAATAATAAACATGCAATTACTTCAGTTTTAAGAAACAGTAATGGAATTACCAAAAGCCATGACTGTAGTGAGCTTTTTGTTTAATACATCAGGTCATCGTCATGTTTACTGCTGAAGTAATTTTACCAATATTACACCTGAGTACCACTGACATTGCTGTGATGGATTTGTTCACACACGTCATTGAACAGGAAGCAAGACATATGATGCACTCCTATTTTTCTTTTGACATTGTTCTTCGATCCTGCATGGTTTACTGCTCTGCACTGTCATTGACCTTTGACGTGCTTCTCGCTTCTGTTTATTTGTCCTTCAAGATTAAACATCCGTACTATCCTTCTTTTATCCTGGACATTTTCCTGACCTTCATCCTGATGAATCAGGACTACAGGAAATGATAGATATGCTGGAAGAGCCATGGTTCCATACAGTACATTAAATGAAATTATTATTATTATTATTTTTTGCAAACCATTTACTTAAATTGATTCATTGCTTGTAAAAACCTTTTGTCCTGGATAGAATGTAGCAGTTGCCACAAGTTTAATAGCAACTGTCATGTCACCAAAGTGTAAGGCAAATCCTATTTATGCAAGTGTGAAAGGTGTTCAGGAGCACATTTGCTAAGACTCTAATGCTGCACTCTTGGCAGGTGTATAAACACAAGGTTTTCCACACAACAATAGTTTTGACAAGTTAGTGACACTAAACCATAAAGAGTTGTTTTAATACACTGACCTTAAAATTGCTTTTCTTGCCTTTTCCTGTTCTTTATAATGGACCCAAATTCTGTAAAGCTGTCAGAAGAGCTGTACACAAACAGGAGCGGAGGCACCAGCAAAGTCAGTGCTGTCCCACTTGATACAGTAAATGTTCTTAGTACTGCATATCAAAGTAACCACTTTTATTTTATTCAGTTATACATTTTCAATTAATTAGATCAGGTACAAATATGAAAACCATACAGTTTTTGCAAAAAGAAAAAAGAGGAAGAAATTACTTAGCAGAGATGACAGTATAAAAAAGGGGGGAGGGGGAGACAGCTGAAAGGGGGATGGGGTGACAGAAATAGAAGTACTGACGGATAAATAGTTACCTCCTCCCCTCTTTTCCTCTCTCCCTTCACCTGCTGATCCAAGTAACTGTGTGTGTGTGTGTGTGTGTGTGTGTGTGTGCGTGCGTGCGTGCGTGCATGTGTGTGAGAGAGAGAGCGAGAGAGAGAGAGAGAACTGTGGTAGGGTGTGCACTCCCACACTGCAAAAAATTACATCTTAGCAAGTTAAAATATCTTAAAAAAGACTATTAAAAAAAAACTACTTAATTCAGCCTCATCCACCAAGCCTGAGTTGAATAATTGTTTTTGTGTATACTACATAAAAACAAAAAGTAAATCAAGATTTTTGTAGTTCATTGTAACATATTTGAACTATTACAGAGGCAGGACTGGCGAGCTCCGCGCACTGCAAGCAGAACTAACCTATTCAGAGTTTTAGTATATATACCAAGGAAACATGAATAAAACCAAATTTAAACAAAATCTTTATGATTTTACGTATTTTAAAGTGACAACCCATGAGTGGTTGTTGTTTTGTTTCCACCATTATCCACTCTGGGTAATGCTTGTTGTATATACTACAGTAATTTCAATTAGACAATTACAATAAACCAAATATAAAATTATTTATCCTATTTCTTGACCTTAGTTTGCTTATTTAGAATGTAATATTGTAATTGGCAGATGAGTTCATTATTATTAAACATTATAATAGAAAAGCACTGACAGTAGAATAAGGAAATGTAAAGCCTAAAAGCAAGTACAATATATAGAAATAGGCTTCATAATGTAATATTTGGGGCAGCTGAGTGGTGTAGCCGTAAGTACGTCCGCTTCACAGCAAGAAGTTCCTGGGTTTAAGTAACGGGCTAGGCGAGTTTGCATGTGCTTCCCGTACTTGCGTGGGTTTCCTTTGGGTACTCTGCTTTCCTCCCACAGTCAGAAGACATGCACATTAGGCTAACTGGCTGTTCCAAATTGCCCCTAGGTGTGAGTGTGAATGGTTGTGTGTTTTGGCCCTGTGATGGTCTGGCGAGCTGTTCAGGATGTACCCCGCCTTCGCCCAGTGTCAGCTGAGATAGGCTTCAGCTTTTCCATGACCCTAGTAGGATTAAGCAGCTTGGCAAATGAGTGAGTGATGACAGTTTAATATTTGGTTTGTTGTAATCTTATAATAGGAAAGAATAGATAATTGTCACAATATTAAAAAGAATACTTTCTCTTGCTTGTCTGTTTATTTATTTATTATTTTGCAATCTAGAACTGAGTGTATGAGCGGTATGGATATGTGCCTGATAAACTTTGTTGACTGATATAATGCACCAACTGTACTATACTGTGGTGGTGGCATGGTGGCATAGTGGTTAGAACGTCTGCCTCACAGCAAGAAAATCCTGGGTTTGAGTCCTGGGCTCAGGTTTTTCTCTGTGGAGTTTGCATGTTCTCTTCGCGCTTGCGTGGGTTTCATCTGGGTACTCAGGTTTCCTCCCACAGTCCAAAAACATGTACATTAACTTAATTGGCTATTTCAAATTGCCCCAAGTGTGAATGGTTGTGTGTGTGTGTTTGGTCCTTTGATGGGCTGGCGACATATTCGGGGTGTGTGCCGCCTTCGCTCAAAGTCCACTGAGATAAGCTCCAATCTCCGCGAGACCCTAGTAGGATTTAAGCGGTTCAGCAAATCACTGAATAAATAATATTAATATAGAGAAGATGATGGATTAAAATAAAGAAAATATTTATCAAGGGCTGACACACAAAGCCTGACAAAGTTATTAGATACTAAATCAAGATCATTTGTATGACACATGTAGGCTACTTCATTACACCTTTAATTTGCTAGTTTGAGCCATCATATCAGTCAAATGCCTATAATGTCTTTGTTAATTTTATTACATTGTACTGGTTTCCTCCCATGGTCCAAAGGCATATGCATTAGATTAACTGGCTGTTCCAAATTGGCCCTAGGTGTGAATGTGAATGTGAGTGTTAATGGTTGTGTGTCTGTTGGCCTAGCGATGGTCTGGTGAGCTGTTCAGAGTGTACCCCGCCTTCGCCCAGTGGCAGCTGAGATAGGCTCCGGCCTCTTTGTGACCCTAATAGAATTAATTGGTTCAGCAGATGAATGAATAAATGAATATGCTACTGTTCTAATCTCCCACCACCACACTGCCATGCACTGAAGATGAGCTTTACGCATCGTAGAATACAGTCTGTTAAGAAATGATCAACTACACAGCTGCACACCCAATATTTTTAAGTGACTCCTGATTTATTCTCTTTTTTTCAGTTCTGCAGTTGCGAATACAGAATCGCAGACAACAGAAAGAGCTGAATGCTGACTCTGGTGAGTGTGTTCATTCATTTGTGCAGTGCTTTTTACTTTACCGAAATATCACTATTGCACAGTGGCAAAATAGGCTTCTTTATAATAATCGCAGTCATCATTTTATTCCTTGCAGTTATAAAAACTTATGACTTCAGTTTTCTTCTTTAATTCATTACTCTTTTTCCCCAGAAGGTGTGAAGGCCTCTTGTTCTGACAAAGTAGGGGAGAAAGGGGCCAATAGCACTGGGGTGAGTGATGTGTTAGAATGTAAGAGCAAGAAGCACGGTCGTAAACCAACAATGGTAAAAGAGAAAACATGTAGTAAAACATTACAGCACAGGTAAAATATAGTTTACCACAAGTGTACATGTTCTTAATGATTTGAGTGTGAAAAAGTACTTTCGCTGCATTTTGCTAATCAGTCATGAAGCAAGCCACTTTAAAACTAAAGTCTTGTAAAAAAAAAAAAAAAAAAACAATGTCCACAACATTTCAGTGAGGTTTAAATCTGGGCTTAGACTAGGCCATAACATAACTCTTTCTTCTATAATTCCAGTTCCTCTTTTTGAGCCATTCCTTGGTGGATTTTCTATTGTGCTTAGAGTCATTATCCTGTTGAAAGATCCACCTTCTTTTCAACTTCAACTTTCGGACGGATGACCTCACATTTAAGTGCTGTTTAACATGACTTAGAATTCATAGTTGAATTGTAAGTTACAATGCAAGTTACAAACTTGACTGCAAGTTACAAACTGCTCAGTGCCTAAGACAGCAAAGCAACCCCAAACCATACGATTTATACCACCATGATTCACAGTTGGTTTGATTTTTTTCCCCCTCTTTTCACATGTGTACTGTAGCTGTGGCCAAACAACTCTTTGATTTACTTGTCTAAAGTACACAAATCAAAAAAACTCTGGTCTTTATGTTAATTGGTAAAATGTAGTGTTGTGCTAATATTTTGGACAGCAAAGGATTTTTTGGCATAACTTCCATGCAGGTCAAATTTGTTCAGTCTCTTTCTGATTGTAGATTTATGCACTTTCACAGAAACAGTTGTAAGAGTTACCTTTAGATACTGTAATGAAATTTTGGGCTTCCTAGAGACTCTTTTCCCCATCAAATTTCCATATGAATTTGCTGTGGCAGTCAGTCCTGAACAAACTTGCAGTCATTTAGAATTTGTCACTTATAATTGACTTTCTTTTACTGAAATAATTTATTTAAAATAGTTTAAAGTTTGTTTTAAATCTCCTGCCAGATTAATCGGCATGCACAAATGTTTTACACGGGAGGTGTCTGGTGTAAAACTCTTTGTTGTGGTGTTGTTTATGTGGACAGTTGGCTCTAAAGTCCTACTCCTCCGTTATTAGCGATTATTATTATTATTACTGTTTCAAACCAGAAACAGAATTAAGATGTTATAATCGAAAAGGTCCAACTGCTCCATGATACATGGAGAGAATCGAATGAAATTTAGCAACATTATACTACTAAAGTCCTACTTCTTCATTATTACTGACCAGAATCGCACAAAACTTTGCAGAATTAAACTAGGTGAACTGGCAGTACCAGCTATATAGCCAGATCCGAATGCATTACAGATATACCTCTGGTGTGTGGCTCAGTTGATCTTGTTTGTGAAGGCCTTCAAGTGTTTGTGAGCTCTGTAGACCTGTAGATGTTAACAGCATACTCTTCAACATCAGAGAGAAAACCAGCCCCTATATATCAGGTTTAAATGAAATACGTTTCATTTCGTTCTAATCAATGGCACCTAATCTGCAACAGCTAATTCAAATTTTATGGATTTGGAAGGTATGATAAATGAAAGCACATACTTAATATTTCAGTGTAATGGATCTGTTTTTCTCAATTTGATATGTTATTTGTTGTAAATAAACTTTATCTGTACGCACTGTATCAAAGAGCGGTCTGTTTGAAATGTTTGCTTGTTCAAAATGAGGAAGTATTAATCATTGGATTATTTTTGTGATAATTTGCCTAAAAGTTGTACAGAAAGGTAAAGAAATGAGATTACACCATCGAACGCAAGCCTGGAAGCTATGTTTCGGTATGGTCCGGACTATGTCATTCGCACTAAGAAATCTTTAAAAATTCCCTGAATCCAGACAATAATTGTCAATTGTTCCTCTTCATTTATCATTTTTGACTCATCCTGAAAATTTTATCAATATCCGTTCATAACTTTTTGAGTAAAGTTGCTAACAGATAGACAAACAAACAAACAAACAAACAAACAAACCAATATCGGTGAAAACATAACCTCCTTGGCAGGGGTAATAAAATTAATTTCTCTTAAAGTATTTTAAACTTCTTAACTACACGATATAGTATTTCTCATCACTTACCAGCTTTGCCTCCTTTAGGATACCAAGAGTAATGTGTTTTATATAAATAAAGCTTAAATCGCAAAAAGGATGCATATTTGTCCCAGAATAAGCAAATGGTAAAATGCTAGGAAGCATCAGGGCCTAAAGACAGATCTCTTGAAAAGGAAGAATGTGGAAAATTAAGATGTGTGCATATTTATTCCACTATTTAAAGAGTACAAATAGCTATAGTTGTATGAAAAATTACAGAATTCTGAGCTGTAGTGCCTGGCCAAAAAAATATTGCACAGCAGTATTTTGTTGAACCGCATTTAGACTTAAATACAGCACGTAATTGCCATGGTATTGTCGAGGCTTGACAACATTATGTGGCAATAAAATGAAGTCAGCTAATGACCTAAATGTACTGAATGAGGAGGTTACCCTATTGATGGACTTCTTCCTTGTTGGAATGGATATAAAAAGTTAAAATAAGGAAAGAGTGGTTCATGGAATATAAGGAGTAATTTTCACACATGATCTGGCACCACAGAGTCTGACCTTAACCCTTGTGAAAATCTTTGGGATGTGCTGGAGAAGACTTTATGGAGTGGTTCAATGTAGTAAAACATTACAACACAGGTAAAATGTAGTTTAGCACAAGTGTACATGGTATTAATGATTTGAGTGAGAAAAAAGTACTTTCATTACGTTTTGCGTTAATCAGTCATGAAGCAAGCCACTTCAAAACTAAAGTCTTGTAAAAAAAAAAAAAGAGAGAGAGAGAGAGAGAGAGAGAGAGTGAGAGAGAGAGAAGAAGACATCCCATGGAATTTATTGATTTTTTACATTTGAGCAAGTAAACTTTTCATCTGGTTTAATACAGTTCCTACAGATAAAGGTTATATTGGTTTCAGAAGCTAGTACTGCCTCCTTTAATAGATTGTCTCCTTAACTAGAAATAACTACTTACAGGCATTGTGCATAACTGTGCACCAATCTCTGAATCAGTTTCCTGAACATTTTGACCGCATCAGTCTATAGACTGATGGTTGTCTTATACATTACTGCCCTTTTCAAATCTCTACCACAACATTTCATGGGATGTGCTGGAGAAGACTCTATGGAGTGGTTCAATTTTCCTGTAACCAACTCAAGATGTTGGTGAAAAATGAACCCAACCCTGGATGAAATTAATTGTTGATAGAATGCCATGGCGATCATGTGCTGTAATCAAGGCTAAAGGTGTATATCTGTGTATTTTAAATGCATACATTGCTAATTGAGTGCATGTTAGGCTATGCAAATGTGTGTTATACGGTCAGATTAAATGCTAGGCCATGTGAGTGTGTGTTATTGAGAGTGTTCTGGTGTTAATGGCTGGTGTCACTGGGCTGTTTCCTGATGCAGCGTCAGACAGTGGATGGCACCACACTGAAGTCGCCCCCTAGTGCTCTGACTGCTGAAACTGCACAAGGTGATTTATAATGCAAGAGGGAATGGGAATTGTTTTTTTTTTTCTATCATTTTTATCAGTCATTAGTGCCACTTTCTCCCAATTGTGTAACTGATTTTTTTTAATTCATGTCTTGTAGTTTTTAACTGTTCGAGTTTCACCCAACTAGAAGTAGAGAGTAAGCTGTTTAAAATAAGAAAAATCGATTTAGGGGGAAATTCGTAATGATAGCTTTCATACGATTCAATTCATTAGTCACCTACAAACACCTTTGAGATTTTCTTTTAAATTAAAAGGCTTGTTGATTAAATCTTGAGCTTCTTACCTCTCCCTTTTTTTCTGTAGACAAAGCTAGCGGTGGTGCTCAAAGACAGAAGAAGGCTCGTCTGACTGAGAATGTCAGTGAGAAGGTCCAGAGACGATCTGGATCCAGTGAGCTTCTTCAGAAGCACATTGCACCATTAGAAAACAGTAAGTAAAACTAATAACCCATTTAACACACACACACACACACACACACACACACACACACACACACACACTCCAAGCATGATTTAATCCAGTATGTTGATAAAGCTTTTTTCTTTAGAAAAGCTTGTAAACTTACTGAGTGATATGACTTTGAGCATGAACCGCTACCTCTCTTGACTCTCTGTCTGGTTTTGCTTTTCAGCTTCTGCTTCCTTTTCCTTACCCTCAGATGTCTTCGAAGATGACATCTCTTCATGTTCCTCTGCGTCTCCTGAGCAACTCGGGACAAACCTATCCCCCAGCTTCTCCTCGTCACCTGGGCTGAACAGTGACCAGTCACTGAGTGATGTGTCACCTATTGCGATGCCCATCAACCACAGCTCAAGCACTGTTCAGGTATTTACAGTTAAAAAAGCAATTATATTGAATAAAATTAACTGTTTTGGTCAATTAAACAGTTACATTTATTCAATATATTCACTTTCAGTGAATTACAATGTTTTTTAATTTATATTATTTTATATTATATATTATAATATATATTATTTAATTAAATTATGTACTCACGTTTGAAAAAAATATACTTTTACAAAAAGGAGTTTGATTTGTTATATGTAATAAAAAAAAAAAAATCTTAGTACTAGATCTCAGGGGGGGAATCAGACCTTTGGTCTTTGTTGTAGTAGAAAAAAATGGAAACAAGTGAAACCTAATTATAGTTTAGAAACTAATTTTGTTCATCTTGCAGCAGAGTGGTTCAGCTTTGCTCCCTGGAACTGAGGGCATCACAGAGTCAGTGACCATGACGGCGGAAGGGTCAAACTCCATGGCAATGAGTGGGAGACCCAAAGGAGTGTATGTGCCCTCTCAGACATCACTGCTGCCAAAGGTACAGACTCACATCATGATTGGGGCCAGGACACTAAATGCTTGAATACACTGGAAATGTGCACTGGGGGAAAAGTGTGTTAAACACTTGAATATATGCATTTTTGTATAGCCACATGACTTGTTTAGAGTGCAGCAATATTCATTCATTATTTAGTAATAATTCATTGATATATATTTTTTCAATTATATGAATTACTAAGGTTGATTTTATGTTTTATTTTATTTTATTTATTTTTTATTTTTTTGCTGGCTTATTTTCCTGTTATAACTGACTTATCATATCCTGTCATCTTTTTCTTCCTGCTTTTTTCTCACCCTTTGGTTCTACTGCCTTCTCAGACAGCTCAATGCCTAACCCCACCAACTCATTCCATTCTGGGAGGCTCTTTATCCTCACCACGTCCTCCACGTCCACGGAAACCTCGTGATTGTAAGCCTAAAATGAGGAAGTTAAAGTACCACCAGTACATACCCCCAAACCAAAGGGGCAACAGTGGAGGCACTTCTGGGAACAATTCCCAAAAGAACAGCAACACCCAAGCTCAGTCAATCGATCCTGCATATTCCCGCCTCCTACACCAGCAGCAGGTTTTCCTGCAACTACAGATACTTAACCAGCAACAACAGCTCACTGTGGCAACCAGGTATATTAAATAGCACACTATCTTATTCTAATAAAGAGTGAGATTAGTTAGATTAGATTAGTAGATTATGAGATCTGTTCGGAATGGGAGAACACACTTATTTAAAGTTTGTGGGGCAGGTGGTGTACTGGTTAGGGTGCTGGGCACATGACCGAGATGTTGTGGGTTCAAATCCCTGTTAGAGCCCCAGCACACTAAGACCTCTGGGCAAGACCTTAACCACAAGTGTGCGTCTGTCCACCCAGCATTATAAATGGCGCCCCATCGCGATGAACTAGCTTCCCATCCGGTAGGAGTTGAACTCCTAATCGCTTCGAGCTACGGAAACTGATGACAAGCTCAGGCCTGATGAGCCAGTAGGCTCGGGGGTAAAAAGCCCAATAGATTTACCTTATTTAAAGTATAAAATAGATCTTAACAAAATAGATCATAATCCTACTTGGGTCATGGGGAGGCTGGAGCCTATCTCAGTTGAATTATGGGTGAGTGAGGTGCACCTTCCCTTCCTCCACCTTCAGTGTTGAGGTGCATTTGACCAAGGCAAAGCAACCAATGTGTGTGGCAACCCGCTGCTCTGAGTGTGTGTGCTCACTTTGGATGGGTTAAATGCAGAGGCAATAATTTCCCTTGTGGGATTAATACCGTATATCAAAAAAAGATGGGGTACACCCTAAATAGCTCACCAGACCACTGCAGGGCCGACACACACACACACACACACACACACACACACACACACACACACACAACCATTCACACTCACACTCACACCTAGGACAACTGGAACATCCAGCTAGCCTAATGTGCATGTCTTTGGACTGTGGGAGGAAACTGGAGTACCTAGAGGAAACCCACGCAAGGGATATCAAGGCAAACTCCACACAGAAATGCTGTCACTGAGCCCTGGACTTAGACCCAGGACCTTCTTGCTGTGTGACTGACGTGCTAACCACAATGTGCCACGCACAAATCAATTTTATTGTTGTACATAAAACTTTGTGTACATTAAAGAGGGAAATATCACATATGGGAACTTTTTCATACATGTTTAATTCTGACTCTGATTTTATTTTCACTTCACCCAAGGCACTAAACAATGTTTTCATCAAAAGTGCTTGCAAATGGTTACAACAGTGGGTTTGTCCATTTAGCTATAGTCACATGCTTCAGTAAACATAAATAAATATAACTGATGCCAGATTGTAACCTTTTCCAGTACAATCTATACCAGGAAATATGTCATTAATATTATCACACGAAGATTTAGGCACTGCCTGAATGAGGAGCTCCCGATACATATCTGTTCTGATAGGTGCCCGAGGCTGGATTTATAAGAGTATAGTTTATATATAGTATTCTCCCCTGCGTTTCCTGTATTATTTCTGAAGCCAGTAAGGAAAGGTTAATTTCCATGCTCATGTGTATCACCTGTTTTGTTAATTTAATCTGTTTCATGTTCATGTTCTGTGTTGCTGGAAAGATTGTGTGTGTGTGTGTGTGTGTATGTGTGTGTGTGTGTGTGTGTGTGTGTGTGTGTGTGTGTTTGTGTGTGTGTGTATAGGGGTAGGGGTGATGATGTGCACAAAGGACTGATTACATCATCACACAGAAATAATCAGAACATTTTCATTTATGGCATTTGGTAGATGCATTTATCCAGAGTAGCTCACACTAGGGGCAGCAGTGGCCTGGTGATAGGTGCTGGATTACTGGTCCCAAGGTCAGGGGTTCAAGCCCCACTATCAACAGGTTGTCACTGCTGTCCCCCCAGTGCAGCTACCTGAGTTATCAAAGGCCGACCATTGTCTCTCACTCTTTATGTGTGTGTTAAAGAAACCATTGCTGGCTTTCGTCAAGAGTAGACAGCATTGCCGTCAGCAGGCTGTCCAGGGTGTACTCTGCCCTCGCCCAAAGTCGCCCATGACCCTAATTAGGATTAAGCGGTTTAGAAAATAAATGGATGGAAGGCTTACACTAATATCTTATTGATACAACTGAGCATGTAAGGGTTAAGGGCCTTGTTCAAGTATGTGTCACATACTTGAACAATACACACATACACACATGAGCTCAATTAAAATTGGTGATACTGGGGCTTGGACATTTACATTTGCATTTATGGCATTTGGCAGACAGAGTGACTCACATTTATCATTTTTTTATACACCTGAACAATTGAGGGGTAAGGTCCTTGCTCAAGGATCCAACAGTGGCAGGTTGGTGGTACTGGGGACTGTCGGATTAGTAATCCAGAGCCTTAACCACTGAGCCGCCACTGCCCTGAACTGCTGAACTTCTGATCAGTAAGCCAGAGCCTTAACCACTGCCAATCACTTCTCAAATGTCCCTACTCCCAGCATGCACTTCTGCAGTCTCTTTTTTTTTTTTCTCCAGTTAGAAACCATAAAGTAGAAACCATTTGATTTTACTGTGGCTTGTTGCATTAAAATAAAAATGATACTTTATATCTTCACCAACCTCACCACACACATCCAGTGTAAATGGCCACTTGATAAACATTGGAATTGTTGGACAAGGCACCACTCTGGTCTGGGGCCAAATGGGCTTAAAGGAGGGCCAAATAGAATAAAAATCAGTGGATTAAATTATAGCATCATAGGAAAACATTTTATCAATTTTAAAATACTTTAATATAAGTATAAATATACATTAATATGAATTGAAGTCTTTAAACTGACTCACTGTTCCTGGCCAGTGATTCCCAGTAAGCCGATTTACCATTAGCAGACAGTCGTATGTCAACCTACAATAAGTGTTTGGTTATAATTTGGAAATAATAACACTGACACATACACGATAATCAATGAATTACTGACATATGCATGATTTTTGCAATTAACAGTGAGAATCAGGTGGTTACGATTTCTGGAGCTGGGCCACAAAATTGCATTCAGCCTGCTCCTCCAAAAACAAACAGCACCCTCCTGGAAATGAGCTCTACCCACAAGTTAGAATTACTTCCCCCAAACCTTGATGACCTAACGGTAAGAATCTTACAATTCGCCAGCTAAATAAAGAAAAGATTATTTCATCATTATTGAGTGTTTTATCTGTTTGTCACAGGTGTCAGAACTCCGCCAGCAGTTACGCAAACGCGGATTGCCGGTTTCTGGCACCAAACCTGCTCTATTAGAGAGGCTCCGCCCCTTTCAGATGCCCCGTGCCCAGCTGACACCTGCCTCATTTTGCCAGTTGGAAGGGACCCTAGAACCTTCTCCACCTCCTAATCTGAGTCCATCTAGTAGCCCTTCACAGATTTACATCCAGCCATCAACTGTGATGGAGGAAGGCACGGTTGGTGCCACTTATTTGACATCCCCCTCTTCTTCTGCGGGTTCAAGTCCAAACATGCATGCCCCCTCACCTACGGTGGCCTCCACTACTCACTGGAGGTCAGAGCAGGCAGCAGAGGAGCTGACTGTGGAGCTGGAGATGAGAGAGAGGATTCGGAGCAGACCCCGAGGAAAAGCTGTGGGTACAGTCACACAGGCAAGAACAAACACAACTTTGCCTTCAATAAAAGCCTAGAATCAAGCAGTAACTTCTGCTTATGTTGTACCTTTGTGTCTTATCTCAATTACAGGCAAGTGGAAATTCTTTACATCCCTTCCTGCAACATGACGTAGAAAGTGGCAGAGGGAAACCAGACATAGAAGGACAGGATTTGCAGTTAACACAGGTGAGAACAGATAAGCAGTCAGAAGGCTGTATGTTGAAAGTGTATTTGTTGCCCAATATTAACTTGAACAGAACTGTTTACAAGCTTTGGAGTTATTTGAGGTGTAATTCAAACTAAAATCTCTTGCTCCACATGGTGTATCAGCAGGTGTTTTCCTGTCAGCCATGTGATACTATCTCCCAGGATTTTGAGCTACCGATGCAAATCACAGCCAGCCCAGAGCAAGCTGCAGCCCCAGAACGCAGTCTGGAGGAGCTGCTGCAGGAGGCCATTCAAAGAGTGCAGGTGTGTGTGAGTGAGAGAGAACAGGAGTAATATGTGAGAGAATCTTTGAGTAAAAGCCTATTATTGTCCTTCCATTTCAGATGGACCCACACGAGTCCATAGATGACATTTTGGAGGATCCTGTTAGCTGTTCTGGTTAGTTAGTTAGTTGCATTCTCTTTATCTTGTAATCGTCATGTCACCATGTGGAACTCTAAAAATGTAAAGGAAATTTTATTTCAATTACATTTCAAATATTCTTGAAGTTATTTCCTGTCATGCTTGTTTTTTGTCAGGTAACATCCTGACTTCAGAACTCCAGTCATCTATCACCACCCTCTCAGCATCCTCCTCTGCCCCACCATCTGACCAATCACAACCTATCCAGCCCAACTGGAAAGACGAAAGTGGACGCTCATCTCCACTTTGCTCTTCACTCCTACTGGAGCTTCCACCTTCCCCTGCTCATGCTCTGCCCCTTGCGTTTAACCCTTCCCCTCTTCCTTCTCTTCCTCCACCTCCTCCCCCCCTCTGTGCAACTCCTCCTCTAAATGCACCCTCCAGAAAGAGAAGGTCTGACATGCCTGCATTTGACGCTGCTGATTGGCTGGAATCTCTGACCTCTGGATTGCACCCTCTCACACCTCCTGTCGCACCTTTTGTGGAAAGTGACTTTGCCCTCGATTCAGACCTGAATATAAGCAGGGTCCTTGACCTAATGGTGGAGCAGTGGTGAGGGATGTGAAGGTGTGCATGTGGTGTGTGTGTCTCTCTCTGTTTGTGTGTATGTGTGTGTGTGTGTGTGTGTGTGTGTGTGGATGCGCGTGTGCATGTGTGTGTAATTGGATGCTTGACGGGTAATTACCCACTGTTCAAATCTTGTCTCCCTGGAGAGGTGACCCCATCTCCATCCTTTACTTTAATATCCATCCATCTCTGTCCAGTGATGTGACCAAACAGATTCTGACTGGTTTTGAAACTCTTTACTCCACGCAATGTCGGGAGAGAGAGAGAGACCAAGTGAGAGAGAATGCAATGAAGACATTACACACATGTGCATGTGCACACATACACCATACATATACTTGTATATATCAAACTAAATAATTCCTGTAGGCGTACATTCTCCCTTAGTGTCAGACAAACTGTCGGCATGGAGAGAGTGAATGTCTGCAGGCCCTTTAAACATGTTGTGTATCTTCACAGGGAAGGGTATGCACTCCCTGTGTGTATGCTTTCTTTGCTGCTTTCTCGTGTGTGTATGAGTTTGTACATACACGCACATGCTCTTTTATTTACAATTTCTGCTTCCTGTAAGGTGCCTTAAAGCACCCGAATGCACTCGTTTCTATCTGTGTCAATGTTGTACAGTTATTTCCCTGACTGAACAAAAAGATGTTTCCATGTTTCTTAAATTTATGCATTTGAATAGTTGTAATATTTTTAAGCGTTGGCACGACGTCAAACCACTCAGTTCCACAATACACCCCCGAGAGACACTGGGTTAGAATGGAAATGTCTTTATAAATCTTGTTGTTCTTCACGCCAGGATATAAAACACCTGTCTTGCCTTAGAACCTGATTCTCTCTCCCTTTTTAAAAATCCCATTATAAATAAAATTGTGAGCTATGATCTCCGAGCAGTGTTCAGGGGACAGCACTAATTACTTTTCAGTGAACATATCTTGGAGCTTTTGTTTTTCCATCTCTACCAAGCAATACAATTTACTTAAGGGGAATATCTTCAAATGTTCTATCATCCACAATAACATTGTGCCTTCAACAGCCTTTTAATTAATGTAGTGTGATTATTCACACTGTTACACTCCACAGCAAAGGTTTGGGTTTTTGGCTATTCCCTTGCTCTTTTTGCTTTAAACAGCAAAGAGCGTTAACTATCTATATTTTATAAATCTGATTTTCTGTTTTAATTTTTCACTATATTTATTGAGTAAAATATTCAAGCTGTCACCTTTTAAATTTACAACTATACACCTGTGTTGTAAATAAGAAAAAAATAAAGTCTTAATTGATTTTCCCATCTAGGCTTATTTGTCTTTTGGTGTTTGCTTTTCTATTTGTAGTTTAAATTTGCTGCCTAATAATATGAGAATAGCCCAGCCCAAAAAACTCCTATAGCTTACTATGGGTCCTATGATGTTTTGGAAGCTTTTTTATAGGTATTGATATTAATAACAATAGGAAATTTAATAGTTTATTACAGTATTTCATAAAAATTCAATATGTTTTTACATGGGTTACTACAGATTTTCATATTGATTTCTTTTGTTTATCATAGGAACTCGCTTTAGCAAAGTTCGCCCACATATAAGGAATTATCACAAATATCCATATAGAGGCCAATCTGAAATGCCTGTGGTCCATGGTTTTCTACAGTTAAACATCCAACATAAGCAGCTTTTAAAATACAGATTTAAAAAATTCTTGCAGTATATTTTTTTACAGAACACTGTTTACTGAAGTTATCAAAATTAATTTATTATAATTAAAATACATAAACTTACCGACTGGCACAGAGAGAAAAATCTGACAAGCAATCTGTATGTGCACAGGATTCATGATATCAAACCAGTTGAATGGCCAATAAGCAATGAAACAGTATAATTTAAATTTTTACTTATTTCAAAATAATGGATTCTTTTTAAAAGTTATTCAAAAATATCTGTTACAATCTCAAAATAATTTAATATCCACTTTAATATCAACACAATTCACATGAAAGCATTACCAAACTACAAAGGCTCACATGCAGTACTGCCTAGCTTTAACCCTCAGTTCAGTGAAGCATGACAGCAAGCGGCATTACACAAGACTTGCTGTTTATATGCATGTGAGCCAATACAATTTCAAAGAACTTAAAAAAAGAATAAAAATGTTCATCGTTCATTTTCTGGACCGCTTAATCCTAATTAGGGTTGCGAGGAGACTGGTGCCCATCTCAGCTGACTCTGGGTGAGGGTAGAGACCTGGACAGCTCATCATAAAAATGTAAAACTTGCATTTTTTTAATTCGAAGTGATTTTATAAAATCAATCAAATTCATAGAGAAAAAAATATTTAAAATAAAATTTCAAAAAATGTGAATACTAAAAATCCAAGCTGCAACATGATTAATATCAATGTCTATAAGATTTTTCTATGACCCTATAGGTTTATCTATGAAACTACAGTTTGCCTATTTGCAACCAAAAGAGACTATAGTGTCCTATATGAAATTATAGTTTATTTAATAAACTATAGGATATTTTTGGTGGGAAGATTATGCCTTGCTAATCTCTCTCTTCATCTCAGCCGACTCTGGATGAAGTCCATTGCAGGTCCAACACACACTCAACTACTCACACTAACACTGAGAGCCAATTATTGTATCAGCCAATTAGCCTAATGTGTCTCTGGACTGTGGGAGGACCCACGCAAGCATGAAGACAACATGCAAACTCCACAGAGCAACGCCCTCGCCAAGCCTGGTAATCAAACCCAGGACCTTCTTGCTGTGAGGTGGACATGCCAACCACCATGCCACCATGCCACTCGCACTTAAAACTTCCAAAGCTAAATGCTTCTATAAATATATGTGATGCACATTATGTTGCACATATTAAAAGTCATGCATAGACCTACACTTAAAATCAAATCAGTTTGGCGGGCCTGAAATGAGCCAAGGTAGTCATGAACTTCACTAAGCTTTCATCTTACATTCCTGCCCCTCAGGCTCTAAATAATAATTCACAGCCCATAATATTGCTCTAAAACTTTGGCGTGTCAGCAGCAGGATCTGTACTTTTACTCACCGAACTTCAGATTCTATCAGATCACACATAGATTGTAGATTTCAGTACAGATGAGGTTCTGCCACTGGTTTGCCTCAAGTTTAATTACTTTGGCCAGACTATTTCCTGCAATCACTTTATCTGAGCTGAACATTTCTGTGGTGTTACAATTTGCTGTAGTCAGCAGTAAAATATACTTCATCACACCACACCATGGTGACCGGTTCTCCAGTTATCATCATCAAAATGAATTAAACATAAAACTTCAAAAACATTTATATAAACATAATATAAATATAATATAATATAAAACTCTTTCTACACTTACAGAAATTCTGTACATTCAAACATTTATTTCCAACTAAGGGCTTAAGTACATGATAATTCTAATTATCCACAGTTTAGCTATTCATAAATTATTCATATCTGTCTCCAACATCGTGATAGAGAGGTTCCACCATCTGCATGGATTAATTACGTTAAAATGTTAATTAGTTCCCACTTAACTAAATATGTTAAATAAAATCAATATTGTTGAAACGCATACCCAAATCTTTCAAGACATTAAATACTCATATGGGATCGCAGCCTAAATATTGCTATGATATTGATTCAGCATGTCATGTATATGTTTTCCACACACTGTGAGGAATGTGCACACACAAACATACCCTCAAAAATAATGACATGACAGTTTTCTTAATAAAAAATGGTAAAAACCTGAGTAAAGAGAATAAATTAAATCAATGCTCTTTGGTAAGGAAAACTATTGGTATGTTATTCCAAGCATCTTGGAGAAAGGCTTTTTAACAAGCATTTGTTAAAGGATTTTTTTTTCCTCTTAGGATTACACAATAAACTACTAATCAGATTTTCATCAGACTTGATGTCGGGGTGGGGCCTGGCAAGAACCCATTAAATTTTGGGGCTGATCCATGTATGAGCTCATGAAAAAAAAATCCTACAATCCTCAAAAATCCCTATCTTTAACATAATGCAAATTGTGTATCTGATGCCCACTAGGGGAAGACATTTCATTATAACTATGCAAAATTATAATAATACATTTGTGCCAGACAGAGGTACCTTGCACTTTGAATGAATGTCCCTCTAGTTTTATTTCTTATGTTAGATTTCCCCAAATCATCACAAACATTAGTACCAGTTGCATTAGGTCACTTTTTTTTAAAAGCTTGAATTGTTTTTAAGCTTGGATTACATTGATTCTCATTACAAATGCAATGTAAAACCAGGCTGTCAAACACAAGCCAAAGAAGATGAACAATCTCAGACACCAAGCTCTTTCGAGATTAAACACCCTTACCCTGTTGGAGCTGACATATTCAATAGGGGATTAAAATGAAGCAAGGAAAAACATAGTTTCTGACTTTCTAAAGTGAACAACAAAGGAACCAAAATAAGTAGATCATTTATCCATCTCAAGGTAGCAGCAGTCCATAAACACGGCGATCTAAAAGTACTGAAAATTATGGCTTACAAGTTCCGGTGGAATGAAAAATTCTCCACCTTCACTTTGCCACTTCATGGAAAGGAATACTAAAAGGCACATTTCATGTGTAAAGCAGTGAGAAAGGTGTATCAGCAAGTGTGAGACTAAGAGTGTGTGTGTGTGTGTGTGTGTGTGTGTGTGTGTGTGCCCGCAGGCGTATGTCCTTTCCCAGCCTCCCACTACAGGGGACCTGTCGGGGAACACACTTTCACTTTGATCGCTGGCAGAAGGTCAGCGGCGTTCGATTTTTTTCACAGAACATCATGTGGCTGCTTCTCTGCTCCTGTGTCAGGAGGTAGAAGGGGAAGTGGTCTGGGTGTTAATTGGTCCTGCATGATCAGAGACTTGGCCGAGCCGATCCTGTAAAAACGCACACAGCAGGGTCATAATGTAGCTACTCTGTGGGCATGTCAGAGTGTGAAAAAGATCTTAGTTTAATCAAGTTTGATATTCCAAGAGAGACAGAAGATAAAGTTAGAAAAATGGTGAAACATTTTGTGCTGCCAACCTTAAATATTTCCATTACCGTGAATGATGTTAATTTTTACACAGCCCTAGTCATAGTCCCTCGATTAGGCACTGAAAGCAAACCTCATATCAGTCGTCTGTGCGTTTCCCAACTGTCTCATTCCCACAACACTCATTTACATGACACATGAGACAATTGTATTTGACCACAGAGCCTCATCCATATGTGCTCATACAGAACTAAACTGCAAGACACATAATACTATGTAACTGTATAGTATACAGCCTCCCCAGAAGGCTCAGTGAGCATGCAAACTATTAAACGTGTAATGGACAGGAGTCTAAACACCCACACACACACACACACACACACATCATTACAAATTGTGAACCATTATTGTTATATCCTGTCTGTTCAATAACTGCTAAACCATCTTTTTCAGTGCGTTTGTTTTCCTGTGAATGACACTGGTTTCCTGATTTCTGCCTAGCCCGTGTTGTTGCCTTCTCGAGTATGGCCTCTTGCTGCCTGTTTTTCGTCTGTGAGTTTGCCTTGCCTTTGATGTGCTGTTTACCTCACCATTTAACCCGTGCCTATCTGACCGTGAACTTGCACTGTGAGTTGGATACCTCTGCCTGGATTCTTAATAAGACCCTTTTTGTGCATGTTCTACATCTTTGCATCTGCCTATCTCTCGGACTGATTTTGATGATTTCTGGTCGATTCAACATACATGATCTTTATTCATGTAATGGAGCGTGAGTCTTCTCTATCAAGGAAAATGAAAAGTGGCCCATATCCTTAAAATATTCACCCCATGTGACGGATGAACAGTTGACTGTAAATTTTAATTGGACAGCATTCACCATCTGTCAGATTTCCATCAATTCCTATAGTGCGGAACAGAAACTTCAGTCACCGCAATGACTGCCAACATCCAACTCACTGAAATAGCCCAGACAGTTCTAACAGATATGTAAAACAGTAATGATTAATACTTTTTCTGATTGGACAGAAGTGATTGATTAATTTTGTATAACAACACCTCTGACAGTAGTGCTGACTGGAATCGAAATCTCTGGTTTATTTTAACGTGCTCAATGTAATAGGTTTCTATAGTAACATCTTATTCATATATTTATATATTAAAAGTAATAATATATTTGACTATGTGCTTATTTAACAAATATGAAGCTTTTCACAAGGAAATGTTTAACCAGTATTTAGGGAAGAAGTGATTTCTATGCTTTCTATGTCAGAGGACGGAGGGCTTTGTGCTTTCCAAATTTTTTTGGTAACATGACAAGCTGTGTGTGTTATTTTTTTGTCTTATTAACTTTAAAAAAATCCTAATAAATTAATATCCACCTTGTTAATGGCGTCGCCAAGTTGCCATGACAAATGAGAGTGCGCATGAACAATCTGCTCACTGTCTGCCCCCCCCCCCCCCCAATTATTTTAATTAGGTTAATTTAACAACATTACCTTCTTTTTGTATTTTACACATTTTTTCCCCAACTTTCAATGTACTTCTTATTTCAGAAATGCCCTTACCGAACCCAGGACTCAAACCCAGGAGCTTCTTGCTGTAAGGTGGACAAGCTAATCACTATGTCACTGTGCCACCCGTTGCTACTGTTTACTGATGAAAAAAATTTATTTTAAATGTTAATAGTTGGCAATCCTCTGTGGTATTAGAAGAATAAACTGCATTTTATTTGAAAACAGTCAGTGTCATTGCTTTAAGGCATTACACCACCACCATATGTTGTCAAATATTCCGATAACAGCATGCCCTAATACTTTTAATAACTAAAGCCTAGCTCACATGTAAGCAGTTGCAATTAGATGTACAATCAAATTTTAGTTTTAGGGTAATGAATATATTTTTGGAGGTAGTCGGTCGAATTTGAGGTAAATGGTCCATTTTCGCGGACTTGGAAAAAGTAGTGGACCTGCTCAAAATTTGGTGCGAATTCAGAGTGGCTCGAATGAAGCACTTTGGAAGCAGTTCAGACCTTTTGCTTGTTTTTGAATGGCTCAAGCAACTGATGTCACATGAATCCACCCCTTTGACAAAGAAAAACCCATGAAATTATGACGACACAGGAATCCGCCTTTTTTTTTTTTAACAAAGAGAAACCCGCGAAATGATGCGCAGGTCACGTGAATCCACCCCTTCAATAAAGAGGCGGTTGGTGGTATTTCTGTGCGCCTCTATTTACACTTTTGTTTTGAAAAAAATCTGCATACTTCCTACATGCAACATGCCTCTTCACATCTCACACACGTATTATAAAAGTATAATATTATTTCTTTATATAAATGGTTGTTCCGGTGTCAGTGTACTTACTGCTCAAGCTGCTTTTCACAAGAGACAGAGCAACGTACAACTCAGATCTGTTCCATTTGCGTCTGATTCTTTGGGATGCATTACAGGGGACATATGGGAATTATATATATATACAGTTGTGTTCAAAATTATTCAACCCCCACTGAAATTGAATGTTTTGGCCAGTTTGACATTGATTTTGATC
>JAQMYF010000001.1:32173385-32197496 GCA_030014195.1 Neosilurus mollespiculum
ACCCCGCCCTCGCCCAGAGTCGGTTGAGATGGGCGCCAGCCTCCCCGCGACCCTAATTAGGAATAAGCGGTTCAGAAGATGAAGATGAAGAAGAAGCTATCAATAACAAGAAGAAAAGAACAATAACTATAACGTTTGATATAAATATAAAAATGCAAAATAGAAAATAAACAGGTAATTATGCTCCGATCTGACATGGAATGAACACATAGTAGAGGAAGGTTTTCCACACAGTTCCGCGCTCCACTATCTCAGACATACGTTCATATTTTGGCCAAAGCCGAGCAGCTCATGCTGGAATACACAACTAATTCAACCAGACCCACTGGACTCAAGACAATCAAATGGAGGTTACATGTAAAAATACAGAGAAAAAAAGCATAAAAAGTCATTAAGAAAGAAAGCACTTGGATTTTTTAAATTTACATTTTAATTGCAGGTTCAATACAATACATGACACACATCCAGTGCAGGGTCACAGATCCTCAATGATACTCTATACTGAAGATTTTCGATGAGACTGCGCATTTTTTTAGCCAGCCGAAACCGAAAACAACCGAAAAAACTTGCACTATTTCGCCCTATTTCATGGCTATATTGCTTACATGTGAGTACACCCTAAGAATTTCAATGAACAAGCAGTGATTCTAAACCTCACATCACAGCAGCACAAAATAAACATTTTAATAATAGATATCTGTTGGACAATATGGCAAAACGAAGAGTGCTATGGATACCCCCCCCCACACACACACACACTTTTTCCCTGTTTCCATCCTTACTCCCATGCTCCTATGCATTGTCCCTTCTTTATGCAGAGCTTTATTAGCACAGAGGTCAAAGTGTGAAATCAAAATGCATGAATGCGGGCTTCGCACCGGAACGTGACTGTTAGCTGAGCAGAAGCACATTGTGCCGGATCTGTTGTCTCTGCTGGGTGCTTGTTTGTACAGGTGGAACGGTGGGAGCCAAATGGAAGCAGAGAAAATGATTACATAACGATCATTACTCTACATATGTCAACAGAGGCGAACACCCAAGGTCATTACCACACGTCTGGTCTTATTTTGTTCCAGTCGCCTAGCTCAGTTCTTTTTTCTTTTTCTTTTTCATCTGGCCTAATTCAGTCCAGCTGATTCATTCTGACCAATCCCTTCCTCTTGAGTAGGCTTGAGTTTAATTTGCTGATGCTTCCTGTGGCCTTCTTTAGCAATTTTTGATGGGTGAGACAAAGAGCACTGATATGAAGATACTGAAGAGCGGAGAGGATCAGAGTGAGGGGGAATTTTAGGTTAGATTTAGAGAAGTCACTTGAGTTAATGATAATAAGCTCTTGCAGTATGTAGATAGCAATCTGAATGACATGGTGAGAGAGAGTAATTACAGCTTCAATTAAACAAGAGAATCTCAGATTCAGGTCAAAAGCTCTACAGAAGTGTATCTCTAACACACTGTCACTTCATTAAACTCTCTCTCTCTCTCTCTCTCTCTCTCTCTCTCTCTCTCTGCATTCCCTTCCTATTTGTTTTCTGATAGTAGTCTATCTTGCACATCTCCTTCCTCTTCTCATCTTTATTTAATGTTCTCACTCTGTAGTCCCTTCCAGTGCAACCTTCCTTCAATTCCACTAGTGTGCTGCACATGTACTGCCCTCCTCATTAACCTCATTACCTTGTCCAGGTATGTATTCATGTTAAGTTGATAGGAAACATCTTACAAGCTATGTTATAGAGGTCAGCTTCTGTATTTGGTCATTAATATTTATAAATGCATTGCTAATGGAATCTTTTGAAGGTCAGCCTCTTTGGGCCATCCATAAATACATTTGGGAATTTGAACTTTTTAAATGTTCATAGGATCATTGTGGGCATATGTTTAACCCTCAAATGCAAGGATGTTCCTCAACCATTTTTACATACATGAGTTAAAAATTAAAACAGCTGTTCAGTAACATTAAACAAAGTTAAAGTAAAACTGTTAAAGGTTTCACAATAACCAAAATATGTTTTTTAAATTTATATTTAATGCAAACTATGTTACAAATAACTACTCTAATTATAGACAGATTTTTATAATATATTTAATCAGTATTTCCCAAGCAAGAGTGTGGTTATACTAAATATTGTTTGTGATTTACAGGCAGTTTGAACCCACATTTAGTGTAACCCTAAAAATTGCAAGTGCAATATCGGTTGTATACAACAGTTCTCTGAACAAAAAGAAATTTTTATTGAGAAAGTGATATTTTGGAAAAAATATGGCCAAATGTCCTATTCGTTTTTATTATGGCAGCATTAATTGAGCCTGATATTCCATCTGGTTAGCTGACTCACGTTAATTTGTTTATTTCTGTTAAAGGGGCTTTAAATAAACTTCACAGATTTTTTTTTTTTTCAAAAGATAAACTTTCATAGTTTAAGTGAAAATTTATGTGCATGAAACATATGGCATGCCATGTCTGAAGATGATGTCACTAACTTTACTGCAGTGACCACTTCAAACTAGGAAGTGAAGAGCACAGATGAGTGAAATCATACGGTATGCAGAGTGACATGTCCCAGTGTGGGTAAAGAGAATATCCACTTGTTAATCTGTTACATCAACTATGTTTTCAGGGCCAAACCTTTCTGGAAAATGTTTAGTCACGCTTAATACTTATAGAAGGTAAGACCTCCGAAAAGTAAGTTTAAAAGCAAAAACAAAAAGGCAAGAGGGTGGGACAAACAGAGGTGATCATTGATTGGTCAGTGGGGGCCAGGGTTATCAGTGATTAGGTGTGTAATGGGATCATGGTAATCAGTGATTGCTCAAGTTAGACATTAGAGTGCCATTGCAAGTCGAGCAAACCTTCTTTTTAAACTCATTCAACAGCAACTATGATATAAGCTAAAGAGCTGTATCAAGTTCAAAACTATCAGTAATGTGTGCCTAAAAAGTTACTAAACTATGGATAGGCTTAATTCAATAAAAAATACTAAAGCTATTGAAAGCTGTCTAAATAGTGGCCCAATCTACTGACAAAGTCTCTTAAGTTAGTGGATTAGACTTAAGTGAATAGGAATTCTTGGATTGCCGCTTGGCAAAATCAACTCAGTGGACTGGTACAAACTATTTTATAATAAATACTATATGATTTAGATATTACTGAATGCTAAACACTAAATGTTCTTTTTTTCTATAACTAATAGCCAGTTGTTCTGAAGGTTGAATGGGAAATTAAGTCCTACATTTAAGAATAATAGGGCAGCAGGGTGGTGTAGTGGTTGGCACGTCCTCCTCACAACAAGATGGTCCTGGGTTCAAGTCCAGGCTCAGCAAGGACATTTTTATATGAAGTTTACACGTCGTCCCTGTGCTTTTGTGGGTTTCCTTTGGGTACTCCGGTTTCCTCCCACAGACCAAAGACATGCAAATTAGACTAATCATTTGTTACAAATTGCCCCTAGGTGTGAATATGAACGGATGCGTGTGTTTTGGCCCTGCAGTTGACTAGCAAGCTGCTCGGGGTGTACCCTGCCTTCGCTCAGAGTTGGCTGAAATAGGCTTTAGCTTCATCATGAATAGTATTAAGCGATACTGCAAATGTTTGAATGAATAAATATGTATTTAGGTATTCATATGGTATATGTTCCTGGTTAACTACTTCCCGGAAGTCTTTGACAACCTTAATCATGCCCACCTAACCATCTGATTATTGACTTAAGAAGTTTTTGATCAGCTAAAAGAGGTAAATCTCCAGGAACAGTAGTTAAAATGCTTTTAAACCTGATGATTTTCGTCAAGAGTAGGCTGCATTTCCGTCAGCAGTTTCTGCCCTGCGATGGCCTGGCGAACTGTCCAGGGTGTACTCTGCCCTTGCCCAGAGTTGGCTAAGTTGGGCGCCAGCCTTCCCGCAACCCTAATTATGATTATGTGGTTTAGAAAATGAAAGAATGAATGAATAATAGATTAATATTTGTTAATAAATAATCAATTGACACTATTAGTAATTTGCTTGAAAAACAAATAACTATAATGAGGTTGCATGGTGGTATTGGGTAGTGGGTATGCACCCTCATAGTGCTGGGGTCCTAGAGCTCCTAATCTTAGGTTACTGTCAAAGCAGAGTTATGCACATTCTCCTGTGTTTGCATGGGGTTCCTCTGGTTTCTTAGGTTACCTTCTGATGTCCTAAAATATGCTAAATGATGTATTGGTTGTGTTAAATTACCACAAAATGTGAATGCACTCAGTGTTCCTGGGAGAGACTTTTAATCTACCATGACCCTGACCAGGATAAAAAAGGTTACCTGGGACTCTACGGGGATAGATTTGTTTCTCCGTTGTGTGGTTCGCAATCTTAGACAATGACTTTTAGTCTCTGACTGCATGATGACATTAAACAGAGGACTGATCGCTTGCTCATTTTACATTCGAAAAACTGACCAGCCTTCTCCAATAGAGAGCAAATAAAAAAGAAAAAGCTTTGACATGTGCTTAAAAACAACTTGCTTTGCATCTGCCTGTAACAAGTAAGGTTGTGCAAATTGATTTGGGTGAGCTTGCTGCATCACCTCTCTCTCTCTCTCTCTCTCTCTCTCTCTCTCTCTCTCTCTCTCTCTCTCTCTCTGTATCTGTCTCTCTTTCCCTCTCAGATTTTAATCAACTGTTCTGTGGATCATACCACAAGAGCATTAATACAGAGTCAGAGGCTTGTTTACTGGTGGTCATTCTGTGCCTCGGTGCTGAGAGCAGGCCCTCATTAATATGTATGATGTGGGAGTGAAACATGATGTGCATCTGTTAGTATGTGTGCATGTGCCACTTGCATAGGTTACTCATTTGGCTACTTTCCTGAAAGCATAATTCATTCTAATAATAGCGCAAGAGTTCAGCAATAGGTACGGCCTGTGGCAGATTAGGAAACTGATCTTCATCTAGCAAAACCAATTTGTGAATTCATCTAAACCGAGGGAGATATAACGAGAAAGGATGTGAGATGAAACCAGATCTGATGAAAAAGGATTCTCTCTGCACTTCAGAAGGCAAATACTGGAGCTGGGAGGTGTGAATTTGAATGCAATAGATAAGCGTAGGTGATGAAAGGAGAACTGTAAAGGAAATAAAATGCAGGACAACGAAGTGAGAAAAAGATTCAGAAGCAGCTAGCCGATGTGTTAACAGGAGTGCAGGAAGAAAAGGAGGAATGCACGGTTGAGTCTTTACAGAAAAAACGGTGTAGCATGGGGGAAGATTGCATGGGTTGGACGTTGCTTTTTCTCTGACACTCATTACTATTCCTCTCATGCATGGGGAGGAGAGGCTTTTTGGCTGTTTGTCATAGGGTGAAGACTCTGTAATGATGCATAATGACCCTCGTGTGGAATGCTGTATATGTTTGTGTGTGTGCGCGCACATCTCTGTGAATGTATCATACCGTGACCCTACATGCCCATGTGGAGGCATTCAGGCTGTAATGCGCATCTTTGCAACACTGTTGTCTAGCTAGGGAAGACTGTAATTCCGGCTTTGTGGATCAATAAAATGCGTCCTATTAGGAAGCATTGGGATTCATTAGGGAGCATATGTTGCTCTGCAGTGCAGCACTAACTGTGGAATTAATGCCCTGGGTGGACCAATTAAATTTGGATCCTTTATGGTTGCGCTGATTGCCATATTTAGGATCTGAATTTCAATGAATGCCTTGCAAACATCCTGTCCCTCAGAGGAGTTTGCGCACTAGGTTTGGTGTGTGTGTGTGTGTGTGTGTGTGTATTTGGGTGGTGGTGGGGGTGGAGGGGGTTGGACCTTGCTTTGTTTTACTTACAAGTAGAAATATGTATGTATGTGATGTTATGCATGATTGGAGAGGAGAATTCAGTAACATAATGCTGATTCATAATTTTTGACCTTTTTCAAAAGAGCCCATCTGGATTTTTATAATAGAAACAACATGTTTGAAAAAAGTTTGTTGAGTCTGGTAGTCAACCATACATTCTGCTATTTACTGTTTGAACTCCAGGTGTGGCTCTAACCCTGGGTTTACATTGGGGCACGATGTCTGTGATAAAAATGTGGAGCTCCACGATTTATGACTGAGCTTGGAGCACAGGGTATAAAAAGGAGGCAGCTCACATCCAGGTAATGAAACTTGAAGGAATCGTGTTTCCAAGTACATCGAGATCCACAACAATGGCGCATCAAGTTCTGTTACGCTCTGTTACGGTCTATTCAGGTCTGCTAAGCTCTACTGTGCTCCTCCATGCTTCCCACGTTCTATCACAATTGGTGTCAAGAAGTCTGTTGGGCTTTTACACCCGAGCCTAGTAGCTCATCTAGCCTAGTGGCTAAGAATGACTAGGGCTGTCAGTATTGCTTGCATTTGATTGTGAGTAAATTAGGCAGTGTAATCAAAGGTTGATGGCACAATGGCGTTGTGGACAGTATGGCTCTAGGTAAGAGTCCTTGGCTCGAAGAGGGTGTTTCTGTGTGGATGAAGTCAAGGTTGGGCAGCATAGTGATGTAGTGGTTAGCACATACTAGCCTGGGTTCAGGCTAGGTGAAGGCGTTTCTGTGAGGAGTTTGCATGTTCGCCCCATTTTCTTAGGGTACTCCAGTTTCCTCCCACAGTCCCAAGACATGCGCATTGGGTGGACTGGCTGTTCCTGATTGCCCCTAGGTGTGTGTAAATAGTTGTGCGTGTGTTGGCCCTGTGACAGACTGGCGATCAGTTCAGGGTGTACCCTGCCTTCACTCAAATAACTCTGGATGAAGGCAGGGTACACCCTGAACTGCTCACCAGTCCTTCCCTTGGCCAACACACACAACTGTTTACACTCACACCTAGGGGCAATCAGGGACAGCCCGTCCACCTAATGTGCATGTCTTTATTTTAAGTAGACGGAAGTGTGAAATTTATTAATGAGTCACTTTAAGGTCTCAATGAGACTCCAAATAAGTGCTTCATAACAGACAGGCCAAGCATTTATAATTATAGATGAAAGACCCATAGACTGTGTTAATATTAAAGGTATAACATAAATAAATGTTAACTTACAATATATTTTGTAAAACCCTTTGACTGGCAGTTAGAGTGGGAGGGTTACTTTAAAGTGAAATGAAAGGCATGCCATCTAATCTCTCCTGCTACACATGAACATATGCATATTTTCATCAGCAGGTGATTTTTATTAACAGTTTCGAATTTGCAACCTGCTAAAATCTGTTTGATAATTGGTACTACCCAGTCTGAAAAGGCTGCTGTTACAAGATCATAAGAGTGTGGAATCACAAGAATCAGATGCGGATTCCCTAGTTCATATAAAGCAAGTTAGTGCCAATAATGATATATAGATATCAAACTAACAAATCAGATATAAACTAGTACTCTAGTTAACTTCTCAATAAAATAAAACTAGGCACATCTATACTTTCATTCTCCAATCAAACAAGAGTCATATACATGAAATCATACACATGAAAGAAATAAATATCATGATGTGTTCATATGCAAATTAATTCAGTATTACTGACAAAAACATGGGGTGATCATGTGATTTTTCGCTACTTTTTGTATACCGTCACCCCTTGTGTATGTAGTTATTGGTCGTTTTTATTTTCAACATGAATAAAAGGTTTATGAAACCGCATTTTATTAGAAACAGACATAAATTATGTATGCAAGGTTTTATTAGGTTTGGTTTTAATTTCCTTTTAAAGATGCATTCCAATACAATTATTAATTGCCTGCTAAAAAATGTACTCAGTAACTCTTAGGTATAAAGGAACTATTTTATGCTGGGTAATGTGGCTCTTATTAGGCCATGTATTGGTGGCACATTAATATAACATTGATATGAAGATGTATGAGTTGAAGAAAGCAACAAGCTTTGTGATCTGAGCTCCATTATGAAGTGAGTTTACGTAAAGGTAAAAACACAACAAATTGGCGATGAGACTGAAGCCAATCCAGACTTGCCATGGATGTGACACAAGAAACTCTCTTTCTGTTCCCTGCAGAATGAGACATGCTACACTGGAAGAACTAGTTAGCCAGGACTAAAGGAGGGAAACCTCCTCTAATCTATAATCTATAATTCACTACATAGTTTAATTATGTCATGTATGCCAGCAGAGAAGATTTCAAAAACATTGTGGTTGTGTTGTAAAATCTTTCAAACCCAAAACCATGGGTATGGAGCCTAAATGTTTAAAATTCATAGCTGTAATCAGATGACAATGTAGTCTATCACTGAATATATGGCAGAGTTACAGATGGCAAGCAGAACACTACCAGTTGTTGAAAATAAAAATATCTATTTAAAAAAAAAGCTGCAAAAGACACATTGGAGTTGCAAAAGGAATTGACCAGTGAATATGCCATAAAGTTTGCTACAAAACATTTAAAGAAAATAGTGGCATGCTTTTGTTGTAGTAAGAAATCCCATGACCCTACTGAATACTGGTTCAAAGATGAAAGTTGTAATTTATGTAGCCAAAAAGGCATATAACAAAAGAATGAAACTCAAAATTTAAATGAGGCAGCAAATATTAGTGAAATCAATCAAGCTGATTCTACCGAAACTGAATTGGAGGACTACAAAAACGATTTAGCAAGAATTTAACTGCACTTTGTGTATATCATATGGGTAATACCCGACACTGAAGGACAGAAACTTTAAATGGAATGAGATACAGGATCAGCTCTGTCAATCATTTCATACAAGGGCTACAAAGAAAAGTTTCCCATGTCAAACTGAGATGCACTTCACTGACACCTAAGACTTGCACAAGGGAAATGGTGGGAAAAATTAAGAGTAAAGTAAAATATAAGAACAAATGATGAGTGCTAGATCTGAATGTAAATCAAAATGGTCCCATTATTTTAAAGGAATGCTGTGAAGCATTCTGCCTAAATAGTTTATTCAAAGTGATGGAGGCCACAGTGGATAGCCTAGACAAGAAAGACTGACACAGTTACTGGACATGTTTTACACCTCTCTTTTTAAAAGGAACTGGAAATGGCACAAATAATGGCCAAAGTAATGGTAGAACACAACACGTAGCCAGAATTCCACAAATGATGCCCCATCTTACTCCTTAAACCCCTTGCTCACTGGGCGAACAGTGAGCGGCATATGACGGCGAAGGCGGCGAATGAGAGCGAATTGAAAGTCATGATTTTTTCCACTTTCGCAGCCAATTTCTGCAAAATCATCGCGTCAACTGCGCGTTGGGACTGGGTTGCATTCACCACCATCACGTTTCCTTCACCACCATTGCACTAGCTGTATGAGGCAAATGCCCCCTTCACCACCACAAAAGAGGCCAAGCAAGGGGACGAATGGGAGCGAAAGTGAGCTTTGCCAACTCGTTGGGAAGACACAGGGAAGACACACATGGCAAATGTAACACGAAATTGGCATACAAAAGACGCATTTTGGCACTCATAACACGCTAGTGATTACGTGACAGGTCAAATACGCTCCTTTGATAGACCTTGGCGATAATTTCAAAAACATTTGAAATTCCCGGGCATCCAGCGCGCTCTAGACAAACCAGTATGAACTTGCCGGACAATTTGTCCCAATTTTGTATTTAATGTAGATCTGCGATTTTTTGTGAAAAATCCCGTTTGCCACCACAATCACCCCAGTGAGCAAGGGGCTTAATTCACAAATGTTGGGGCAGAGTTTGAGCACATAGAGAATTGGGGCATCCTCTCAAAAGTTGAGTGGTCAGACTGGCCCATGCCAATTGTACCCACAGTCCAAAAAATGGAGCAGTACATATTTGTGGTGACTTTAAAGTCGAATACTTATGCAGACCAGTATCCACTACCACATATAAAGAATATTTTTGACTCAAGTGCCAATGGGGGGCATTTAAAAAAATGTTTTATATTGATTTGGCACAAGCTTATTTGCAAATAGAGGATTGGCAAAATGTATCTGAAAGTAAACACGCATAAGGGACCTCTCCCATATAACAGGCTCATCCTTGGAATACCCCCAGTGCAGCTAATTGGGCAATCAAAGGCTGGCCATGTCTCTCACTGTCTATAGTAAAAGGAATGTAAAAGAACCATTGCTGACTTTCGTAAAGAGTAGGCTGCATTGCTGTCAGTGTGTTTCTGCCCTGCGATGGCCTGGTGAGCTGTCCAAGGTGTACTCTGCCCTCGCCCAGAGTCGGCTGAGATGGGTGCCAGCCTCCCCCATGGCCCTAATTAGGATTAAGTGGTTCAGAAAATGAATGAATGAAACTTTAGAGTAGCATCAGTCCCCTGCAGTATGACAAAGGGTCATGGACCAGGTCCTGCAGGGGATCCCTTCACACAGTGTCATTTAAAAGACATTTTGTCACTAGAAGCACATCTTGCCAATCTGGAAGCGGTCTTGATGAAACTTTGTATTACGAGCAAGCAGAGAAAAGTGTGAGTATCTTTAAAGACTCCATTTAATGCTGCAGTCACATGATTGATAACAATGATATATACAACTCATAAGACAAGATGCATGCTGTCTTAATGATACCTAGACCTGCAAATTTGTAAGATGTACTCCTTTATAGGTCTTTTAAAAACTCTGCCAGTTTTCTACAAAATTTAGTTACAGTGCTACATCCCCTGAACAGCTTAATGCAAGTGAAACACCCCTGACAATAGACAAAAGCCTGTGAGCAGATTGTTTGCAACTGCAAAGCAGTTAATAACCCAGAAATGGTGATGACAAATCACAACTCAGATTTGTTTAGCCAGTGATGCGTCATTATATGGAATTAGGGCTGCACTTTTCCATAAGATGCAAGATGGTACTGAGTGACCTATCGATTTTACCTCACGATCACTAAATAAAGCTGAACAAAACTATACCCAGATTGACAGGGAAGCACTGAATGTTGTCTGGTCAATAGGAAATTAATCTCTACCTCTATGTCAAACATTTTATGTTAATTACTGACCACCAGCTCCTTATGTCCATCCATAACCTTAGAAAGTCCATGGTTGCCATGATGGCAGCACATCTGCAGTGATGGGCATTATTCTTAGTTGTCCATAGCTACACAATTAAGTTTAAAGACACTAACCAACACAGGGAATGCAAGATGGTCTTTCTCATCTACCTCATGAGCTAGGAGTTACTACTCTACTTTCTTAGTATCAGACACTTGCTGAATTATTCCATCTGATACAAATGAAGATTGTACTATTCACTTGTGCATGTGGGTTTGGACGGTATGACAGTAAATACCGTCTTGATGGTATAAATGTATCCGCTGATTTTCCACTGAGATTTTGCTATATCATTTATACATGCACAAAAGTTACTTTTATTCAACCAGCAAGTTTTTTTTTTTGTTTTTTTTTCCGGAAATGACACAGGCTTCTCCCAAAAAATTATAAGGTGATGTACAAGAGGAATCATTGTGGAAAAAAAATATTTCTCAGTTTTTATTTACATTGGAAAAAAAAATGTGGCATGTCCAAAATTATTCATACCCTTTGCAAACTGTCACAGTCTACAGAAAAATCCAAAGTTGTATGCCATTCCAAATAGTCCAAGCTGTTCTAAAGCATCCTAATCACGCTGATTAATTGGGGACAGCTTAATCAACTCAACAGGTGAAAAACAGCAGCTCTGTGCAGTTGGTTTGTGGACAGTCATGGCTAAGACAAAGGAGCTTACTAAGGACCTGCGGCTGGGAATTGTGGCTGATCACAAGTCAGGAAAGGGATATAAGGCCATGTTTAAATGTTTTCAAGTTCCAGTGGTTACAGTGAAAATTATTATTAAAAAATACAAGACATTCTATGGAACACTGTAGAAAATCTCAAAGGATGTGTTTAGAAACCAAAAGTGACACCTGTGCTGACCAGGAGGATAGTGAGAGAGGTGAAAAAGAATCCAAGGATCACCACTAAGGCCATCCTGGTGAATCTGGGCTCTGCTGGTGGCAACGTCTCAAGGCATACAGTCCAACAAACACTGCACACTGCTGGATTCCACGGACGCAGACTAAGGAGGATGCCACTTCTCCAGATAAGGCAAACCCACTTGGCCTTTGCAATTGCTCATCTGGACAAAGAAGAAGACTACTGGTCTTCTGTTTTATGGTCAGATGAAACAAAACTGAATTGTTTAGCCACAGTGATGTATCCTTCATTTGGTGTAAAAAAGGAGAAGCAATCAACCCTTAGAACACCATCCCCACTGTCAAACATGGTATGGGGGTGTTTTTGGACCAGGGAACCTAATCACAGTAAACGACACCATGAAAAAAGAGCAATACATCAAGATTTTCAACAACAACATCAGGTACTCTGCAGAGAAACAGCTCTGACAACGCATGACAACACAACACACAGCAAAAGTGGTGAAGAAAAACATTAACGTTTTGCAGTTGTCCAGCCAGAGTCCTGACTTGAATCCAATTGAGAATCTGTGGAGGGAGCTAAAGATCAGGGCGATGGCAAGGAGACCCTCCAACCTGAAAGGGTTGGAGCTCACTGCTAAAGATGAATGGGCAAAAATACCAGTGGAGACATGAAAGAAGCTGGTCAGCAATTATAGGAAGTATTTGATTGCTGTAATAGCCAAAAAAAGCCTTTTCTATTGATTATTGAAAAGGGGATGAATAATTGTGGACATGCCACTTTTTCTTCAAATGTAAATAAAAACTGAGAAATTATTTTTCCACAATGATGCCTCTTGTACATCATGTTATCTTTTGGAAGAAGCCTGTGTCATTTCCGGTCAAAAAATAAAGCTGTTTGAATAAAAGTAACTTTAATTTAAAATTTGCCAGGGGTAGGAATAATTTCGGGCTTGACTGTATACACGCAGGCACGCACGCACGCACGCACGCACGCACGCACACACACACACTCACTCACTCAGCTGCTGAACTGCTTAATCCTACTAAGGCTGCAGGGAGGCTGGTGCCTATCTCAACTGATGCTGGGTGAAGGCGGGGTACACCCTGAACAGCTCCCCAAACCACACACACACACACACACACACGCACAAAACCATTTACATTTGCAATTATACCTAGCAGGAACAGCCGGTTAGGGTAATGTACATGTCTTTGGACTGTGGGAGGAAACCGGAGTACCTGGAAGAAACCCAGGAAAGCATGGGGAGAACATGCAAACGCCACAAAATAAATAAATAAACATTCGGTAAACATTACCCAGTAATTGAACCCAAGACCCTTCTTGCTGTGAAGTGGACATGCTAATCACTATGCCACAGTGTCACCCATCACCATGGTTACACCTCCATGACACAAAGGAGCCAGCACCACAGCAGATTGCATGGCTGCAAGACAGCTTTGCTACCTGTTCTGTGTACAGGTAACTTGAAGAGAGCAAGAGGCATGGAAGATGAGTGTGAAACATTAGTCCTAATTTTAACTTTAAAAATTACTTTGACTTGTTGTTCAGCATTCCTACAGTCTCGGGTACAGAGATAAATACACATAACCTTAGCAAAAAGGTAGAAGTTAACTAACATCATTATCAAGTCTCAAAATTGAAAATGTGAAGTGAACATGTGTCAGCAGTAGGAAAAGTCAAGCATGCACTGACCCTGCTCTGTGTGTGCATGGAGCAAAAAAGGCACTCAGGTGGAATAAAAAAGTGCTCGTGCAGAGTATAAAAAAGTGCTCATGCGAGTGAGGCTTTGCGTGCACAGAGTAAAAAGGCGCTAGTGTAAGTTTTGAGACTTATTAAATGCAGTAAACAGTCTTTTGCCAGAGGCAATCCATATGACAAGAAATCTCAATGATGGAAGGAAATTACACATGCACAAAGACACACATATGTAAGGACATGGTCCTGACCACTAAGAAGCCAGGGTTCAGAGAGTGGGTCGTCACTCTCAACTCCTAGTATGTAATGCCTAGTCTCAAACCAACTGAGTCAGGTTTATATGAGACCCATAACAGCAAAGTGGGTATTAAGTCGGAAATTATTAAGTACTTTGTTAAACTTTAAATGTGATTTTCTCCAAAGTTGCATGCTTAAAAGGCAAAAAAATTCCTGCCAGCTTTTGGTTAGTTACTTCAAAACTAGACATTTATGTTAGAAAATTTGGTATCATTTTAAAGCTTTGGATATCAGCCAAAAATGGTACCAACAACTCAGAATTAATTATTTCGGACTGCGATGGCCTGCCGAGCTGTCCAGGGTGTACTCTGTCCTCACCCAGAGTTGGCTGAGATAGGCGCCAGCCTCTCCACGACCCTAATTAGGATTAAATGGTTCATAAAATGAATGAATGAATAATCATTTCCGACTTAATACCCACTTTGCTGTGATGGGTTACTTATAGAGAATGCCGGGCTAAAATATATTTATTACAGACAAACGAAGAAACCAAAAATCAAACACAATGAAAGCACAGTATGGTCATTTTAATCCTCTAAGTGAATGATTGGGAAAAATACCAGATTGTGATATATACTCTTACCATGACATAAAGTTAATTATACCAGGATTTTGAACCTACTACCCACCCCTTTGTGCGTGTGCACAATTAAGAGTCAAACAGTCCAAGATTGAACTATGGTGTGAGTTCTAATGGTGAAAGGGTGGCCTTATAAAGTTGATGCACACTTACCTGGGTACACAATTCAAGACTGATTAGGTGTCTGTGTGTTGAGGTTGTACCATGTAGGGCACTGGAGTAATTATACCTCCCAAGCTTTGACCCAGAATGCTAGAGTCTCTTCATGAGGCGCCTTTAGGTGTTTTCAAGATAAAAAGATTTGCCAGAAGCCATGTATGTTGGGCAGCAATCATGAAATAGAGGATCTTGCCAAGTCATGTTCAGGATGCCAACAAACCCGACATTAGCCAGAAGCAGCTTCCTCACACACCTGGGAATGGTCAACTACTGTCTGGCAGGAAGTTCATATTGACTAGGCCAGTACCTTCCTTGACAGGATGTTTCTGGTGGTAATCAATTCTTATTCTAAATGGTCTGAAGTTTTCACAGTATAAATGCTACATCAACAAAGTTTATAGATGTTCTTCCTACTCTGTTTGCTCATACAGGACTACCACAGCAGCTGGTGAGCGACAATGAAAGCCAGCTCTCATATGAAGAATTCCAGTTGTTTATCAAAAAGAAATATTAAAACCATCAAGCATGTAACCACTGTGGTACATCATTGTGCACCAAATGAACTCACAGAGTGATTTGCCCAAAACATTCAGGCAATCCCTTAAAGCCATGGCAAATACAAAAAATCTAATTATCAGAGAAAATAGCAAACTTCCTGCCAGTTAACCTAATGTGCATGTCTTTGGACTGTGTGAAGAAATTGGAATACCCAAAGGAAACCCATGGGGAGATCATGCATATTCCACACAAAAGTGCTTGAGCCATATTCACTAAGTATGGAGCATTGCTCAGTTATTAAAGCAATTTATTACGTTCCTCTCCATTTGGATTACCTTGATAGCAAATATGTGGATGATTTCACAGCTGGAAAGCATAACTCACACTGTACTGAAGTGATGCTCACCTGTTGTGTTTTAAAGAAAAAATAAAGGAAGAATTTTCACCCAGTAATTACATTTTTCTCTAGAGGCCCTGGTACTGAATTGTTAAATGTAAGATTAGCTATAATTTCACTTGAGACCAGAGCAATGTTGTAATATTTATGAAGTGTTGCAATATATGTGCATGTGCATGATTTTGTTCTTTACTTCAAAATATATTTTAGGGCTGCAAGTATCCATTATTTTGATAATCAATTAATCTGCTGATTTTTCAAATGAAGTAATTGGTTTTGTAAAATACATTATATCTAAAATTATTTTAAAAATGTATTTCTTTTAATCAGCACTACAGAATCTTTTCCCATTTATGGATTATCCACTCTCTCTGCCTACCCTGCTCTGATTGCTCGCCTTTCTAAAGCCTTTCCAGAGGCTGCAGAGCCCCGCTGCAACCTGTTGCTAGTGAAGTGGTTGTGTTAGTAAATGGTAGATCAGAAAACTAGAGTATTTTCAACATTTGAAATTCACCCATACCTAAATGACCCTGAATCTGATTCAGATTCTAAAGTGGACAGCCTGAAGATTCCCAGCAAGCAAGATTATTGACAAACGCCTCAGAATGCTTATCACCACCTTATAGTATAATATAAAATTGTATTTTATCTTTTGTCATAACAAGCTGCTTTAACTGATTATTCAATCTATCATCATTACTATATGCACACATGGAGAGGGCAAGAGGATGCAGACAAAGGTGAAACATATATGTTGTAAGGGAAATACAGAAGGTAACAAGCTCATGAACTGTTGTTGACAAACAACTTGTTTGTTTCTGTACCACTGAAATTATCATGTAGCAGTGCACTGTACAAAATGTTTCATTTTTCCAGAAAGCTGTAGTTTGCCAGGCTTGACTGTCTTTGTCAAAATTACGCCTTACAGCAAGAAGGTCTTGGGTTCAAGTCTCTGCGTGGGTTTCCTCTAGATACTCCACTTTCCTTCCAAAGACATGCGCATTTGGCTGTTCCAAATTGCTCTTGGGTGTAAGTGGGAGTGTGAATGATCGTGTGTTTTGGCCCTGAAATGGATTGTTGAGCTTTTCAAGGTGTACCCCATCTTCACTCAAAGTTGACTGAGATAGGCTTCTGCCTCTCCGTGACCCTCGTAGGATTAAGTGGTTCGAAAAATGAAGAAATTAATGAATTTTGTTATAGCTCTCATGAAGCACAACAACCAATTGTTTTCTGTATTTTCAAGGCATTGCGGTGACATTCATGATACCACAACCATCTGTGACCATGAGTCCAAGAACAAAGCAAAACTGGTTAAAAACTAAATTTTAAAAAATGTCTCAATCTTAGTGACAATAGGCTATCGTGGGGTATCTGAAAGGGGACATATAGTTTTAGAATTCATTCTTTAGTATGTCCATGTGCTTTATATGGTAAGGATTGTGGTGGATATGGACCTTATTCATGGATATCTATTTGCACACCTACAGTATCTACACAACTCTATTAACTCAGACAGCACAGCACCCAGATTTCAAGGATATTATTTGCATAGCACTGGGATACTGTGAATCTGCAAACTGTCAGGTCAAGTTTAGATGGTGCTGACCTGTGCGCTTTATCTTGTTGAAATTGGAAAAATGTAAATGCAAACTCATTCATTCTACCATGCCTTTGCTATTAAAAAATAGATTAGATCATTAAGTAAATACTGAAAAATACACTCACAGAATACACACACAGAACATTTTGTGTCTTCCTCAAATCACACTAAGAAATTGCACTACACTTCCCTGCATGAACCTCATGAAGCTTAGTCACCTGTCTATTGACACCCCATCACATGACTCTGTCACATACACTGCACACCTGGTTCCCATCCCACTAATTACCTACACTATATAAGGACTCTGTTTGCACATGGCCAGTGTGAAGTATTGCTCTTGTATCTTGTAACTAGTGCACACCAAGCACCCCCCCCCCCCCCCCGACTTTGCTTTCAGTGTTTTTACTTTTGCATCTGCTTTCATCTCTGCATGTATCTTGCTTGCAAAGCAGCATGACTGAATACTTTGCCACATAATGGATGCAGCAGATTCCATGGCATATTTACAAGCTGCAAATGACTGAAGCTCAACTTCAATAGTTTGGGGCTTCCGCACCAGCACAAAATAATCAGCCATTGCCCAACACTACACATGCTGTGTCTTCCACCAGTGGCCACACCCAAAAAAATATATCCATGCCCCTGCCACCTACCAGGGTTTTTTTTTTCTGCAATGCTTATTGTATTTCCCCTCATTTTCAGGTTCCAACAACCTTCAGAAGATCAAGCTATTCATGGGACCTTTCACAGGCAATGGCTTGTGTAGTGGCAGGCAGAAAAAAAAAAAAAAACTTCCATATATAAAATGGCTTCATATGCCTTTTGCTGTGTATTCAACCAAGTGCCAGATAAAAAAGAAAACTGTCACGGAACTTCTGGCAAGTTACTTGTCCTGCTGCTGATTATGCCTTGGAGTTCCAAATTATCGCCAGTGGTAACCACAGTTGGAATACCACAGCACTCAAGGTGATATCCCCACAGGGAGTTGACGAGAATGTGTTGACTGTGCTCGCTTGTAGGGACAAGAAAAAGTCTCTTTGTGCCCGTAATGATCTAGCCATCAAGATAGATAGACTGTTATGCCAGCACCTAAGATTTCTTCTCACACTTCTGGCTTACATGGCTTCTGATGTGCCTGAACCCATGCAACTGTCAATAACCTTTGTTTTTACTGCAGACAACCAGGTCATGTCAGTGTCCATTGCACATTATGTGTGGAAGAAGGGGAAGGACTGGCTACCATGTCTAAGACCTTGGTGAGTCCAATCTCTCTTCCTTTCTCCAATATAATGACTGTATCCATAACAATTTAGTTCTCAGAAGGATCTCATGTCCTTCTAACTCTCAGTGACTCTGGAGCATTCACCAACTTCATTCATCAAGGCACAACTGAGGAGCTCCAGATACCTCTGGTCTAGCTCTCCACATCTCATCGTATCAGATACATGGACAGAAGTTCCATCAGAGAAGGTCAAGTCACCCATGTCACCATATTGTTTAAATGGCAGGTTAGTGCCCTCCATACTGAGAACATCAGGCTGTTTATCACTACATAAGCCAGTCACCCCTTTATCTTAAGAATGGCCTTGGCTGTCCCTCCATGATCCTACCATCTCCTAGGACTGTTCCATCACACAATGGTCACTGTACTGCCTATAGCACTGCATATGTATCTCTTCAGTGTCTCTTGCCTCTTCTCCTGTCGAAAGTGTTGAGGTCCATCACTTCACTGAGGCTTACAAGAAGCTCCAAAGGGTCTTCAGTGAACAATTTTTTTAATGTGTAGGTTTTCCTATACATTGCCCTTATGAACGCACCATCGATTTCCTCCCTGAAACCACTCCATGCAGAGGAAGAATATTATCCCTTATCATGAAGCGGGCAACAAATCATGGATGAATATAGTGACAAGGCACGTAAACAGGGATACATTTGTCCATTCATGTCCCCCGCATCATGGCCAAGAAGGGAGGAAGCCTGAGACCAAGTCTGAGACCAAGTTGCAGAGGTCGAATGGTGCTCAAAGGCAGACCTGCCAGTAATGAGTTGCAGGAGTCTATCCTTGAGATGACAAGGAACTGAACAAGTATTTGAATGGCCTCAGTGGAAAGAAATAGATATATTCTTCAGATGTTAAACAGGAGAAATGATCGAGATAGACATGATCAAGAAAGATTAACAATATGAGAGGAGAAGTACAGGCAATTGTCCATGGTTTCCCCAAGGCTTTGTGCAGTGACCAAAGGAGAGATCAAAGAGCAGGCATGTCATTGCCAAATGTAAAATTTTCAACTGGTGCATAGCATCCACAACCAGGGTGCGTAGTGCCAGATTTGGGCGGGGTGTTCAGAACTTTTGCCATTTTTAGGGTTGAAATGGTGCAATTTGGTGAGCATTTACACAAAATTCCTCAGGTACTGTATAGTCAGTTTAGAACCTTTTGGCAACTTCAAAGTATTGATTTACAAAGCACTATATATAATGAAACAATATAGATTTGAATTCTTTCTATACAAGTTTTGTATATAAAGGCCTAATATAAATCAAAATATGCAACATAATTTATCTCTATATTTGATAACAATTTCAAATGTTTACTTACAGCATTATAAATGATAGAAACGGACAAAGAATTGTATTATGAGCTTTCCAGGAATCACTGATCCAACAGAGTTCAGTTCACAGTGGTTTATTGCTCTCAGCCACTAAATGTGTCTTTTCCCTCTTACTGAGACCATATGAAACTTTAAATTACTGTTTTTTTATAGTAGACATACAGCCCACTACACAGCAGCTCTTAGGCATGGTTTAAAAAAGTTACAAAAATCATACAGACACTAACCAGACTAGTCACACACTAATGGCACAGCACAAAATGGATTGTTTTCCCGACTTCAACATAGGGGGGAGGTCGCCACCTGTAGTCATGTGAATGTTACCCCGATGACTGACTCAGAGAATATGTACGAAAGCATGCATTACCCTCTCTCCCCGCCCCCCCAATGTTATTCTCCTCGAATTTAGATGATTCATGTGGGTTGATTATTTTCGTGGATCCACAATCAAATGACATGCCTGGAAGAATTGTCCAGGGAGATTACAAGATCTTGATGTGAGGTTAAGTCAGCTGGGATGAAGAGCAGTTCAGTTTTGCCAGACATTCGGGAGGCAGCATCAGTGTCTGAGGAAGGAAAAGAGAAGACAAGTTGAGTGTCATCTGCATAGCAGTGGTATAAGAACCCATGTGAAGATATGACCACACCGTGGAACCTAGTATAAAGGGAGAACAGAAGTGGACCAAATACTGAGCCCTGGGGAACACCAGTGGAGAGGCTGCATGAAGCAGATGTGGATCCCTCCATGTAACCTGATATAAGTGACCTTCCAGGTAGGAAGCAAGTCATTGCCATGCTGAACCACAAATTACAAGACTCCAGAGGAGTGACTAGAAAGTCTTGTGGTTGACCATCTCAAATGCTGCTGAAAGTTTAAGGAGGATGAGTACTGATGACATCTTGGCTGATCTTGCTACATGAAGCTTCTCTGTGATAGCCAAAAGTGCAGTCTCTGATGAATATGCTGCTTTGAAGCCAGACTGATTAGGATCTTGGAAGTTGTTCTGTAAGAGCGATACAATTTATTAGAAATAGTGTGTTCATGAAAGCTAGAAAGAAAAAGAGAAGTGATATCGGTTTGTAGTTGATGATGTTTGATAAATCCAAAGAGGGTTTCTTCAGCATGTGTTTTGGTAATGAACCAGCTGTAAGGTATGAACCCAAAAGCAAAACTGGGAACCTCTGTCGGAGACAATATCTTTGTGGATACAATGCAACTTAAATACATGGAGGATAAGGAGATTTGCAGTCTCGAGGGCAGAAGGCAGTTTCAGGAAAGCCACATAATGCAGATTTGGAGAAACGATCAATGATTGGAGGATGGTAAGCCAGTGATTAAGTCTATGGTGATGTGGGACCAGGGGCAGCTGGGAATAGGTAGGAGACGCAGCAGACCAGCAGGCTCTTGATGCTTTGATGCTTGATGCCTTGCCTCTGGTGCAGACAGAGCAAGCCATGATGAACTTCCGGGCATCCTTTGACATACAGGGCCACCAGAAGTGCTGCTTAAGTAAGAGGAGGGTATGGGTTATTCCAGGATGGCAGGACAGCTTTGAGTGCCCCCACTGGAGCACTTGGGAGCTCAATCTCCCATGAGGCAGCTCCAACAATGTAGGAAGGGGGAATGATGGGGTCCGGTTCCTTGGAACTTGGGGGGGGGGGTGTAGGTGAGAAAGGATGTCGGGTTTGGTATTCTCGGTACCAGGTTGATAGGATAGGGTATAATTGAAGCAGCTGAGGATAAGCTAAGATGCGGAACCCAATAGAATAAGAAGCAATGGACTGGGATCCCTGGGTTAACACTAGAAGCCGCCTGGTGGCCTCCCAACCCTTAACATGATAATCGAAAACCTTTCTCAATTCCCGGGAAAACAGATCTAACAAGGATAACATGAGGGGAGCATTGTTCCAAAGTGCGGTAGCCCACTTAGCCGCTCTGCCCTGTAACAAGTTGATCACAATGCTATTTTGGCTTTATCCATGGGATATCTCAAAGGCTGCAGGTCAAAAACTAAGGAACATTTTAATAAAAACTGCTCACATACCCCCAAATCCCCAGAGTAAGGAGGTTGGGGGGGGGGTGGTGGTTGAGAAAGGCTGGTTTTGGTGGGGTACTTGCTGGTGGTGATCCACATGGTGAATTTGAGAGGTGATGAGGGCAATCTGTTGTTGCAGGTTCTGAAGAGAATCCAAAATGCCGTGTAACATCTTGTCATGATGTCCAATAAGAATTCCCTGGGTGGAAAGGGCCTCATCAATCCTGCAAGAGAGTGTGTCTGCGTAGCAGAGATGAGGCGGAAGCGATGGGGCTTGTTGTAGGCACTGGAAGGAAGGGAAGACAGCAGCCTTTAAGCAGGAGAGAGTGGCCCAAGATACTGCATCAGCAGTGAGAGTACTCTGGCGCTGGAGAGGATTCCCAGCAGGGCTTAAATGCCAGTGGTGATTGCAGGAAATCCAGTGCAGGTGTGCAGGTGCGGGTGGAGAAACATTCCAAAACTAAACCAAAAAATAATGCAATCACCACAGGATGGGTAGAACATTGCCTTTTTTGAATGCTGTTGGTACATGACCAGAAAATATTTTCTTATTTACTAATTAGCCCGAGTCTTAAGGCTTCAGTACCATCATGTTGCTCTATGATTGCTTCTTCAGATTTTTCTGGCTTATCCTGCTGCCTGGCCTCCATACTTCCTTCAAAACAGCAGAAAAACACTTCACCCATGAGTTCCTGAACTTCAGCATTCCTGAGGACATTGTTAGCAACAGGTAAAAAGGTAGGTCCCCACATCTCATTATATCAGCCTCACGGTCTCACATTGCCACTGATTTAGTCAGTAATTAGCCTGAGTCTTAAGGCTTCAACACCATCATGGTGATCTGTGATTGCTTCTCCAGATTCTTCTGGCTCATCCTGCTGCCTGGCTTTCATACTGCCTTCAAAACATTTCACCCATGTGTTCCTTAACTTCAGCATTTCTGAGGACATTGTTAGGAATTAAGAAAGTGCAGTTTACCTCCAAAATCTGAAAGGTATTCATGGAGAAATTAAGGTCATGTGAGTCTCACCTTGGGAGGCTATCACTTAGAAGCTAATGGCCAGGTGGGCATAGTAACCAGGAGATAAGGAAATTCCTATGGTCTATCTTCTCTGAGGGACAGATCAACTCGCAATGATTCGTTCCCTGGGCTGAATATGTATAGAATTTACTCCACCACTTCATCACAGGCCACCTCTAGCCATGGTTCCTGTGGAATGCGCAGACCACAGACACGGCAATATTATTTCCACTGAACCAAGCATGTTTGGGAGCAGGAACATCAGAACATCACAATAACCACAGAATGCCATAAAAAGAATGCTCATAGACACTGAGCTGAGACAATAATCTGCCAACCTAAACACCTCCTGTTTCTGTCGACATGCAACCTTCAAAACTGCTCAAAGATGCAAAAACTTCAGGTACCCATACATCTCTCAGCATAAGCCAGTCATACCTTGACCGTTGGCACCTCAGACATACTTTAGTTACCCCACAGAACCTCTTGACAAAGATGGACAACCAGCGTATACAGTGAGCTCACTGCTAAACTCTTGATGCAGTGGTGAAGCCCAGGTAAGTGTATCCTTGACCCTCTGCTTGTGCAAGAGTTCCAAGCAAGCCACTCTGACAAGTCAGGTCCATGTCACAGAGGTGGGCAGAGTCTTCTTTTGCTCTCAAAACAGCCTCAGGACACTTCTCTAAATTCTAAAGGTACCATCTGTGTGCCTCAGCAGAAAAACCAAGGTATCAAGGTATTAACAATTGCACAAGCAGAAAAATAAAGTAGGGATTTAAAAACATTTCATGAAGATCAGCAATGTGTTCTGTTAGTGTTTATGGGGATTCGAAGGTGTTGTGGTGTTATATCATTGTATATGTACATGTACATCTCAGAAATAACTTTGGATAAAAAGATCACTCATTTAAAATAAAGTCAATATTTTTGCATAACAACCTTATTACTCTGGACTGCAGCCAAGCATGTGAAAAAACAGTTGGCCTCCCCTGATTTCTGGTTGTCGCAATTGTTGTTCATAGTCCGAAAATAGTGTCACGTGACGCTAGTTTGTATTTTTTTTTCGACTTGGAAATTAAATAAGGTATTTGTATATTTAAATATCTTTGGTATGTGAATGACCTCAACTGAGTAATTAGCAGTTTTATCTTTTTCTTAAGTTCTAATACTGATTAAATATTCTTCATAACTTTTATAACAAAAAATACACCATGTATACCTGAATTTATCATCATCAACATCATCATCATCATCATCATCTTCCGCTTATCCGGGGCTGGGTCGCGGAGGCAGCAGTCTAAGCAGGGATGCCCAGACTTCCCTCACCCCAGACAC
>JAQMYF010000001.1:32209877-32243170 GCA_030014195.1 Neosilurus mollespiculum
GAGATGGGCGCCAGCCTCCCCGCGACCCTAATTAGGAATAAGCGGTTCAGAAGATGAATGAATGAATGAATGAATGATTTTCACTGATAGACTACATGAATCTACAGTCTGAGCTAGGAAGTATTCAGCCACAGCCTCCACTTAGTTGTGCATTGTATTTCCACAACTGCTGTTGTTGGTGTTTTTTTTTTTTTTTTTTTTTTAAATCCAAGTTAACATGTTTGTTGATTCATAGATTTGATAATGTTGATATCAAGCATTGAGACTTTTTAGTTGTTGTTTCTCCATTACATTATATGTACATATATGTATTGGGATTTTGTAACTAACCTGTGATAGTATATGGGTAGAAATTCCAGGCTTTTTCTGTGACATAGAAGATCATTGGGACAAACTTCTTCATCCAGGATGGCAATTTACTAGGATTTAGTGGTTAAAGGTTATTTGAATGTCACTATAATCAGACACCTTTATCAATATTACCAAATTGTTAACTCGTGGTATGGAGTAAAGTAAATGAAGGCTGTTAATTGCTGAAACAGAGTCAAAAACCTACCCAGAGAGAGAGAGAGAGAGAGAGAGAGAGAGAGAGAGAGAGATAGAGAGAGAGAGAGAGAGAGAGAGAGACCTCTGTACTGTAATAAATGACAACAGTACAGATTTGTAACTGCAGGAATACAGTGATAGATGTAGCAACAGATGTGTGAAAGGGTAGGTAGTACAAAAAGATATGTGGGAAAAGGTACGCATGTGGACTATCATGACCAACGTTCTCTTTCTTCCAGCCTTACACTTTTTCTGTTTTTCTGATTCTCTAGAGAAACATCACCAAAGCATTTTCCATCTGTTGCTATATCAATTCAGTTCAATTCAATTCAATTTTATTTGTATAGCGCTTTTTACAGCTGGCATTGTCGCAAAGCAACTTTGCATAGTTAAAGTAATTTAAAAAGGAATTTAAACATTTTTCTACAACCCCCTACACGTCCCTACATCATATTTATTTCATCATTAAACCTTAAATAAACATAAGAACATTTATTCACTTATTAAGAAAATAATGTGTCTCCCTTTACACTGACAGTTTAAAAAGAATGTATTCTATTTCTGCCAGTAAAGTAATTTATGAGTTATAATCTCAGACCCATAGTATTGTGTGAAATGCGAATAAGGTGTACCTTCAAAAGTCATTTAAGCTGCATAATTGGACTGTAATTACTTCACAGTAATTACCTTAGAAAAGCTTTAATGGAACACTAACTGGACTTTTATAGCTTCAAGATACATACTAAAAGTAAAATTGTGTATGCTTGAGGGTTTTACTCTAGTACCAAGAAAAGGTACAGTTTAGTCTTTTTTTCTGGGTCTATACAGATTTTGTCTGTGTATATTGTGTGTGTGTGTGTGTGTGTGTGTGTGTGTGTGTGTGTGTGTGTGTGCGTGTGCGTGTGTGTGTTCATTATTGTATGGGGACTGAAATCTATTCACACAGTCATCTTACTGAGATTTGTCTTCCTTATCAGGGTAAAACATAAGTCCTGTAACATAAATCTTTAAATTTTAAGGTAAAGACATATTTTAAGATTAGGGTAAGATTGAGATTAGTTTAAGGATAGGATAAGTATTAGGGTAAGGGTTAGGGTTTGACAAGTCAGGGTAAGCCTCGGGGAAATTAATGTAACTGGCAGACCAGATAAGTAAAGAGTAGAAAAACTTGTAAACTATTCAAGCCAAAGTACTTTACAACACAAATATACTGCTCTGCAATTATTCACTCATTCTACACTTAATTCCGATTCAGCATACATAATCTAAATGCTAATGCCTGCAAGAATGCAGCTTGATTTAATTAGATTTGATGCCATAAAAAAATGTACATTTAAAAAGTGCCAGAACTATGTTCAATACATGGAGCCGAGCGCAGTTTACAGTTCTATTTAAAATGGAATTTCATTCAACTTGCATTTAAGCACCACTCATGAATGGAAAATTTAAAAAGTACAGTACAAACACTACTGCTGCATCTTTAAGCATGAGAGGAAATGAGAGTATGCGCAGAGGTTTGGCATTAAGACATCTGCAGATTGCATACAAATTAAGTGTTTTAAAGCCGAATAATTTGCATGTGAAGAAAAGATGCCATGTTCTGCCTTTATTTCTACCTGATAGAACTGATTGAGGTGAGGAAAGGAGGAAAAGAGGAATAGAAGAAGGCAGTATAACCAGAAAAGTGTTGTTAGACTGGTGAATATTCAATATAATTTTTATTTATTTAAGGAAGTAAAAATGATAAGGCAGAAAGAGATGATAATGTTAATGAGAGCAGGAATGAACAGAATGTATCATCTTACCTACTGAGGTAAATACGTTTCTCAGTGACTTGACCAGGTCCATATTTAGGGTGTGTGTCAAGCTTGTTCCGGATCACCTCCACGCCATCCCCTCCACCACTGTGCTCATGGCTGTGCTTATTGATCATGTACAGCTGACCAATTCTATACTGAATTTCAGAGAGAGAAAATATAAAAGAAAAATTCAGTTTGGAGTCATTTTTAGCTTTTTTTGTTTCCCCTTTTCACACAGATCTTTACAGTATAAATGTTTAGTTATTTGTTATGCTAATAAACCAACTTGAATGCAGGTCAATTAAAAGATGGAGATAAAGATTGAATCCACACCTTTGGTCTAAAACAAATATATTCAACTTTGTTTATTTTAAAGTTGTTTTATCATAAACAATCAGCTATTTTGTGCTTAGGTGACATGATTTTAGATATTCTGCTGATATTTCCACATCACTGGGATTAACTCTTCCAGTATGCCAGCCTTGGTGACAATTCCCTTTCTCTTTCTTTTTTGCATGCATGCATACTTTATTTGGTGCTTCATTCATAAAGTTGCAATAGGTTTCTCCGTTTTACACTTTAATTTTTTTTTATGTAAACCTTTACACATTAATTCAAAAAGAAACAAGACAGAGCCTCTGATTTATCGCTTGACTGTTTGTTCTGAATGCTGCTCTTAAAAACACTCATTTATCATCCCTCCTCCATCAGTCAGCCTCAGTGATGACTACAACAACACATCAGTGAAGTTGATTATCTTGGCATTTATACGATTCATTGTAACCAAACCCAACAAAGCAATATCTGATCCACAAATGCCCTTGAATGTAACGCCAAGCTGGCAAACTTGTTCATCTGGGTAGATGTTCCTAAAAAAAAAAGCCTGTTAGTATCACATAATGTGTTTTGTGGAATTTCTGCTTATAGCCTCCAGTGTTAAACATTTTGACTTGTCTAACTTGTTTAATGAAAGGGAAAACACCCAAACACACACACACACACACACACACACACACACACACAGTGAGCAAAGTGAGCCAAGGCTTTTCTTATTGACATGCAAACACAGTTTTTTGGTTTAAGGCTTTATATTGTTTTACGTATAATGGTCAACCTGAGCACAAAATGCACTGTGAACATTTCTTTGACTTTACCAGGTAAACAAACAGACTTGAGCCTAATAATGACACTCATTCACACACATACATTTAGTGAAACACACACACACACACACACACACACACACACACACACACACACACACACTTACCTCTTCCACAGTAAGTGGCATGCATATTCTGTATTCTTTCATCAACATGGTGGCGTTATGTCGGATTTTGCTGCTCTCTGTCCTACCCTTTTACTGTGCTCTGTCTCCGTAGCCTGTTCTACCTGCACACTTTTGCTTGCAGTTTCATCTCAAATGACCTCACTGTGTATACTCTAGCTTTCTGTTCAACGCAGTTCTCTCTTTATGTCTTTCAGTTTGGCATTTATTCTAGTTTCTCGCATTAGTCCTCCCACTCCCTCTGTTCCTGTACTTCCTTCTTCTGGGCTTCTCATTCAGCAGCCACTACTTTAACGTCATAAGACTGTAACTTAACTTGTTTCGCCTTATCCTTATCTCTTTGTTCTCATGTGCTCTCTTTTAGTTTCTTTCTTCTGCCACATCTACCTGCGGGATCGTGTTTTGATTTACAACCTTGCGCTGTTCTTTGCTCCACCCAATGGCCCCACACTGCATTCACTGCACTCTTAAGTTGCTTTCATTTCTACTACTTGTACTTCTGAGCCACCCATTCCTGCCTCTCCACACCCCTCCCTTGTCCTCCTCCTCCTCCTTCTCCTTGCTTTTTGCCTTGCTCTCTCACCTGAGGCACAGTATTTTCATATTAATCCTTTTGACTTATTCTAATATCTCTCTCTCTCTCTCCCTCTCTCTCTCTCTCTCTCTCTTATTTTCTTGGGTCTCTAATCTCTCTTTGCCAGCTTAGATGTCTATTAACTTACTGAGGTCACTCAAAAAGAGGTAAAAGATATAAGAGTAAGTTCTGGTCTTCAAAAAAGTTTTCTCGGCTGTACTTACCAAATGAATAGAGTTAATTGAGGTCTACTCCCTGCCAGAACGTGTGAATGAACTTAGCCAGCAGCAACAACAGAATGTTAGTAGGTGCTGAAGTCCAGGGCACTAGGGAGATTAACGATTAATTCAGGAAAGTATCTGTTGCATAATGCATAAGATGCTGATATTCCATTGTAAACCCCTGCTTGTACTTGAGCTCTATGTTCACTAATACTCAGATGGTGTACAGGGAAATGTTCAACCTCTGGGTCGATAAGAGTAACCTGTTTGTAAAACTTTAACCCCTTGTGCTATTGTGATGTTTTAATTCAATCTATGTTTGAGATTTACACAAAGATGCTTAGGGATGTTTTTATTTTATTTTATTTTATTTATTTATTTTATTTTTTATGGACAACATGGACAAATAAGAATTTAGGCAAAACGCACACAGTCCTGCTGATACAGTTATGTAAAATGCACTTTCTCATCAGTAATCCAGAGTATTTAATGGTGCTGTGCCGCAGTTTTGACCTTCTAAAAAGGCAAAGCAATCTATGGGATATGAAAAAAAAAGAATGTAACAAAAAAATCCTTGGCAACAACAGCTAGCAGTGAAAAGTAACAAACTACATGCAGTCTCTTTATAGTACTTGAACACATAATCCACTTTTATGCAATTTGTTTTTTCAAATTAAAATATAATTAAGGTTTCACCTGACAGAAAGGTGGTCCTAGGTTCGAGCCCCTGGCTTGGCGAGGGTGTTTCTGTGTGGAGCTTGCATGTTCTCCCTGCCATTGAGTGGGTTTCCTTCTGGTACTCCAGTTTCCTCCCACAGTCTAAACAAATACACATTAGGGTAGTTGGCTGTAACAAACTGGCCCCAGTGAGGCTGTTCCAAATTTCCCCTAGTGAGCAGGAATGGTTGTATGTGTGTTGCCCTGTAGTGGTCTGGCGAGCTGTTCAGTGAGTACCCTGCCTTTGCCCAGAGTCAGCTAGAATGAGCTCCAGTCTCCCTGGTGACCATAATAAAGCATAAAGCAGTTCAAAAAAAAAAGAATACTGTATTCCATTTTTGCTAATCCCTATATTGTAATCCTTTTTTCTTATAAATATCATTATAAATTATTTTTATTTATATATTTATAAATATATAAATGTATCTTGATATATTGTTGATCTTGCTCAGTGCATTATTAGCTGAGTGAGCTAGAATAGCAAGCCAGATCTTTTGATGCTTTACAATATAAAAACTCTATAAAGTTTTAGATGCTTGATTTATTTATTTATTTATTTATTCATTTATTTTTTGCTATACTGTATTAATTATTGCCTCTGCATTTAACCCATCCAAAGTGAGCACACACACACACACACACACGTAAACAGTGAGCACACACAATCTTGGCAGTGGACTGCCACACACATTGGGGTGCCCAGAGAGCAGTTGGGGGTTAGGTGCATTGCTCAAGGGCACTTTAGCCATGAAGGCGGAGGAAGGGAGGGTGCACTCCCCCACCATCACACATTTTTCCTGCTGGTTCAGGAATCGAACCAGCAACCTTTTGGTCCCAAAGCCGCTTCTCTAACCATTAGGCGACAGCTGTCCCCCAATTGGTAGTTATTGTCTCTTTTGATGCTCTCTATTTAAGGTATCTAATGCTGTTACAGCCTATAGGTAAATACTTGAGATAATAAGTGACAACTTTTCTAAGCTTCAAACTATATACCTATAAACGTATGAAATTACATCAGCTAGTGTAGTTAGCTAATGACCTTAAAAAGCTACTGAAACTCAGCAGCATTTGGTGAGATTAGCTAGCCACGTTCGGTTAACTGACTTATACAGACCGTGGTGTTGGATAATCTACTGTTTATTCCAGCATGGTTCATTTGGTTAGTGCTATGCATTCCTCAAATACAAAACATTTTCAGATGAATTTTCTGAATTGTATTCATGTTAAATATTTACTTTGTTAAGTGATTTCACCAAGTTTTACCAGACAACTTATATTTATTAAGATGAATTTTCTTTTCTTTTCTTTTTCTTGTAAACTTAGTAATTTATCACAAATCCATCCATCCATCCATTTGCTAAACCACTTAATCCTACTAGAGTTGCGGGGAGGATGGTGCCCACCTCAGCCAGTTCAGGCAAAGGCAGGGTACACAGAGAACAGATCATCAGACTGTCACAGGACCAACAGCCATGCACACTCACATTCTCACCTTGGGGCAATGGAATATCTAATTAGCCTACTGTGCATTTCTTTTGACTGTGGGAGAAAACAGCACCTGGAGGAAAACAATGAAAAACACTAAAAAAAAACCATACAAACTCTACCTTGAAAAGCCCTTGCTGTTCACAGGGTTCAATCCTTTTTGGAACCTAATATGCCGATTATTCGTAGCTAAATGTATTTTAATTACCGATAGCATTTATAAATGTGTTAGAAGGCATTGTTAGCCCTGGAGTGCAGAAGGAAATTTTTCATTGCAGTAGTACCTGAATTTTATTTATAGTGTATGTCAGAAAAAAAATATCAATGTGATACACTTGCCAGCTCCACGCCTTCTTCTTTCCTGATATGCACTTGTTTTCACAGAGTTTCAATAGTATCTTCCAGAGTAAGGAGAATGAGTAGTGACAAAAAATGTCACATGGGACACTGAATTGCCATCAGTATTAAACCTATTCTAAGAAACTTCCATCGGGGCCCAGCATGATCTCCTCAAGGGTTGCAGTTTAGAGAGCCAAGTTACAACACACAGACACACACACACACACACACACACACACACACACACACACACACACGCATACATGGATGCACACACACTGTGAAGTCGCAATGTGGACGAAAAATAGCATAAGCCACTGAGAAAATGATTTGAGCAATGTTTGATTTCATTGCCTCTGATATGCAGACTTCTCCGCCGTGAATACTATGCTTTGTTTCAAAGCTGGTGAAAGCTGCAGCTCATGGCTAAGAGACAGGTTTCAGACATTGATATTCTGTCATTGTTCAAGCTTGAGAAAAATGATTTTGCTCTTGATTAAACAACGGGTAAAATATGCTGAAAAATAGCAAAAATTAGCAAAAGTATATTAACCTGCTGCTAAGTTTCAAAACTATTAATGTTCTTATAAAGTATTCATTTGATATTGCAGTCCTTGGCATGGCTTAATGTATAGTTCATCCTTCACACAAAATATGTTTATATTTACAGCATTTGGCAGATGGCCTTATCCAGAGAGCCTTGCATAGGTAAATGGTTTTATATAATGGTTTTCTGCATTAATGTGCTTTGCTTTATATGGGTGGAGAAAATAGGAGAATTTTGGAACTTAAATATGTTTTTGCTAAGAGTGACATGCAAATGACATGCAAATGCGTACTCAAATGGCAGGAATGTAGCTGGACCATTTTGTGGTTACACCTGTGCCGGAAGTCCACTGAGATGAACCTGGCAGCAGTTTTGTACTGACACAGTTTGTTGACATTTCCTTTTGTTATATTAATAACTAGAATATACAGAATGTACATAGCTTATATACAAACTTTTAGCTTTTAGCTTTGTATACATACAAAGCTGAAAGCAAAATGTTTGTATCTGTCCTATACAATGGGTTCTATAATGACTAACGATTATTCACCAAAAGCGAGGTTGATGGATTGCTGAATAATACCTGAGACAAAACACAACAACATCCACCGAGCCTCAGGCAAATAAGCATTTTAGTATATACTACATTTGTTTTTATATATTTTTACAATTACAAAGGCAGGTCTACAATGGTGTCTTTTTAAACTCATTCAGATTTCTAATATATACTACACAGAAATGTAAGAAAATTACAATCCACACCAGCATGCTTTCAAAGTTGTAGCATATACTGCACTGAAACACAAGACAAACAAATAAAAATCAGTTTTTTATGGTATATGTTTTTATTTTTAAAGCATGACAATGACAATGATGACATCTGCTTCAAGTGTCCATCATTTTGATTCAAGCACTATCTACTTGGGATAATGTCTGTGAAACTCTTGATAATGAACCAATCAGATCACACCGTTCCGGTGTAGTATATACCGATTTGCTATGCTGTGTTTGTGCTTTTTGGTACTATCAGGCATATCACATTTAAGTGTGTTTATCCTGTAATCGTTGTTTACTAGTGATACTCTACATTACACTGTCCCTATTATCGGCCAGTATGAAATTGTGGCATTTGTACAAAAAACCCAAAACATACATATTGTTATCAGACTGTTTTACCTATAGCCTTTACTGGTATAAAATCTAAACATCTACCCCATTATCAACTAGTATGAAATTGTGGTATTCACTGGAAAAATATAACGATATCATTAGGGCCTATTAACTGTGCAAAGTGAATTCATCTACATTTTTCATTTATTTTACTTCTCTATAATTTTTTGGTGAAAATGTTTTGAACAATGCTATTGTAGTCAATGAGGTAAAAGTACGGTGCAAAGCAAAGTTTACTGGTGTGATACAGTTCCTTATGGTGGCCCATAAGTGTCATGGAAGAACAGCTAATTCTACTGCACTATTTTTGATTTTGATTTGAAATTTTGTCTCTGCATTTAACCCATCCAAAGTGATTCCAAGTGATTCTCAAGAGCACTTTAGCAATGAAGGTGGAGGGAGGGAAGGTGAAGCTCACGCCCTTCGCTGCCCCACTTTTTTTCTGTCGGTTTGGTCCGTAATGCCTATTCAATTCATAGTTTCAAGAGTTGGGGTACTTGGCGCTTGACACAGCGTGCATTTCCTTGCCATATCAGATTGCTGGAGAAGTTAAACATAAAATAAAACCTACAGCTTAACCACATGTATCCAGCTGCTAATTATTTACTCCGGAAAAGTACTTGCACCTGTGGCTGGGTTGATTTTTTTTATACACACCCCATATTAATGTTGGTGCTTTTTGACTTCCGCTGTGAGTTTTGACACTTTTAGGCCGGGGAATTGGTAGATGTGCCATGACACTTGTTGGCCACCATAGCTCATCAGGTGCTCTCAACAAATCGAGAAGAGCAGAGCTCTATAAAAAATGCCAGGACAAACAGGCAGATTCTCAGAGCAGGCTATTTTTTTAAATTAAGATGAAAGAAAATGAATAAAACAAATCACAAAACAAACATATATGATAAACTACATGCATCATGTGAAGTTTTGGCTAAGTATGAGCTGAATTTGTGATCATTAAAAGGGTAAACTTTTCATTCACACTCCGTATTAATATATAGATTGCATATATCAAGTAATTTTTTGCTTGGCTGACATTATCAGTGTATTACAAAAGATTAAGCTAATTTACTTACTCACCGCTTAATCCTATTAGGATCCCAGGGAGGCTGGAGCCTATATCAGCCGACACTTGGCGAATGTAGGTACACCTACATTCTACTTTGGAAATAGATTAAAAAAAAAGTACCCAAACTTGCTTAATCTAAAATGATGGATGCTCTATGTACTCCTCTGGAGTATAAGTGTGATTAGCGATGGTAATTTTACACTAATGAGTTTCCTGTGTATTTGATCATTAGCTGTCATCAAGAAAAGTCAACGCTCAAGGTGCAATCCCTGAACAGGAACAGGGACTTGCAAAGTTTGGAGGGCATGACTCTGGTTTGTCCACTAGACTGTTTAAACTTCCAAACAAACATGACGGTGGTACACACATTGCAGATTAGCCTAATTTCATGTCCCGTGACAAATCCCTGAAAAGGTATAAATGAAATAATATGGAAAAGCTTCCAACGTGCATAACGATGTTCTTAAATTCAAGCAGTGCTACAAGAGTTCCACTGATGATATCAGCCTTCTGTTCCTACTGAGCATATTTCACACTGATCCAATCAATCCTGTTATCATTTTAAAAGTGGCTGCATTATTGACATAACAAGGATCCAGCAAGCATTTATTGTATGATCCAAAGTTTAACACAGTTGAACATCCTTTAATGTAATTGTTAAAGTGGCAGCCAGAGGCAATGCTGCTGTATGTGGAATGCAATTTTGTGGCACCTCACAGCTGATCTGATTACTCCATGTAATTTATCTCTGTGTGTGTTCTGTGTAATTTATCTCTGTGTGTAATTTATCTCAGTGCTCCATCCTCCCCTTGTCCCTTTTTTGATTAAGGGCTACTTCTGGTCTCCATTTTCCCAATACAAGTCCTAGTACATCAGACCACAGAATGATGAACACATCTCTTGTGGCTGATATACAGTGTCTCTGAGAGGCATGGAAATGTTCTTTGCAGCTAGATGTTACGTAAGTTACAGGCACTTAATGAAGTTTATATGAGCCATCTGAGTTTTAGTACATGACAACCACAGAGTGATTAATCACTTGTTCCCGCACATTAGCCACTGACCAAGATTTGCCATGGCCATTACTCCTAGGATAGCTAATTTAACTTCACAAGCACCAGATGGAAATATTCTACTTAATTCACAAAATGTGTTTAAACTTTAAAAAGCCACTCAATTCAAACATGTGTTGCTATCAGCTTTCAATCAGCCAGATGGCATACAATTTAGTTTCAACTACAATATGTTAAATCGCTTAAAACAGTTTAGATAGCAAAAACAATGAACCAAGCAAACAAAAACAACAAAGAACAGAAGTGCCAAGAAATATCCCCACTTCCAGCCCAAAATCCTTCCTGGTATGTTGTAGTTATTGTCATCTGCACAAAAACTCCTCTATTGGATGCATTACTGAGCCACTGAAATAGAGCCACAGTGCACTTATACTGTATACTGTTAATCACTCCTGTATATACTGCATAACACATGCGAGAATGTAATAACATGATAGGGAATGCTGTTATAGGAAAATAATCAACATTGAATTATTAAGGTTGGCAGACTGCAGTGGTGTAAAAGAAATACAACAATTTGGGATGACTAAATGAACTTTGAGCAGCTGGTTATAGACCGCAGTTGGTTGTACAATGCAACCTTGAATTCTTTGTGACTGATCATGTACTCCCATCTGATTAACTCGCATAATGAGGAAGTAAGCAGTATAAATCATGCTGTGACATGAAACTACCAAATACAAATTACTGCAACCCACAGCTTTAAAATTGTCCCTTTCATGGCTTGCTAGGATATATTCTTTATGCATGTTTGTTTAACATGTACAGTTACAATGCAGTGTATGCATAACAAAGAGTCAGCAACATTAAAAACAATCGTTTGTGCTGCCACATGTGATTGCAATGGCAAGACTGAGCAATGTTCGCTTAGTCTTGCATGGTACAGTTCAGTCTGATCAGCTAGGCCAATGTCTTACTGGGGCTGGTGCAGTGTTAGTTTTTCCATAACTAAAGCCATGAAATATGACAGAACTAAAATTTGTGGGCTATTAGGCATGATATTTTGCCCAACTGCACATCTTGTCAGTCTGCCTGTATCCAACCCATGTAAGGAATGTGGATTACACACAGAAAGGTGAAAAGAGTAAAATGTTACTTTATGAATTTTATACTTAACCTGTTAATTTTATTCAACCTGTCATTTTGATTCTGGATCCCAGATTGAATCAGTTTATTCATTTATTTATTCATTTTTTAAGCCGCTTAATCATAATTAGAGCTGCAGGAAGGCTAGCGCCTATGTCAGCTGACTCAGGGCGAAGGCGGGGTACGCCCTGGACAGCTCACCAGGCCATCGCAGGGCCAACACACACACAACCATTCACACCTAGAGGCGATTTGGAACAACCACCCAACCTACAATGTTTTTGGACGGGAGCACCCCAAGGAAACCCACACAAGCACGGGGAGAACATGCAAACTCCACACAGAAATGCCCCGAGCCCGGAAATCGAACCCAGGACCTTCTTGCTGTGAGGTGGACGTGCTAATCACTACACAACCGTGCAGCCTGAATTAGTTTATCGACCAAAAAAATATATATTTTGACGAATTAATGACCAGGATGAATAGACAGCATCAATTCATCTTTCAATGATTGTTTACTCATTTGTCAATATGAAAAAAAATTCATTACTAAAAATAGAGTCAAAAATATACTATCCTGTTCTTTCTCTCTCGCCACTCTCCGTTCACTGCTTTACAAATGAAATATGCATCATATGTGCTGTGTGTGAGAACTACACTAATATAAGGTAATAAGGTAGTACAATGAGTGCAGGTATCTCAAGTCTCCAATTACCATGCCAAAGATCAGTCACTCCTGCAGACTGATCCTGCTATCTCAGCCCACTCTAGGCAAAGGCGAGGTACATCCTGAACAGCTCACCAATCCATCAGAGGGCCAACACACACGCACACATACACGCACACACACACGCACACACACACACACACACACACACACACACACACACACACACACACACACACACACACTTGTCTTTGGACTGTGGGAGGAAAGAGGAGTACCCAGAGGAAACGCACAGGGAAAAAATGCAAACCCCACATAAAAACACCTGAGCCCGGGAATCGTTTCCAGAAACTTCTTGCTGTAAGGAGGATGTGCTACAAACCACGCCACTGTGCCGCCATAAGCAAATACATAAAATATTTAGTTACCATAGGATTACTGAGTAATCTAAGAGTTGTCCAAACTTTCCTCTTAATAATAATAATAATAGTAATAATAATAGTAATAATAATAACTGACTAAATAATGACTAAAAGATGAGGAGAATGTAATGCGTTTTCGCTGACTAAATTAGGCAAAAATTTTGAAGGATAAAAATGTGACTAAAATGTGACAAAAATAATTAGCATTTTATCTTCTAAAGTCTAAGACTAAAACTAAAACATCCCCATTAGACCCTCTCTATTTGTAGCTGTTTCTGACTTCATTGAGTGTAATTTTCACTAGCAATCCTCTTCACACTGTGCACATGATGGCAAATGATGGCTCAGAGCAGTTTTATTAGATCTGTGTTATTTCTTTTTTCTCCATTGATCTCAGGCTTGACTATACTGTTGACCCCTGTACTCTGGTCTCTTGGGCATTTAACATTTCATCTGTGGCCTTTGCTGACCCTGTCACTTGTGTAATGGTCACAGAAAAAGGAGAGAGCATCAGCAGCTTTTCCAGGAAAATGCATCAAACTCTCCTGTTTGTTGTCAGTTATTGCTTACTTACAACACCACATGATGATCTGAAGGTTAACGCTTTTTCCACAAAGACGCCTACGTATAATCTAGATTGTATGGCCAAAAATGATAGGTTTTTAGATTTCCATTGCATCCAGTGTGTAGTATGCAGTAAGATTGTTTTCACTTCACCCATTTCCAACCAAGAAGTGGTAAAGCAATTCTCCTTTGCAATTGCTGCTACCCAGATGTACTACTTGGGTGTACTTCTATTACATCCAAGCCCGGTTTTAGGTGTCTTATTATACCTCAATTCTTTCTTCTTCCAAATAAGTTCTTTCACTGGCCCCAGCCAGCACTTGTTGGGTTGTATGGGGACGGAAAAATGGGTCCCATATGGGTTAAGCCTGATGGGCTACATGGGCACCCATATGGGCATCTTAGCTGGGACAGCCAACCCCTGCATCCCAATTTGAAAGGCAGATTGGCCCCCTATTTGCATCCTAGATGAGTTACTAATGGGAATTCATGTTGACATGAGGCCACTATGGAACCGGTAGACAATCTCACATGGGACCCATTTTTCAGCTCTCTTATCACCCACATGGGTCCCATATACAAGTGCTGGCTGGGTAAATGAGTACTGGACCACAGCAATGACATCTCTCTTGAGTGCAGGCACAAATTCCTACAGCCACATTCCAAAATATAGTGGAAAGCATTCTAAGAAAAGTGGAGGTTATTATAACTCTCTGGAGTGGGATGTTCAAAAAGCACATAAAAAAATGATGCTCCTACAGTTATTATTATTTTTTTTTTTAGCATTCCCAATCCATTTTCTAATGACCTTAGTTGAATGTTTATTCAAGTTTAATTTCCACTTTATTGTGGTGGATCCAGACTTAGCAAAAGGGATGTCCTAGATGGGACACCAGTTCACTGCATGGCACTATATACACATATTCACTTCTTCAGTTTGCAGACCATCCATCTATCCTGTAGCTGTAAGGAGGCAATGATAAATGACAAGTAAGTACATGGAAATTCCCAATTTTCTGAATAACAACAACAAACACGACAACAAACTGAACAAGCAATCATTTAAATGTTTTTAATACAGTGCCAGCAGATACTGGTAACATACTGTGACATTTTGTAGTTATTGTCATAATTTAAATACCAAATAATTAAATCAGTCACATGGAAAAAACAGTAAACACACCCTAACACTGATCACACCTTCAAGTTGATAAAATTAGAATCAGGTGTTCCAGATTAGGTGGTGTTGAATTGAACCTCCTGCAGGTGGAACATGTCTTATTTAAACTTGACATTTTGGGTGTGGAATTATATTTGCCCCCAGTGCAGCTAACTGGGTTATCAAAGTCCAGTCATGTCTCTCACTGTCTATAGTGAAAGGCATGTAATTCTTTGCCATTGCTTTTGTAAAGAGTAGGCTGCATTGCCGTCAGCGTGTTTCTGCCCTGAGATGGCCTGGCGAGCTGTCCATGGTGTACTCTGCAAGGTTGGCAGAGTCAGCAGAAATGGGCGCCAGCCTCCCCCTGACCCTAATTAGGATTAAGCAGTTCAGAAAATGAATGAATGAATGAATTATTTTTGCTATTTAAGGGTGTGGTGTCTTCATGCCAAGCTCTTAAAAGTTCTCACAATGACTTCAGAAAAAAAAAAAACAGTTTGTAGATGCCAAGTGACAATGACATGAGAAAAGATCTCTGAATTATTCGAAATAATTAATTCCATTAAAGAAAATCATCCACAAGTGATGTAGCTTTCAAACAGCTGGCAATTTGGCTAGGATTGTCTATCCCAGCAAAATACATCTCCAAGAACGGCAAAATTTCATCACAGTGTCTGACTCTTGAAAATGTTGATGAGAATTAGGAGATTGAACAAATTTGACCAATATTAGTATTATGCCAGGAAAGTCCTTTATTTCTATAATTATAAAATCAAAGCAAGAATACAGATTGCCCTCAAATATAAACGCAAAGACCAGGCATTCTGGAATAATGTACTCTAGACAGAGTAATCAAAGATAGCCTCAGTCATTGTATACATTTTTGAAGCATGATGGTGGAAAAGTTATGGCTTGGGGCTGCTTTGCTGCTTCAGGGAATAAGCAGCTTGCAGTCATTGATTAAACCAGAAATTCTGCATCCTATGAAAGATTGAGTGGGGATAATCTCTACAAAAGTTGAACTAGAGATAGACCTTTCAACAGAATAATAATCCTAAGCGCATAAGTATATCCTTCAAGGAATAGCTCCAAATTGAATGAGCCATTATGGAATGGGCTATTCAAAGCCAAGATAAGAACCCTGTTGGAATGTTTTTGGCGGGATTTTAAAAGGACAGTACATGAAATAAAACCCCTAAATGTCTTGCTATAGAAGAGTGGTCAAATATTTTGGCAACCATTTGTATTTTTAAGTATTGTTGTCACTGGGATATAGAAGGAAAGTGTTACATAAAAGTAACACACTCAGTTCCTTGCGAAGGAAAAACTCAGGGTGCCTTGACCTGACTTTACCAAGCTTTTATATTTGTAATTGATGTTCTGGTGTTTGATCTACGTTTTGGTTCCTGACTCGCTGATTTTTTTTCTGCCGCTGTCTGCCTTGACCAAGATTTTGCATTATGGATTTTGCATTTCGATTTGTTTGGCTGTCCACGTTAATCATTTTCCTTCTGTGATTATGTCCAATTCATGCCTTTTTACCTGATGAATGATTACTCAAAATACCTAGTGAAATCAGACCTTTAAAACCTAAAAGACTTTTAATGGAGTTTTACTGAACACAATTAATGTTTTTGCTTGTTTGTTTGGTTTTTTTTTCCTTGTAAAAGCTAATTTGTATATGCAATTCTAGATATTGTTATATTGTATACTTCAACAAATTGGTTTTTAAATTGATTTCATTATTTTATTATGGGCCTTGATGATGATTTTCATTTATTGCTGGTGGCGTTGGAGTTAGCATGTCTGCCTCACAGCAAGAAGGGCCTGGGTTTAAGTCCCAGGCTTGGCAAGGGACAGGTTTTCACATGACCTAAAGTTAGATTTCAAAACATTCACATTTTTTTCTTCTTTAGCCATTCTTTGTTAGGATGACTTATGTCTTTAGGAACATTGTCTTAATGCATGACCCACTTTCTCTTGTAATTAAGTTCCCAGACAGATGTCCTGATATTCTTTTGTACAATTTGCGAGAGTAATTCAGAATTCATTGTTTTATCAATGATTTTATTAACTGTCCTGGTCCACATGCAACAAAAGAGACCCAACCCATGATACTATAATGTTTCACAGATTAAATAAGGTTATTATGCTGGAATGGAGGGTTTTCCTTTTCCAAACATAAAAGTTCTCATTTAAATAAAAAAATTCTACTCTGGTCTCATCTATGCACTAAAGCTTTCCAATATTATTTGACTTTTCCCGTGTGATCTTTAACGACCTGCAGAAGGGCAGCAATGTTCTTTTGGGAGAGCAGTGGCTTTCTCCTTGCAACCTTACTATGCACAGTGTTCTCCCAATGATGAACGTCTGATCATTAGCATTAGCCAATGTGTAAGTTGTTATTTTTATAAATGGTGATTGCAGACTGTACCAGTGCATCACCACCACTCTTTGGTCTGGTGCTTTGGCAAAAAGACTTATTCTTGGTTTACAAAATAGAAAGGGTAAAGACACTCATTCTTTTTTCCACTGCTGTCACTTTCAAAAATTATTTGTTGACACCTGATGACTTTATCATCTTTTGTACTACTCAGCGTTCCTCTTAAACTAAACTCCACTCCTATATTTTCCATTTGTCTTTTCAGTTTTGCTCCATCCTTTTCATATTGTTTACAAGTCATTAGAACATGTTCAACAGTTTCATTTTTACCACAAACCCCACATCTTCCACTTTCGTGTTTTCCCATGATTAATAAAATTCTGTGTAAGAGGCCTTTAGTTTTCTTTTAAATTTACCCTGGGTTCCTTTGTAACCTCGCCTACTATTACACAAATTGCTCTTGAAGTTTGTTGGTCAATCACTCCTTGGGAGAGTGACATTGGTCTTAAATTTCATAGATTTTTTTCACAATCTGTTTGAATAGGGATTGCAGGAGTTCAAACTCATTAGAGATGGTTTGTAACATTTTCCTGACTGATGAGCATCAACAACTCTTTTTCTGAGGTCCTCCTTTTTCATGCCATGATACACCTCCAGAACAGTGTGTTGGGAAGATCAAACTTTAATAAATCCCTGTTCTTTAACTGATCAAGTATAATATTTGTGTCTCATTAGTTTTTAATTAAATTTTCTTTATTTACTTTTAGGACTTGTGTGAAAAACTGATGATGTTTTAAGTCATATTTATGCAGAAATATAGACAGTTCCAAAGGTTTCACACTTTCAAGCACCACTGTACATAAGGAGTAAGATAATAAGGACATATGGACAGTTAAGAGATGGTTTACATTAAAGGATACCCTTGATCAGATCAATATAATATCTTTTCCTCTGAGTTATTTAGAATTTTGTGATTGTGTAAGTTTTAAAGACACAGAAACATATAACACAAAATGAAATTCCATTCTAATTAGACACCAAGGTGTGTGCACTGAAAAAACATTAAAAATATATAGTAGAATCTGTTCAAGAGCTCTGCAACCTTTGGATTGCCTTTCCAAAAAGTTTCTAGTCAAGTTTCTACCTTGCTGTAGCTTATCTATAGTAATATGCTACATAATGGGACAGAATATTGCTCAAGTGCATAGAGTATAAAAATATTATGGCTTTGACTGGAATTGTTGCTATCATGTTGCAGACTGCCTCTGGAGGCAATGCTAGCACAAGAATTTCATAAGTTTCCCATAAGCAGCAGCCTAAATTGCCATCTAAATGTTAAGCCATGGATAGATTGATGTTAAGCTAACCACCATTAAACTCTAAACTATTTTGCTGAACAGGTCATGGTCTGGTGGATGTCCATAAAGCATTTTTTCAGATGGATAATATGCATAACACTGAAAGGTTATGAATAAATGATAATTTACTGCACCAGCGCACATTGCATCACATACTGTTTTCTATTCTGTGGCAACTTTGGGGATGGCACTTGCTTTGGGATGTGTTCTTTTGAGTCTGGTTCCTCTCAAGGTTTCTTCCTTCTGCTGTTTCAAGGAGTTTTTCTTGCCCCTGTTGCCTCTGGGTTACTCATTATGCATCTAGATGTAGACCTGGATGGTTATACATAAACTTGAATTTAATTGACTGGAATTTTTAAAGAATGGCATACTTTCTATGAGTGCAAAGCCTTTATACAAATTCTTCGTTAATACTGGGGTGGAAGAACTTGAATGGCTGTATAGAGCCTAACTTAGCCTTTAACTTATAGTAGTCATATGAAAAAAATATGTACATCCATTGGAAATTGTTAGGGTTTTTTTTTTTTCAACATATTTAAGCAAATATATCACCTTCTTTTAAACAGTTATGGCATATAAAATGATCTATTCTAGCAAATGGCACCTAAAATTGAGGTTGTTTGATCATTTTTATAATTTAACAAACAAAAAAATAAAAACAGATTGATCACATAGAAAAAGTAAGTACACACACATTAAATTTAGTCCTGGGTCCAGGTTTCCAGTCCCAGGATCGAGTGTTTTGGTGTGGAATTTGCATGTTCTCCCTGTGCTTGCGTGGGTTTCCTCCAGGTACTCCTGTTTCCTCCCACAGTCCAATGACAGTGTATGAGATAGCCTACGTGTTTGACTTCTGCTGGAGTTTGCATGTTCTCTCCATGCTTGTGTGTGATTCCTCTGGGTGCTCTAGTTTCCTCCCACAGTCCAAAGACATGCACATTAGGCTGCACCAATTTGCCCCTTGGTGTGAATGTATGTGTGAATAGTGTGTGCTGGCCCTGCAATGGTCAGGCCAGTTGTTGAGAGTGTACCCCGTCTTCGCCCGGTTTGGGCTGGGATGGGCTTCAGCCTTCCCTAAGAAAGGATAAAACTGTTCGGAAATGAAAAACAAAGCAATTAAAAGCAGTGAGTAGGATAATCAATTTGCAGTGTGATAGTTTACTTGCTTATTCGGTCACTAATCAACAGCTTTCATCATATCGCTCCATTTTATTTGACTCTGTTAGAATATTCAGATGAAATAACATTATGTGTCTGTAACACCCAGGTTTTTTATGGAAATTGTCAAGTGACTACTGAGTCGCTTTCAATTCAAGCATCCAGTGTCATGGTGTGCCAACATGGAGGAGGGAGGTCACAAGCTCTCTCTCTTTCTCTCTCTGTCTTGCTCATCTGCCTGGCTCTATGAGTCTGACTCAAAACTGCTTTATTACTGTCGATTTTCAGATAGGACCATTTTTAATATTCATCTATTTATAAAATTGTGATAATAAAGTAATATTACTGCAGTATGTAGGCTATGCAGATCACGGACAGGATATAAAATAAGTATGTCAGCTGAAGTTTGATTTTAGATGGAAACTCTGTGTGACTGCTCCAGTGATTTCTTTCCATACAGCATTTTCTAACTTCCTATGATGCTATTTTTCCGGCTGCCAAATAGGAATAATAAACTCAGTTGGATTTGTGCTTCTATTTTAAGAATGGAATAGTTTCTCTGGAAGGCTGTTTCTCTAAGGGCAAGACCTTTAATTTAGAGGTGTGGTGGCTTGTTTGCAGCCACAACAATTTAAATGGCTGATCATTTTTACCCCTCGGCCAGTTATGGCTGGAGGGGTATTGTCATTGGCTTGGCGGCCTGAGCCACGGCAGGCGGTGTGACAATAACTTTGTCCATGCCATTGCTTGGCTCATGCACAGGCCAGGTTTATGAACTTTTGCATAGGCACTCCCTTTGACCTAAACCTGTGTGTGGGGTAGCTAATTTGCTTAAATGACCTTTGACCTTGGCACCACTGAAATGTGGTAAATGAAATAATAATTTATTACAGTTCTTAATAGAACATATAAAGTTTATCCGGGCCATTGCTCGGCTCATATGCATGATAGCTTTCTGAAATTTTGAATACCTGCAACTTTTTTTCATTTATTGCTTACCTTTTGCATAACTTCCATTTTTGTCCTCGTTGCGCATGAGGTGTCCTGGCTGAGGGGTTATGATGTTCTATAGAATGGCTATTTTTTACGTTGTAATTGGTATGAAATGAATTGCTTCATGAATCACATGTAAACCCTGTCAGTATGATTTCTGTGATCGAATCGAAACGACTTTTAAACTTATATATAAACTTGCCTTTAACATACACTACTATTTACATTACATGCACTTCGAGACTGCTTACTGAGGAATGCTAAAACAATCTGAGTAATATCCTGAAGGAACAAAAGGCACACTCTCACAAATCCTCTGTGAAAGCATGTATTCTTTTATTTCCTTTCCTTATATCATGTCCAGTGAGACATTATTCCCTCCTGTCTTCAAAAAGAATAATATATGCATGTATCCTAGTTTCATGAATATGAATAATTATTAGCTTGATATATGCATTCATTATATTGTCCTTCTTAAGACATACATTATAAATGTAATTTTGCCATGGTGATGCACTTATATTGTTGATGTGTGAATCATCAGGAATGATGCCAACTTCTTTTTATACCTGTAAAGGGTCTAAATGAGGCTTGCTTTTAGCATTTCTCATTTATATAATGAGAGAACAGCAAATCTCGGGATTCAAGAGAAAAGGTTCACAGTCAGCTCTCACAGGGGACACAGACGCAGCGTCAGTGTGAGGAAAAATGGTTTGGAAAAGTTAATTTATTCAAGGCATCAAATTTTGTAGTTCTGAAGATAAGAGGCTATATAGGAAGGGCACCATGGTCTAGCTAAATCTGAGCTGATGCTTTCTTTATTTCCTTGTCTAACTGCAATGGAAAAAATTCTATTGACACGGTGTGTATGTGTGTGACCAGAGTCTATTTGGTGGATGCCTACTGAATAGGGCTCACTTTCTCTCCATTTCCCTCTCGTCCCTCTTTCACTTACATATTAGCTTTTCTTAGTGTTAGCCAAGATCCTGTCGTTTTTATCCCACATCAATGCCAAATGCTATATCCTGGAGGCGGCATGGTAGTTTAGTTCGGTGGTTAGCACGTCCACCTCACAGCAAGAAGATCCTTGATGTGAGCCCCAGCATTAGGCATTTCTGTGTGGAGTTTGCATATTTTCCCTGTCCTGCTTTGGGCTTCCGCTGGGTACTCAGGTTTTCTCCCACAGTCCAAAGACATGCATATTAGGCTAATTGTCTGTTTTAAATTGCCCCTAGGCGTGTGTGTGTGTGTGTGTGTGTGTGTGTTGGCCCTACAGTGGTCTGACAAGCTGTTTAGGGTGTACCCTGCCTTTGCCCAGTGACAGCTGAGATATGCACTAGCCTAGTCACGAACTTAGTAGGATTAAGCAAATGTTCAGCAAATGAGTAAGAGAGTGAACACTATATCCTGGTCTACATATATCGCTAATCATCCTAAAGCCTATAGTTTTACAACAATTCCACTTAGAAGATTTTGCCCCTGTGTTATTCATGGCAAAGTATTGTGGGAAAATAAAGTATCATTCTTTTAACAACTTGGAAGTGTGTATTCAACTGTAAAGTGACACTGTTACAATAGGAAATATTTTGCTTTTTTTTTCTTATAGCCAGGGATATGGCATCAGCTTGCATTTTTTATATTAAGCCTTACATACAGTATGTCACACTTGAAGCACTACTAGAAATGGGCAAGTAGATTTATCAGTCCTGATGCACTTGCACTTGGCAGAAAAACAAGTTAGCTCACTCTAAAGTATGGAAGTTACATTAGCTGTCATACATTCACTTTTATAGTGGCCTGTTCCCCTGCTCATTCATACAATTATGCAGTCAACCAATCATGAAGCAGCAGCACACTCAAGAGCCTCAATTAATGTTCACATCAAACATCAGAATGGGTGGGGGGGTGATTTTATTAACTGTGGCATGGTAGTTGGTGCCAGACAGACTGGTACTCCTAAAATTTTCATACCCAACAATCTCAAGAGTTTACAGAGAGGGTTGCAAACAAACATCCAGTCAGCAGCAGTTCTGTAACGAGAAATGCTTTGTTGTTGGTCGGAGGAAAATGGCAAGAATTAGTTAAGCTTTCAGGAGGGCTATGATAACTCAAATGAAACACAGACGTATTTGACGCAGTACATTGCTTGTTATGCCTCCACTGTAAACCTTTTTATGTGTGTGTGGTTGAACCTGTGTGGTTGTCCTTAAACCCTGTAACAGTTCTTGGGCATTTAGTAATGAGTAACTGGTAAAAGTTTGAACAAAATCTATGCAAATATTCAGCCTGCAGAGTGTGCACACACTTCTAAGCTGACCTCATGTGACCTTGATCATTGACCTATCACCTCAGAACCTGTACCAGTTAATGGGCCTTTACTAGTAAGTAAGTGGTGAAGGTTTGGTCAAAATCCATTTAGGGGTTCAGAAGATGGAGTGCCCACAAGAAAGTTCAGATGGAAGGACAGACACACGAACAGGGAGACAACATAATGCGTCCAACACCACCATGGTGGGTGGAGGCATAATAACCACTTCTGACAACTGTGGTGAGCAGAAAAGCATCTCAGAATGTATGACATGTTGACTCTTAAAGCACAAAACACACCAAGTTTATGGTTGGCCATCTGCCACTCAGCATGTTGGTGAGCATCTGTCACCCAGGTTTTCACAGTCAGTCTAGCACATGGGCATTTGTTGGTCCAAAAGCTTATTTCAAGCGATTCAACATGCTGAATCATCTGTCAGTCTGTCTCTGAAAGAAATCATTCTCATCGGCTGTTCAGGTTATCAAATGAGAGCATTAGAAGAAACAGATGAGACAAGGTTTGACAAAGAGGCTGGCAGTGCCATTTTCAAGTTACAAGCACTATATACTCTGGTAAAAGTAGCTATACAAAACCATCTGAGATAATCGAGCGAAAGTGTGAAGATGATAAGCAAAGTCTTCACTTTGTTTACAGTTTTAATCTCAATAGTCATCTCAGTAGTTGGTCTTCCAGTGTCCTTGTTGAATAATGAATACAGAGAGTTATTTTCTCTCACATAGGCGGAGAATGTATGTGCAAGTTGGAAGTTGGCTGTAGTCTTCGCTGTGTGTTCAAGTGCAACTTTTTTTGTCCAAACATAGGCAACATGAGGAAATGCAGCAGGGGGCCTTCCATGGCTGCTAGTTCTAGAAGTCGGCTTGGTGTGTTCCAGCCTTAAGGCAAATAGGCTCCACCAGCAGAAGACCACATTTCATTCCATTCCTGCCAACAGGAATCTGAGGCTAAAACTCGAAAACTTGACAGATGAAGCTAGGAAAAAATACCAGTCAGTGTTTTCATTTTGTTTTGAATACTTTAAAATTGCTTGATTAAAGCTTTAGATGACACTGAGGCTGTGACAGTGGGGCATGTCTAAGCATCAGCTGAAAATGCAGAGGAGGCAGGTTGAACATGTGATGGTTCAATATGTGCTGAATTACCAGCAATTTATTTTATGTATGTGTCTTATGTATGTGCCACACAGAGTTTTGTGTATGTGTGTGTGTGTGTGTGTGTTTGAATGCTGTGTGGAATAAAAAACTTAAAGTGAAATTATGAAAGTATAAAACACAAATGTTCTGTTTTCTTATTTCCCTCGCAAACCAATGTGTGTTATGGAGGGATTTACAAAAATCTTTCTTAGCTGCCTGGTTAAGACTGCTGCAGTTTAATCGAGAAGCACACAGAGACTGCCAGCCTCTGCCATTTTGCAATGCAAGGCATTTCATTTCCCTACTTATTTTCATTTCTGCTACACATTATTTAACAATTCATTTTTCAACAAGGGGCAGCAAGGTGGTGTAGTGGTTGGCACATCCATGTCACAGCAAGAAAGTCCTGGTTTTGATTTCCTTGCTTGAGAGTTTCAGTGTGGAGTTGTTATGTTCTCCCCATGCTTGCATAGGTTTCCTCTGGGTACTCCAGTTTTCTCCCACAGTCCAAAGTCATGCACATTAGGCAAATTGGCTGTTCACCATTGCCCTTAGATGTAAGTGTAATTGTGAATGGTTGTGTGTGTGATAGCCCTACAATGGACTTGCAAACTGTTCAGGGTGTACCCTGCCTCTGCCCAGAGTCAGCTGAGATCCAGCTGTTCCAGCCTTCTTATAACCCTAGTAGGATTAAAAGGTTCAGCAAATAAATGAATGAATGAATGAATGAATAGTTACGAGTATTTATGAACTTGGAGGATGTAGCATGTTGAGTAACAAAATGTACTGACCACACTGTGCATTACTACTACTACTCCTACTACTACTAATAATAATAATGACAATAATAAACAAACATTTTTAGTTGAAACCACAGCTATAACTACAGATATGGATATTTGGAGAACCTAACAGATATACAGTAGATACAGACAGTTTAATTGCATTTATGGGATTTAGGCATAGTGAGGATATTTTTACTTTATCTGCTAATGACAAAAAACATATTGCTTGCAGGACAGAGTGGCCAAATAACTGCAGACATCTTTGTTTATTAGGTGCTAAAAATGCTAATACTCAGTGTTTCTGTATGCTTGATAATCTATAAAAAAAAAAAAAGAAACTATAGCTTAGGCTATTTATACCTTATAAATATCAAAAATAAACAAACAAACAAATAAATAAATAAACAAACAAACAAACAAACAAACAAACAAATAAATAAATAAGAAGAATATCTAAAATTCATGCATGCTATGAAATTTCAGTGAGTATTTGGCTATTCAGTGAAGCAAGTTTTCATTACATGATTTCATAATTTCATAAATGTAGCTGTGCAAAGATGGAGCGTCATACTATGTGTAGTGTAACCAGTGTTTTAATAATATTAGTCCTGTCTCTGTTTAGCCATTCTTTATTAAAAAGGGTGCATTTAATTTGGTGAGATTAATTGACTCTTTCTTTGTTTCTTGCTCTTGTGAAGGCTTTGCTGTGTATTTGTACACACTCCCAAAGCAAAATGAATCTTTCACTATCAGTATTGACTCATCTGTTGTGCTTTGAGCAGTTCCTCAAACAGCAGGACACACACACACACACACACACACACACAGGCCATTGAAATGTGTATTAACATGCACTTTGCCTAATAAAAGCCATGCAATGTCAAAATCTGTACTGTGATATCATTGTGGTCTATAGACCTGGTATCAGTCTCAGTGGAATGTGAGTGGTGCATAGGATGAGAGAAAGGGAAAGTATGGCGTAGTGCAGTGCAGTGATAGGAAACATGAATGAAGAACAGAGTGAAGGACCTGAAAAGAACATTCTTTTGACTGAGAGAATAAGTAAATATCAGCCAAGTTTATATGGGTATCACTATCTCCACTAATAATAATGGTTCAAAAGTGTCTTCTCATATCATGCTACCCACCTGTGGGAAAGCAAATTTTGGGTGAAAGGAAGGTAAACACAACAATTAAACGCTACTGTGGCTGTTGATTGCTCATCGTTCCCTTTTCTCTTTCTTCCTCTCTATTTCTTTTACTCCCCCACACCCGCTAGTGATGTCTAATGGATTTCTTCAGTAAAAGAGACAAGGAAAATGTTAAAGTCCATTATGCGACAGACTTGGCAGAATTTCATCAGAGGATGTGCCATACCTCAGTACCACAAGACCTCCTGAAAAAACATTCATTGTATATGTTGATCCTAATCTGTGATCTAGAATACAGTGAAAAAAGTTAAAATTTATATTTAAGAGGAAAGATTTTAATGTAAGCCTTTTAAAAGGACAACTACATTGTGCTCTAAAGGCATGCACAGTGTTTCCAGTTATAAATAAGCATTGTAGGAGTTAAACAGTGAAGCTATGCTCATCATCTGATTCATTTTGAGTTCTAATTTTTTAAGCATATCATTTTTAGGTCTTTCCCTCTTTCCCCTTCCTCAACATGCATACAGAGATGCATGCACATAATGACTGCATCCTGATCCTGTAAAATACTCATTTTAATCTTTTTCTTGGAGAGACAGAAAAGATATAGCATTAAAGTTCAGTGTTGTCAGATAGAGTGGTTTGCTTTTCAATTAGATCTATTTTGTTTATTGCACTGAGCTGCTAGATAGCTTGTTACAGGAATTCTTTGCCTGACTGCTGATCTTATTTGTAGTTTTTTTGAGTTAGAATTTATTTTTAGTATATTGTCAAGTGGTTAGTTTTAGGTGGTTTCGTTTTAAACTGCTCTAGAAACAACACCCCATATTATCCCACAAAGATATATATATATATATCTTTGTGACAACAAAATGATGAAAATTGAACGACAGTAAGTAATATTAACCAGTTTTATGAAATAAAATACTCATATAAGATGGAAAATATCTTTTGTCTTATATCTTTAATATCTTAACTGCAATTTGATTAATATAAGTTAAACAATTTTTATTATTTATTTTGAAATTTAAAATATTTAAAATATTTTTAATACTTCTGGCATTCAGTGTGGACAGCAGAGGAAGATTTTCATTGTGCAGGGAAACATGTTTCCTGACTGTAAACTTTATGAACTTGAATATGTAAGGTCATAAAAAAGAGCAGTAACTGTTATGACTACCAAGCCATAGTATATTTTTCATTAATTTGCTTAACCACCTAATCCTACTAGTGTCATAGGAAGGCTGGAGCTTATTTTCGCCTTATTTCAGGTGAAGGCATATCCTAAACAGCCCGTTAAACCATCTTAAGGTAAACACACAATCACATCCATTCACACCCACACTCACAGCTAGGGGCAACTTGGAACAGCTAATTAGCCTAATATAGGAGGAATTCACCCTTGTTGGAGGAAATCGTAATACCTGGAGGCAACCCACACAAGCATGTGGAGAACATACAAACTCCACACAGAAAATGCCTTCACCTCAGTGAGGTACAAACAAAACAGCTCTCAAGGCCATCACACACACAACCATTCACACTCAAACCTAGGTGCAATATGCAATTAGCCTAGTGTGCATGTCTTTGCACTGAGGGAGGAAATTGGAGTACCCAGAGGAAACCCATGTAAGCACGGGGAGAACATGCAACCTCCACACAGGACAAGCCTGAAACCCGAACCAAGGACCTTCTTGCTGTGAAGCAAATGTTCTAATTACTACGCCACTGTGCCGCATAGTGTACATTTCAGTTAAATGGAAAAAAAAAGAAATGTGCCCACTCTAACACCTGCACAATATTGTCCACACATCTCTGAAATTCAATATTTTAATAAGTCTAATATTGTGCCTGTAGTGCATTTCTGAATATTTTCCCAATTTCCTTGACTGCCTCCACTGTCCCATTCCCTAAGCAGAGTCTTGTGCTAGTAATATTCCAATCAAATAGTATTAACTATTCAAACATCCAAGGCTATACTCAGCTACTGATATAGGCCTACTAATGTTTCTGACATGGTCCTACCAGAGATAATGAATTTAATAGCATTTTGCCTTTGCTGGTTGGAGTTGGAGTTTCAAATTGTTCATACATTAAGTTTTCCCTCTGTTGGATTCCTCTGGTTGCATGCCATGGCACTGCAAGGCTTTCATAAAACTCTCTTTCATCACATCACCGGCATGTAATTTGAGAGCTCATGGCTATATTAACTGCCTGTATGTTTATTTCCATTTTTGAATCCTCTCTATTGTCTATCCCAAAGTTCACTACCATCACTGGGAGTGACTGATCTATGGGTGTGCTTCTTACTGTAATCACAAGCCTATTGCACTATGCTAGTGGCAATTCAGTCCTCCACTGCTACTGTAATCTGTTAGCCTTGCACGAACTTTGTCCAAGTCCCAGCCTAGCTTTTTCCTGTTCTCCTTTCTGTCTCCACTTAGATTACTTATTCCTGTTTCCTTACATAACTGTAAAACAAAGAGGTGCAATGGAGGATAGGAAGGTTGGGAAAATTCATTCATTTATCTACAGTAACCAGCATGGTCAAGGTTTTTGTTGATACAAAACCTACCATGGGAACAGTGGATGAAAGGCTGGAACTCACACTGCACACACTGGAACACTCACTCACACCTATGCTCAATTCAGAGTAGCCAAAATACAGAATTCTTCCTCTGGAGAATGCATTAACCTGCCAGGTAGCTTAGAATTAGTTCTTAGTGCATCTGTGTTCTGAGCTGTATTGTGTGGGGAAAAAAAACTCTTAAAATAATTGGATACTTATTGTAACTTCATGACCATTGATTTTGACTTTAAAACCTTACCCTAAATGCTAATTAAAGGCACACCACAATTAAAGGCACTTTCCCATACTAAAGATACAGTTGTACTTATTACTGGTATCACCCCAACTGAAAGAGAAAGTACAGTTTTGTAGCTTTATTTCTGGGAGTGTAAGGTTCCCAAAGGACCAATTTGAATTTATAAGATTATCTCGAATTAAAACACTCCACAAAGGCAAATATTGTAACATCATTGTGCTCTTATTAGGCTACACAGTTTGTGTAGTCTGTGATCCAAGCAGTTTTTTTTTTTTTTACACAAAGTGGTGTAATCACACACATTTATACTCAATGCGCATTTCAACTGGAAAACCTATACAATAATTTATGCATTTACTATCAGCCAATTACAGGCAGCAGAATTCATAAAATCATGCAGATACAGGTAGATGTACAGTTAAAAATCATGCAGATAGAGACAATTTTCACACTAAACATCAGAATGGGGAAGCAGTGTGATCTCTCTGACTTTACCAGTGTGTGAGAATCCCAGGAGGTCAAAAATACTTAAACCAGCTTCAGAAACCGGCATCAGCAACCATGCCACAGTTAGTGAGACATTTTACTATTTCATGAAAAATATGAGCTCATTCACAGTTTCACTGGCAACAACAAGTCTTAAAAGTGCTTGAACAGGGGCAACAAAAAGCTGGAAAAGTAAGTGGTGGAAACAGATGGAGGAATATTTTACAACTAAGTAGGTAAACTGGCAACAGGTCAGTAACATGATTGAGTATAAAAAGAGCATCTGCGTTTACTAATCTGCAAACAATTTCAGAAAAATGTTCATCAACATAAAAATGGCAAAGTTTTGAATATCTTATCATTTACATCAATATTGGATGCCTGTGATCTCTGGTCCTCAGGCACTGCATTAAAGACAGGCATGAATCTGTCAAGAAAATCATTGTATGGGTTCAAGAACACTTCCAGAAATCACAGCCTGTAAACAAAGGTTTGCAGAAATGCAGACTTTTGAACATTGTTTTCTGTATTTATTTACATTGTATACAACACCCCAACATTTTTGGAAATAGGGTTCAAATATTTAAATAAATACCCCTCAGGGGGAAGCAAGCTGGCATAGTGGTTAGCATGTCTGCCTCACAGCAAGAACATCCTGGGTTTGAGTCCTGAGCTTGAAGAAGGTGTTTCTGTATGAAGTTTGCATGTTCTCTGTCTGCTTTGTATGGGTTTCCCTTAGATACCCCGGTTTCCCACAGTTTAAGGGCTCATTGGGCTTATTAACTGTTCCAAATTGCCGTTAGATATGAGTGTGAATGGTTGTCTGCGTGTGTTGGCCCTGTGATGGTTTGGCAAGCTGTTCAAGCTGTACCCCATCTTCATTCATAAATGGCTGAGATGGCTCCATTTTCCCTGCAACCCTAATAGCATAAAGGGGTTCAGAGGATGAATGAATGAATGAGGTGGCAGTGGTAGCCCGGTGGTAGGGTGCTGGATTACTGATACTGAAGTCAGTGGTTCCATCCCCACTATCAGCGGGTTGTCACTGCTGTCCCCCCAGTGCAGCTAACTGGGTTATCAAAAGCCAGCCATGTTTCTCACTGTCTGTGGTGAGAGGCATGTAAAATAACCATTGCTGACTTTTGAAAAGAGCAGACTGCATTGCCGTCAGCGTATTTCTGTCCTGCGATGGCCTGGCGAGCTGTCCAGGGTGTACTCCGTCCTGCCCGGCCAGCCTCCCAAGACCCTAATTAGGATCAATTGGTTCAGAAAATGAATGAATGAATGGATGAATGAATAAATGAGTACCCCTTACTCCTCTGTTTCCACGCATGTATCAGAACCAGTAGCGGCTGTCAGGTCATCAACAGCAGTACTGGCTCTTTGGCAATGCATGCATGGCACTTATTTTAATTTATTAACATTCCAATAATACTTAAGTGTTTCTCATTACATTCTTTTGTATAAAACACACAGTGCCTTGCAAAAGTATTCACCCCCTTGGAATTTTTCATGTTTTGTTGCCTCATATCTTGTAATTAATATGGACTGTTTGAAGGTTTGTATCATTTCATTTACAGAACATGCTACAACTGATTGAAGATGTGATTTTTTTTATTGTGAAGCAAACAACAAATAGTACAAAATAACTAGAAAATAGTAGAAAACTTCAGCCAGTAAGTAAGTACTTTGTAGAGCCATCTTTTGCAGCAATTACAGCTGCAAGTCACTTTGGATAGGTCTCTATGAGCTTGCCACATCTTGTCACTGGGATTTTTCCCATTCCTCAAGGCAGAACTGCTCAAGCTCCTTCATGTTGGATGGTTTCCGCTTGTGAACAGCAATCTTCAAGTCTGACTACAAATTCACAATTGGATTAAGGTCTGGGCTTTGATTAGGCCATTTCAATACATTTATCCATTCGAGTGTTGCTTTAGCAGTATGCTTGGGGTCATTGTCCTGCTGGAAGGTGAACCTCCATCCCAGTCTCAAATCACAGGCAGACTAAAACAGGTTTTGCTCAAGAATATCCCTGTATTTAGCACCATCCATCTTTCCCTCAATTAGGATCAGTTTCCCAGTCCCTGCTGCTGAAAAACATCCCCACAGCATGATGCTGCCACCACCATGTTTCACCGTGTGGATGGGGTTCTTGGGGTGATGGGATGTGTTGGGTTTGCGCTAGACGTTGCGTTTTTCTTGGTGGTCGAAAAGTTAAATTTTCGTCTCATCTGCCTAGAGCACCTTCCTTCACACATTTGCGGAGTTGCCCACATGCCTTTTGGCAAACTCAAAACGTGCCTTCTTATTTTTAACACTAAGTAATGCCACTTTTTCCAGCCACTCTTCCATAAAGCCCAGCTCTATGGAGTGTATGGCTTATTGTGGTCCCATGAACAGATACACCAGTCTCTTCTGTGGAACCCTGCAGCTCCTTCAGGGTTACCTTTGGTCTCTGTGCCACCTCTCTGATTAATACCCTCCTTGTCTGGTCTGTGAGTTTTGTCTAAATATTTAAAAAAAAGTATAAAATTGTTTATATATATTTTTCTCATTTCACTTCACTAACTTAGACTTGTGCACATCCATCACATAAATTTCAGATTAAAAACATTTAAATTACAGGTTGTAATGTAACAAAATAGGTAAAAAGTCAATGGGGTGAATGCTTTTGCAAGGCACTGTAAATAAACTTTTTTCTTTCTTCCTTTCTTTCTTCTTTCTTCTTTCTTCTTCTTCTTCTTCTTCTTCCTCCCAGTGATAAATTCAAGCTACCACTTGTAAAAACATTAATGTGAAAGGTGCTCTCTAAAGCTGTGTTTGGTTTCTGTTCCAGGCTACTACAGAAATGTGGGAGAGCATGGTCGGCTCCACTGTAGAGGACCTGGCCCTATGTAGAAATAAAGGACTCATTTTCCACTTATGAAAACACAATGATTCATCATTACAGGTGATTATACACTAATGAAAATCAATAAACCATAACATTAGCCACCTGCCTAATATTGTGTAGGTCTCACTGGTGCAATCAAAACAGCTCTGACCTGTCAAGAAATGGACTCCACAAGACCTCTGAGGGTGTGCTGTGGTGTCTGGCACCAAGACAGTAACAGCAAATCCCTCAAGCCCAGTTGCAAGGTCCAGCGTCCATGGTTGTGACTTGTTTCTCCAGCACATCCCACATGCTCAATCAGATTGAGATCTGGGAAATATGGAGGCCAAGCAAACAGCTTAAACTCTGTCATGTTTCTCATATCATAAAATAAATTTTGCAGCATTGCAGGGTGCATTATTCTGCTGTTTACAAAGGCCATTGCAATTAGTATACACTGCAATGAAGAAGTGTAAGAAAGTTGGTATATGCCAAAGTAACATCGACATGAATTCAGGACCCAAAGATTTTCAGCAGATCATTTCAGAGAGTATCACACTGCCTTCACCAGCTTGCCGTCTTCCCATAATGCATCCTGGTGTCATCTCGTAATGATTCACACACACCAGGCTAACCATATAATGTAAAAGAAAATATGATCCATCAGACCAGGCCACCCTGTCCCACTGCTCCATGATTTAGTTCTGATGCCCATTGCAAGTGCTTTTATTTGTAGACAGTGCTGAGAATGGGCACTCTGACTGGTCGCAAGTTTGTAACGCCATATTCACTATGCAATTCACTGTGTGTTATGACTCCTTTCTATCATAGCTAGCATGATTTTTTTCAATGATCTGTGCTGCAGTGTTTCTTGTTCTGTGATACTGGACCACTCAGACTAGCTGTTGCTGCCAATTTGACTGGTTCACTATCTTGGGATCATAAATAATTATTCCAAGTGGACAATGCTTCAGTGGAAATGGAAGATACAGACTTAAGGTTTGTAGGCTGAAATCCTAGAAATTTTATAAAATGCTGTCCCAGATAATACAAAGAACGCTACACAATATGGCTTTGGTGTTTTATTATAACCCCCC
>JAQMYF010000001.1:32243270-32267865 GCA_030014195.1 Neosilurus mollespiculum
ACACACACACACACACCCCCGCTTTATTTAAACTGTGAATGAGTTTCAAAAGATACCCGTGAAAACATAAAAACACAAAAAAGTGCCAAGTAAATTTCTGGCCAAATTTACATATTTCAATTTACTGACTATTTAAAGTGGTTTGAGAAATACAATATAGGAAAAAAGAAAAAAAAAGAAGAGTTAAACAAGTATTTAGGAAATGTTACTAAAAAGCTTAAAGCTAGGTTTGAGATTAAAATAATAGCCCCTGTTTTTCATGGCAGATGGTCTGAAATTCACTGAAGTCAATAAAGCGTGAATTTTTATTTATTTATTTATTATTTATTTATTTTTAAATAAAAGCATTAAACAAGTCTGGAGAAATTTGGCCAACAGTCCATAAAAATCCCCTGAGCCGTGAAGTCACAGAAGGCTTGTATAAAACTGGTGAGCTGATCGAGTTAAACTCTTAAGATCCACCTAAACTACATGGAACAGCCTGGACATGACCTTGAACATGGCGCGCAAGGCCATAGGCATCATGAAAACCAGCGGAAAATTCACCACGGACTGTTTTAAACCGACCGAGTAAAATCCCTGTGACTGGTAAAGAGCTTTTTGAGTGTGACAGAGAAAAACTCAGAGCTGCTTTAGCCACACACAAAAAAAACCATGGGGGGCTAGGGGGCACAGATTCGTTGCTTAATAATTCCTTGGATGACAGTTCAAAGCCTCGCCTCGATGCCCCTTGGTTATGAAAGCGTATTCAGTTTGAGAATTAATAATTCATTAACGTATACGTAGAATTTATGTAAATGTTATTTGTTAGCTTTAAATTTATTTGTTAACTTTAGAACAGCGGTGACTTTCCTTGGTTCGCAACCTTGCCATTATTGAACACGCATGCGCCCTGATTTCATCATCCACTGTAATGTTAAAATAAATAATAAATAAACAAATTAGATAAATTAATGTCTTTTTACTTAGGTGCCTATGTAATATATATATTAAAACAGTTATGCATTCCAGGTTTAGGCGATGTCGCAAAAAATAATATACAGCAACATCTCCCTTGCCTTTGGTGCATAATTATTAATTATATATCACTTTTAGGATAAACAAAAAAGCTTCATAGTTGCTACACCAATAAGACCACAAGAACCAGGACATAATGCCACTCTGCAAGTTAAAGATTCGCATTTATTAGAATGAAATGAAAGGGAAGCCATTCAAACTCTGCTGTTACACTGACAATATGTACATTTTCATCATCAGGTGGTTTTTGCCCTACACTCACAAAGTTGCAATCTGCTAAAATGTGTTTGATAGTTTGCATTAGCCCGCTTGAGATGGCTGCCATTTATAGTTAGTTTCACGTGAGAGTATCAAACATAAATTGGTGAACTTCAAAAAAGAAAAAAAAGCCTAGGCACATAGTACTACATTTACATACATCAGACAGGCACCTGCAAATTTACATCAACACATGCTATATAGTGCAGTGGCACCCCCCCGTTTGAGGGTTTATTACTCATTTTTCTACTAAAGAGGTTGTAAGAACAACAGTGTGTTTTGTGGTACATAGACATATACTATGTATGCAAGCTTTTATTAAGTTTGGATTAAATATCCCTTCAAGACCTGATTATTCACTTATTCATTATTCACTTTGAGCCACAACAATACATCAAGCTGAAAATACTTAGTGTGTATTTCTTTACTGTGCTTACAAAAAGCAATAAGAAAAAAGCAGCATGCTGTAGTACTTTGTTTTATTCCTGCACCTGCTAAGTATAATCTGTACTTGACCCTACTACAGTTTAAATAACAGCATGTTATTTATTATTATTTATCCGGAATTGATAGAAAGAAGGGTGGCGCAGTGACACTTTGGTTAGCGTGTCTGCCTCACAGCAAAAAGGTATTTGGGTTAAGTTCCAGGCTCAGCAAGGTCATTTCTTGCTTTCTCTGTGCTTGCATGGGTTTCCTTCAGGTACTCTGCTTTCCTTCCACAGGCCAAAGACATGAACATTAGGCCAATTGGCTGTTTCAGATTGTCCCTGGGTGTGAGTGTGAATACTTTGTGTGCTAAAAAAAAGGAAAAAAATATTTTTAAAAAAATTAAAATCTATTCAACTTGAGAAAAGCTACAGTATTTACCTTGTGTGCAAAAAACAGCATACGTCAATGGCTGGATATGACAGCTCACCCCAGCCTAATTCTGGAACTGCCAGACGTGCCACAATCCACACCCCAAACATAAACACACACACACACACACACACAAAGGATTCCACGCATCTAAAAAGTAACCAATTGAACCTTGTTTTCTTTAACACCTATAATAATTATTACTCACACTGAGGATAAAAACTCATACTGCAGTTAATTAAGATAAGTATTGGTTGAAAGCCACCAGTTATTTCTTGGTATTCTTCTATGAGCCGCTTTTTCCATCATTGACATCAGATACGTTGAATGATCACTAGCACACACCAATGTTCATCCTTGTAGATAACATATGCGTTAGATGAGCTACCTTATCTGATATCCATGTTCCTCCTCTTCCCTACTCCCAGAGAAAGCTAGTGAGCTTGCTCCCTGTGTTTTAACTGAATGGAAAACTTTGAATGTGTCAAAAACAGCAGACAAGCTTTTGGTGGAAAGAAGTCTAATTCTCAAAAAAATATTTCCTAACTATCAAATAAGATAATTTTATCTATTTTGTTCCAGAAGGCACTGTGACGTAGTGGTTAGCATGTCCACCTCATGACAAGAAGGTCTTGGGTTGGAGTCCTGGTCTTGGGTGCTTTGGTTTCCCCTGGATGTTTCAGTTTCCTCCCACAGTCCGAAGACATGCACATATTGCTAATTGGGAGTTCCAAATCTTCCCTAGGTGTAAGTGTGAATGGGTTTGTGTGTGTGTGTGTGTGTTCATGGTGTACCCCGCCTTCGACGAGTGTCATCTGAGATAGGCTCCAGCCCCCCAGCAACCATAATGGAATTAAGCGGTTTGGCAAGTGAGTGAGTGAGTAAGTGAGTGACTGATAGGAAGAATCAGTGATATACCCAGCCACTGTGTCTACTAATAGTCTCTACATTTTATATTAGGCAGGCAGGCGAAAATGTTGTGGTTTGATCTGTAAATTGTACAGACTGTGAGTTAAAATAAAGTAAAAGTGGATGAACTGTCACTGTTGAAGTGGAGCTCTGTTCATATACATTAGCACTATATTTGTGCTCTTGTAGGGAACTAGCGAGACACTGATTACCATTGAACTCAAAAACATTTGGTGGTGGGATATATACAAGAAGGTTACTAAGGAAACTAGAGCCTGGAACATCTAGGAGATGAGCAAACTGCTTCATGTGTGCATGGCTCCAACGACAAACTTTCAGAGGCAAAGCAATGAGCGACAAGCAAATTGCTGCCTGTATACATTTATTCATTCATTCATTTTCTAAACCGCTTAATTCTAATTAGAGTCTGGGGAGGCTGCGCCCATCTCAGCAGACTCTGGGCAATGATGCAGTACACCCTGGACAGCTTGCCAGGCCATCACACACACACAACTATTCACACTCTCACTCACATCTAAAGGCATGGAAACTGAAGTACCCGGAGGAAACCCATGCAAGCACGGGGAGAACATGCAAACACCACACAGAAACAACTGAGGCCGGGAATCGAACCCAGGCCTTCTTGCTGTGAGGTGGATGTGCGCAACCGTGCCACCCGCTTCCTGTATATATGCCTCTTAATACCAAAGATTAAATCACCTGATGTGGCCATGGGCATGGTAAAGGACTCTGGAAACTGAATCTGTGATTGTTTTTGTGGATTGCAGCAAAAAAAAAAAAAAAAAGTAGAATCCACATGTGGCTCTAGATGTTTGTAACCCTGTAAGGCCCCTGTCACATATTAAGGATTTGCAGAACTTATGCCGACATATGGGACATTTCTATAAAATGCTGGCATACGCTAAACTATTAATGTTATTCCAGTTTTGAACATATATATAACTTACTAGTAACTTACTAGACCCTATCGAAAACTTATACTGAAGTTATCTCCAACATATACTGAGGTATGTAGACGTATCTGACGTGTTCCAGACCACCACAGAACTTTTACTGAATATCTTTTTAACTTACAGCTAGTGTTTTATGGGTGTACTGGCAGTGTTTAGGGGGATTGGTATATAAAATGGGGTTCAAACGAGGAACCGGTCAGTACTCCTCAAGACTCCATGGGGAGCAGATGTCCATTTCATCCAAGAGATGGAGGATCCGGCAAGACTGAGACGAGAATACCTACTAGCTGTCCTCCAACATCAACATGACCTCATGATTTCTTCAGCATTACTGGGATGTAGATATTGTGATGTCTAGTGCGGATCTGATTTGAATCAGGTATCGGCAGTCTTCTATAGGCTACGTCACGTGCTTAATCATTAGGCATTTACTGCTGCATAAGTTAGACTATCGTTGATCATAAGTTGTGAACAAAATTTTTTGACAACCTGACCGTACTACAATTTATACCAGCATGCTGTTAACTTACCATAACTTATTGAATGTACGCTAGCATATTTGTCAAGTTTCTCACATGTCGACATACACGCTCGCTAAATCGTCAATGTGTGATGGGGCATGAAGAATTTACTGGTTGTACTTTCTTTTGCAACTTTGGGAGGGTAACAAGAACACCCCACAAGACCAGCAATTTTGGAGACGCTCTCACCCCGTGGTCTAGATATCACACTTTGGCTCTTGTCAGTCAGATTCTTACGGTTGCCCATTTACCCTGCTTCCAACACATTAACTTTGATGACTGATTGTTCAATTGCTGCCTAAAGGCCCAAGTGTACTTCAGCAAATATGGTCTATGCAGTGTGCATGCACGGTTCACTTAACCCAAGTTTTGTCATTTGCCCAGTGCACATGGATCTCATCTGTGTTGACTATGCATGCTGACTGTGCATGTGCAAAACTGAGCATGTAGGAATCCATTGTCTAGTAGGTGAGGTTAGTCACAGTGTGAAACACAGAAAAAGAACATGTTTCTTCCTCTTGTCTTCTTATTCCAACATCAACATTAAATTTCATCAACATCAACTTTTTTTTTTCAGTTGCAAAATGCTGTGCATGCCTTTTTTTATTCTTTTACTTTTATTCTGGGATTGTCACAAGACCACACGTTTGCCACTCCCGGTAGGTGAGGCAGGTACAATAAAGTCATGAGTGTGTGTGTGTGTTTATAGACTCGTCCATATTCAGCAGAAAATCAAGTGTCCTTTGGAGACACCCATGTGCTGCATGAAGCTGTGTCAGCCAATGTACACTTGATAGGTGCACTGGAAGGAGATAATCAATGTTATTCGCTTCACCTGTCATTGGTATTAATGTTATCAGTGTAACACTGAATACGATATTCCATCATTACTAATAGCTCCCCGTAAATCTTACATAGTGCATGTTTAACATAAGTTCATGATTTGTACAGTACAAATCAACAGCTTACATTAGTCAGCAGCACAATGCAAAAAATCATTTATCTCATTTCATTTTCTGAACTGCTTTATACTTTATTAGTATTGTGGGGAAGCTGGATCTCATCCCAGACGATTCCAATCGAGGGCGGGCTACTCCCTGAACAGCTCGCCAGACCATCACAGGTCCAACACAGACACACCATCCTTCACACTCAAACACCTAGGGGAAATCGAGAATATCCAATTAGCCGTCTGTGCATGTCTTTTGACTGTGGAAGGAAACTGGAGCACCTACAGGAAACCCACACAAACATGGGGAGAACTTGTAAACTCTGCCTCGCCGAGCACGGGACTCGAACCCAGGACCTTCTTACTATGAAGTGGAAGTGCTTCATTACATTTCATCACTCACTCACTCACTCACTCGTTTGTTGAACCATTTAATCCTATTAGGGTCACGGGGAGGCTGGGAAATAAAGGTGAGGTACACCCTGAACAGCTCGTCAGACCACAAGCATGCAAGCACAGGTTGAACATACGGACGCCACACAAAAACACCCAAGCCCTTGGACTCGAACCCAGGACCTCCTTGCTGCGAAACAAAAGCGCCAACCACTACCCGCTGTAGTGCAAGCACAAACTGTACCTGCCTGATTTTTTTGCATTGCACTGCTACCACATGATTGGCTGATTGGATAACTGATTCAACTAAGCAAGTGCACAGTACAGGTGTTGCTATTCAAGTCCACAGTGATTGTACTGTACGTGGACTTCTGGAACATTTTAATACGCAAACATGGTGGGTTAACCCAATCTGGCAACCCTGCAGGAGAGCGACTGCACGGAGGGACTGGATGGGTAGGGGTGATGGGGGGAAGGATGAGCGTTTCTAGTAAATATTTATATTGCGTTATGATACGCGAAAACGAACGGTGGAGGTGAAGCAGACAGACAGAGAGAGAGAGAGAGAGAGAGAGAGAGAGAGAGAGAGAGAGAAAGGGGGAGAGGACACGAGCCAACCGGTTAGTATTATTACTGCACGCCGCTAAGTTTAGCATTCAACACGTGTCGCTTGTGATGGAGAGAGAGAGAGAGAGAGAGAGAGAGAGAGGTTGACGGTTGCTAGGTGACCGGGTGCATATACTGAATTTTAACAAAAGAGCTGGGGAGAGAGAGAGAGAGAGAGAGAGAGAGAGAGAGAGAAGAATAGGGGGAGCGAAAGAGAGGGAGAGAGTAAGTGAGCTCGCGGAAATTGAATCCATGTAGAATCTCAGTGTAGGTGCATTTGCCGGGGGAGAAAACACCAAAAGGGATATAGCCCGCAGAAGATGATGTGAAGACAGCGGAGGGCCGAGAGAAGAGACAGAGGGGGGACAGGCGCGTGAAAACCGCAGTAAGTAGCCTGCATCTGTAATAAACCTGTAACAGCGCGCTGCGGGCTGAGGTGTGTGTTTTGGAACCGGGCGCACGGAGCGTCACTGACGGAGCACTGTTGCGGTATTTGATGGGGATGCGCGTGCGGGTGCGGGAACACGTATGTCTGAACGAGATGACAGAGTGACAGACTGGTGCGGGATGGAGAGGTGGAAACGAGCCGGCGCGCGTGGAGCTTTGACCCTTCTGTCATTGCCGTGCGCTTGCTCATAGGCCATAAGAACTATGACTTTTCTTACACATATCTTTCTCCACACACACACACACACACACACACACACACACACACACACACACACATATATATACACGCACATGAAGACGCGCGCGCATGTTTGCAGGAGACATTGAAGCAGTAGCGACGCTCAGTCTGTGAGCTCCAGTTAATGCATTCATTAAAGAAAACAGCACCAGTGTATCAATGGCCGTGGCAGACTGAAGTGTGTTTAAAATTCCGCCTCTAAGCAGCAAGAGCAACAGCAGCAGCAGCAGCAGCAGTCTTTGGCCGTAGTGCGCTGTCAGCCCGCTTCTCTCCAGTCGCGTAAACTGCGGCTTTATCAATTTCACAGAGCGCAGCTGTCGGTACAGCCCGTACTGTGCCCTGAACACAACAGGCTTTCCAACAACATCAAGAAGAATTTTCTATATACTTACACTTGACCATAAATAACAGAAATTCATCTGATTATTCTGTCGATAGCTGCATGATTTGGATTTGAAGCAGAGCACTGAGCCATGGTTCATTAGGCTATATGTCAATGCTGATTAGTTGATAGGCCTTCTTCTTGTCACGTGATTTGAGTAGATTGCAGCAAGTGGATTAACTAAAATCGTTGGAGTGGGGCCTTCCTCACCCCATCATCATCATCATCCTCATCATCATCCCAGTAACTTTGCACATCTCTACTCCTAGCTTGAGTCATAGAACAGGAAAATACAGATTTCACCTCTGGAATTTATTTTTTTAAATAATAATAATAATAATAATAATAATAATGATAATAATAAAAAGAATACTCAGTCAATCTGGGGCTGGATATACAAAAGGTCTGTGGTGTACTTAACCACTCATACCATGGATCCCTTGCTGTGGCCTCCTTTAGGAGATTAGTGTTACTGCAGAGTTTAATCATACCACCATCCAACCACTCGATCAACTAGATCAGGTGTTATGTCTAGGCTGGAACTGAACTGTCCAGGTAGGCATATATACAGGAGGAGGTCTGGTGACCCAACAGGCAATTTTTTTCTCTATACGCAGGTTATAAATTTTGTATGCTGATCAAAGCATGCCAATGTAATTACCCTATATGACATTATATTGATTAAATTAGCCTTTTTGAAATCTCATTTGTCAAGGAAATCTATACAGGCTTCTGTGAGTGAGCAAACCACGGTTGTTACATCTGACTTATTAAATACACTGAAAGGAAATCTGTATTTAATCAATTAAACAAATCCTTTTCGTGATAGTAAGCAGTACTCACACCCAGGCACTGCTGCATCACTATAATGCAGATATTGTCGCTCATGTGTTGCCATCCGTGTCAATACTGCTTCTCGACATCAATTTCTCAGCTGTTTTATGGGTTTCAAGAGAGGAGCAAAAGAGGAGTGTGAGAGAAAAAAGAACGTAGAGAGGGAAAGAAATGAGACAACCATAGTGTAGTGTAGTGATGTAAAATCGGAAGATGTGAAAAATGAATACACATATAATGAGGAAAATGTGGCAGTAGTGTAGTGAGATTTAGATGGAGGGTTATAGCTGGGGGAAGGGGAGAGGAGTGGGATGAAGTAAATGGGAGGGGGAACAGTGTGAAAGAAATCAGCAGTGGAGTAACAGAAAGGAATAGAGAGAGGAGTAAGTGAGGGGAAGATGAGGGAAAATAGGAAGCAGAGGGAAGAGGGGACAGCTGGAATTGAGTGTCTGAGGCCAAACATGGTTGGAGGGCTCCAATTGTGAGATGAGAGAAACTGGAGTCACTGTTTCCGATTGTCTTTGCCTTTCTGCCTTTCTGCCTTTTTTCCTCTCCTTTTAAAATTTTTTTACTTTTATTTTTGCTGTCTACCTTTTCATCTCAGTAATGCTTATCCTAAAATTATCCTCCCTTACATCTGTCTCCTTTATTATCTCTTTTTGCTGCTCTTCCAGCACCTCACCACGTCTCTTTCATTTCCTAACATGTATTCATTGATCTATACACCTGTTTTTTTATCTATCTATCTATGTATCTATCTATCTATCTATCTATCTATCTATCTATCTATCTATCTATCTGTCTGTCTGTCTGTCTGTTTGTTGGTTGGTCAATTTATCTGTTTGCCTGCTCATGTCTGTGTACAGTAATATCAAAAGAACACAGCTAAAATTTCCAGCCCACCAAAATTGCCTTCCCTGTTTCCCTCTTTCGGAATCCCCTGTTCGTTTAAATGTGACTAATTAAGGTAAAACTCTAACACTTTATATCAATTAGTCTTTAACGAGATCAGAGACCAGTGTTTGAAGAAGATCACAGTGCTCCCTATTCTGCTGTCTCCCATGTGATTTTGGTCGGGACCGCTATGATAAACACAGTGCTAATTCACATTAGCTCATGGACACAGCTCAGGTCAGATGCAGCAGTGAACATACACACACACACACACACACACACACACAAAACCTTAAGCACATTTGCACACTGACACTGTTTTTGGCAGTCTATAGTGTTCAGAGAGACAGAGAGAAAGACAGTGAAGGGAAAAAAAGGAAAAAGTGAGAGGAAATGTATGGTGTCTCTTGATGATGAAAAGATTCTGAAAATGGAAACATAAAGTGTTCATTTTAAAATGAGCCGCAAGTGTTTGCTTTGGGAGCGAGCGGCACTTGACGGCATCCTGCTTCCCTCAGCCACGAGTTTCTACAGGAAGCCATCTTTCATTCATCTCCACGGTTACCGTAACCACGGATATTTCCGTCCAGTTACAACTATGGTCATGTACAGTTACCAGGGAAAACCCTCTTAGAGTCCCATTGCTTCTAAAAACACCTTATGCAATTGAATCAGAGGGGATCTGATAAAAAAACAAACGAGCCCTCCATTTCTGTACATTCCATGGAAGCCTTCAGGCTCTTTACACATGCCAACAAGCACTATGTGATTTAAATTGTATGAATACACCTCTGTCTAATTAGATTAGATGTCATGAGCACATATTTCTTTTTTATGCAGACACATGATGCACTTGTGCATCTGATGAACGTTTGCTGCTTAAAGGGACATTTTTAATTTCACATTTATGGATTTGATTCTCGTGAATCTTCTAATGGCACAAAGTGAACACGACAGCCCCAGCTTTAGTTGTATCGGAAAAAGGACATTGGTAATCAGTATGACAAAGCAAAAATATGAAAAATGTGAATATTTTAACTACAAGCATTTTCTCTTTCCAATAAGGTTAGGAATGTATTTGAACAATAAGATACTTTATTTAATTTTGCTAAAAGCAATATATTAGAGATGTTACAAAATAAAAATAAATCTTTCAGAATGAATACGGAGTGTGGCTAAATGGATTCAAATAGAGAAATGAAGCGGAGGCACACCTTTGTTTTTTAAGGAAAAAAAACCTAGGGCAGATGTTTAAGAAGAGACGTGCATTGGTACTGGGGACCTGCATGATACACACATGAACCTACCTCTGTCTTTCATTTATCCCAATTATTATCTGTTTCTATTAACCTGCTTTAATGTGCAATTTAAAATTTTTAACTAAAAATGAATAATGGAAACCAAAAATTCTGGAAGACATGACTGTGTGAGTTTACATTAGGCTAGTAGTTTGTTTATATTTTTGGAAATAAATCCAATAGCATTTGCTAGAAATTATTTTTAGGCAGGTTCAAACACCAGTACCAGCTACACAAGTGGGATGAAAATAAGTGCACACATCCCTAGTTGAGAACAATTATGAATACGATTGATCTAGCTGAAGTTGAGGAATGGTCAGAACTAGAATGCACTGACAATGCTGAGAGTGGTGGCATTCTTTTGTAATTTTATTTCCTACACTCTCTCATTTGCTGAACCGCTTAATCCCATTCTGGTTGCTGGGTGGCTGGAGCCTATCTCAGCCGACAAGGAAGGCAGGGTACACTCTGAACATCCAGATCGTCGCAGGGCAACACACAACCATTCACACTTACACTCACACCTAGGGTCAATTTGGACCAGCCAATTATCCTAGTGTCCATGGTTTTGGACTGTGGGAGGAAACTAGAGTACCCGGAGGAAACCCATGCAAGCACGGGGAGAAGATGCAAACTCCACACAGAAACGCCCTTGCTCGGGATTCGAACCCGAGGCCTTCTTGCTGTTGCTACATTTCTCTTCAATTTGAATTTGCCCATCCTCCCACAGGCAAACTCTCCCCGATTACATGTTGACCAGTACGCAGGGAGGGTAGGGTAGACACATTCTTCTTTTGAGACCCCCAAAGCTAACTGTCACAACTTTTCAAACTGCTGTATTTTAACCCAGTTAACAATTTGTTTAACATTGTTGCTACAACATTGCAAAAGAGTTGCAATAATGTTATTTGTAGACAATGTTACAGATAAAATGTTTATTAAATGTCTAAAAAAACATTGTCAGAAAATGCTACAGTATCGTTAGTTTGAAAGGTTCCTGTATAATTCACATTTCAGAAGTTCGCTGTCCTTTCCCATGCTGGATAACTCTGTACTGGGGGCCTTGATGTGTGTGACATTTTGGCAATATCAAAACAGCATTGTGCATAAAAGTAATGTTCAGGTCCCCATTAAACATTATGGTTTAACATTGTCACAACGGGGGCAGTGGTGGGCCGGTGGTAGAGTGCTGGATTACTGATCCCAAGGTCAGGGGTTCAAGCCACACTATCAATGGGATGTCACCGCTGTCCCCCTCCAGTGCAGCTAAGTGGGTTATCAAATGCAGGCCATGTCTCTCACTGTCTGTGGTGAGGCATGTAAAAGAACCATTGGTTATTTTCGTCAAGAGTAGGCCTCATTGCCGTCAGCGAGTTTCTGCCCTGTGATGGCCTGGCAAGCTGTCCAGGGTGTACTCTGCCCTCACCTGGAGTCGGCAGAAATAGGCACCAGCCTTCCCATGACCCTAATTAGAATTAAGCGGTTCAGAAAATGAACGAATGAAATGTCACAATGTTCAGATAATGTTTTGTGCAACCAACCAAATTATGACCTTTATGCAGTGTTACAATATTTAGGCACAACGTTGTGTGTTTGCTGGAAAGGTAGCGTAACACACTCAGAGAAATGCATTATCTACACTAAGCTTCACTCACATTGAATACCTGGACACAGACTCACTAATGCAATTATCTAATTAGCTATTTGTGTTGCTGCAGTGCACTGCATGCAATCATACACATATGTGCCAACAGTTTCAGGTAATGTACGCTTCAGTTGTGGCATAATTGTTGGTGCCAGATTGGCTGGTTTGAATATTTCTATAATAGCTAATCTAATGGGAGTTTCATGTCCCTGGTAGAATGGTCAGACTGGTTTGAACTCATAGAAATGCATCTCAGAATGCAAAACATGTCAAACCTTAAGGTAGGTGCGCTACAACAGCAGAAGACCACTTTGGGTTATACTTCCGTAAGCCAAGAGCAGAAAGCTGAGGCCGCAGAGTCACAGTCTCAACAATACTGAACAGCTGAAGACTGAAACAACATAGCCCAGTCTGATGAATCTTGATTTCTGCTGAGGTGCACAGATGGTAGGTTCAGAATGTGGCACAGGGATCATGACTCCATAGACCTAACCTGCCTTGTATTAACAGTCCACACTAGTGGAGGTGGTGTAATGTTGCGGGGAATGTTTTCTTGGCACACATTTGACCTGGTAATAGCAATCAGTCATTGCTTAAATGCCACAGCCTATGTGAGTACTGTTGCAATATAGATTGTTTTGTATCTCTTCATCACCACAATTTACCATCTTATAATGGATAGTTTCAGAATGATAATGCAGCATGTCACAGAACAAAATTAATCGCAAACTGACTTCTTGAAGGTCAGCACAGTGGTGTAGTGGTTCACATGTCCAACTCACACAAATAGTCCTGGGCTTGAGTCCTGGGCTCGGTACATGTGTTTCTATGTGGAGTTTGCCTGTTCCCTCCATGTTTGGGTGGGTTTCTCCTCTTCCTCCCACAGTCCAAAAACATGCACATTAGGCTAACTTGCTCTTCCAAACTGCCACCAGGTGTGAGTGTGATTGGTTATGTGTGTGTTGGCCCTGCGAAGGACTGGCGAGCTGTTCAGGGTGTACTCCACCTTCGCCCAAGGCTCAAGCGATCCTAGTGAGGAGTAAGCGGTTCGGCAAATGAATGAATGATATAATGAACATGACAACAAGTTCAACGTCCTTCAGTGGCCTTCTAAGTCACTGGATTTGAACCCTTCACTTCTGGGATGTGGTGGAATGGAAGAGTTGCAACCATGAATCTGCATGGCAGTATAATTTGTTTACGCATTTGTCCTCTTTTTTTTTATTTGCTTACCTTTTCTGACAACGCTTAACAAGTGACAAGTGACAAGCTAGCTTTCAATCTTTTCTGAGTCATGAATGGCTAACAGTTTACTTGAAATAGGTTGACTCCACCTAGTGGATGGGTGATGAATTACATTTCATATTAATAGTTGATGTAAACAACGTACAATAATCATATGCTTTAAAAGTTCTCGTGTGCCACATACAATGAGTTGGAGGGCCGGACATCTAAGAAAGCAGAACTCAAATCTCGATATAGATGGGCTGCAAAAGGAGAAGACAGCGTCATCTTCCACTCTACTGAAGCTACTGTGGGTACATGCTGACCTTAACTGGATGTTTGAAGATTTAAAAATATCTGATGGTCTTAGTCAGTTAATAAAAGCCTTTATTATTAAATATGTGGACAAATCATATGTGCATTGATCAGGTCACAAGGTTGTCTGATTTTCTTAAAAGCAGATGTTTTGTATTAATGTATAGTGTGGGATTGAGTCTACAGAATTCGAAAAAAATATATTGAAATTATTTTTGCATATTTCTTTTTTTTTTTTTCGTACCTAGTGGGTATAGAAAAGAATCTTCAAAATATTTTCATTTTGTTCTTATGCAGCCTGAAAGGATACACAATTTTTTTTCAGCTGTATTTATTTAATAATACTTGCAAAAACTGTAATAGAGGCAGTTCAGTGAAAAACTTAAAACAGAATCACTGAGATAGTTAAAGGATCACCCCATGTGTCAGTACTTTGTAGAACCACATTTTGCTTTGTTTAAAGCCATATGGCTTTAAGGATACTTCTCCACCAACTTTGCAAATCGAGAATGTAATATTTGCTCACAGAATCTCCTTTACAGAATTGTTCACGTTCAGTCAAAATGGATGGTGACTGTTGGTGGCTTGCAATCGTCGAGTCAAGAATTTGAAGGTATTTTGCCCCATCCATTTTCTCTGTTAACAATTTCCTCAGTTCCTGCTGCAGAGAAACACCCCACAGTGGGACGCTACCACCTACATGCTTTACTGTAGGTATGGGGTTCCTTGAATAGCATCCTGTTCAGATTTTCCACCAGATATTCAGTGTTGAGGCCAAATGGTCTTTGTCTCATCTCACCATAACGCCTTTTCCCATTTGGCATCTGAATCTTCAAGGTCCATTTTGGCAAAACTCAATTGAGACTTGGCTTTTTTTCTTGCGACCCTCATAAACAAGCCACATTTGTGGACTATTTGTGATATCTTTTCGCATGCACATAATTACCAATCTTTGCCAAAAATTCCTGTAACTGCTTTAAAGTTGCCATAGATCTCTTGGTAGCCTCTCGGTTCAGTTCAGTAGTAACAAAATACTTTCTACTTCTTGATAATGGGCTTTACTGTGCTCCTATAAATTGATAAAGCCTTTTTCTGAATTTTTTCATATCCATCTTCTGACTTGTGCCTGTCCACAACTTTATCCCTGATATCTTTTGACACCCTTGCCACCCATAGTTGATTATTTGCATTCACTTACGCATGGGAGTGCTCTGGAAGTCACTGTTTTTATGCTGAACTTATCTGATAGCATTTGGTCACAGGTGGAAACTGATTCACTTGGTGTGCAGTGGAGAAAAAGATTACTTTTTCTCACTCACTTATTTACCAAGCCGCTTAATCCTATTAGGGTACACCCCAAATAGCTCACCAGACAATCGCAGGGCCAAGACACTTAACCATTCACACTCACATTCTTACCTAGGGGCAATTTGGAACAGCCAATTAGCCTTATGTGTATGTCTGGTCTGTGGGAGGAAACTGGAGTACCCAGAGGAAAAATGTGGCGAGCATGCAAACTCCACACAGAAATGCCCTTGAGCCTGGGACTCAATCCCTGGACCTTCTTGCTGTGAGGTACATGTGCTAACCACTACACCACTGTGCCACCTAGAAAGTGATCAGTTATAACTGATCGGGTTTATAAGTAATTTAGGAAGAAGGTGATCCTTTAACAGCTTAATTACTTAGATTTTTAAAAAAATATTATTTATTCATTCATTTTCTGAACTGGTTAATCCTAATTAGGGTCCCAGGGAGGCTGGCGCCCATCTCAGCCAACTCTGGGTATTTTATATTATTTATTTTCTTAATTGTTGCTATTATATGTTTCACTTGGCTGTTCTAAGTTATACATATAATGAATACAAGTCAGTTTAGTTTGCAAAGTAACAAAATGTAAATATTTTGAAGGGGTAGTTCTTTTCTATATCCACTATATTTAACTACTTGCATCCTGCAAATAATGCGTGGTTTAACTGAATTCTTTGCAAGAGGGGTGTACAGTGGTTAGCAATCTTGGCTCACAGCAAGAAGGTCCCGGAAGTTTACATATTCCACAAACATGCACGTTTGGTCAACTGGCTACTCTAAATTGCCCATAGGTGTGAATGTGGGTGTGAATGTGTGTTTTTGTCTGTGTTAGTCCTTCAACCTGTTCAGGGTGTACCCTGCCTCTTGCCCTGACGTCAAAACGCATAGTGAATGGTAATGAATGTGTGCAAACAATACACACATACACAGATCATTCATAACATTATAACCGAATGATGGGTCTACAGGTAAGACCTTTTGCAGATTGTGCTACAGTAGCTTTTCTGTGGGATGAGGCCAGATGTACTAGTGCTTGGTTTCTTCGCACCTTGGGCACCCATGAAACTCTTGCCAGTGCACTGGTTGTCCTCCTTGGATGAATGTTGGTAGGTACTTACCACTGCAAACCAGGAACACCCCACAAGGTTAAATGACTGGGTCAGTTCAACTTCAAAACAGCAGTGTTTTGAAGGTGAACTGACCCAGTAATTTAACCATTACAATATGGTCCTTGTCAGAGTCACACGGATCTCTACGCTTGCTCATTGTTCCTATTTCCAACACATGAACTTCAAGAACTGATTCATTTTCTGCCTAATCCCACTCCTTGGCAGGTGCCACTGTAATGAGATAATTACAATTATTTGCCAAAGGCAAAGTGGATATCATTGAATAATCTATGGACTATTAAGTGACATCCACCAACCTTGTGCACTGCACAAATAATTGTTTTAGTATATACTGTATACATACATAGACACATTTCACCTGTGTATGTATGTATGTATGTATGTATGTATGTATGTATGTATGTATGTATGTATATACATAGTAGTGTGCAGTGAAGATTATACACCACCACTTTTGACTAAAAGGGCTCCTAATAAAAAGAAGTAAAAAATTACTTCTCTACATTTTTTGTGAAAATGTATTGAACAATGCTACTGTAGGCAATGAGAACCAAAAAAATAGTTCTGACAAGTATATTGAGGTAAAAGTATGGCTTATAATTTTTTTATTTTTTTTTACTTTTGCATAGCATGAATGAACTTCCAACCATATGGCATGGTTTAGCGAGTGAAAAACAATATGTAAACACTATGCCTGAACGGTTACATGCTATAATCAAAGTAAAGTGTGGCCACAGTAAATATTGACTTTTTTTTCTCAAAAAAGAGACTGTTATTTTTGTTATTACTATATATTGTTGTTTGTTTACTTATTCTCAACAATATGATCCAATATTACATGAAATAAATATATTTCTAATATTACTTGCTTTCTGATTTACCTTCATTGTGTTAAGTGTATAATCATCACTGCACACTACTGTATTTTTTTATTTCTTCACGCTATAAACCATTCCATATGGTTTGAAGTTCATTTATGATATGCAAAAATCCAAAAAAATTAAATTTGCGACACTTTCTGCAAATTGGTATTTTCAATGTTTTCGTTTATTAGCCATACTTTTACCTCAGTATACTTGTCGGAATGATTTTTTTTTTAAAAAATTGTTTTGGTTCTCATTGTCTACAATAGCATTATTCAATACATTTTCACCAAAAATTATAGAGAAGTCATTTTTAAATTCTTTTTATTAGGAGCCCTGTAGACAAAAGTGGTGGTGCATAATTTCACTGCACACTACTGTACATGGGTACAAAAACTAAATAAAATGAGGCATGTCAGGTAAGCTTTGTATGCTTCGAACCATGCTAAGTGCTGTGAAGCTACCAGTGTCTTTTGAACCTACTTATTCAGGTTTTAGTACATACTACATTGAAACATACATAAAGCACACTCTGAAAAAGGTGTTTTACTCTCATTCAAAGTTTTAGTATATACTACATGGAAACACAAGGAAAACACACTTACAGCATTTGGCAGATGCTCTTATTCAGAGGGATTTGCAATTATCATTTTTATACAACTGAGCAATTAAGGGTAAAGGGCCTTGCTCAAGGGCCCAACAGTGGCGGTACTGGGGATTGAACCGCTGACCTTCAGATCAGTAATTATACACTCGTAATAATGTTTTTTTAATCCTCAGATAGCGAGCCAATCAGACCATACCCTTTCTGTTTAATACATATTAATGAATGTTATTAATTTCTCCTGTAGGTGGTCATAATGTTTTTACGTTATGTCAGATTGGTGTAGTTTAAGCATTTAAACACAGTCCTGGCTGTTGCTGTCATAATATTTTTGAACTTGGCAAAATTTTTGTCCTTTACCTTTTTGTTTTTTTTGTTTGTTTATTTATTATTAATGTTATCATTCTTTCATTCATTTTCTAAGCCACCTAATCCGAATTAGTATCGCGGGGAGGCTGGCGCCCATCTCAACCAACTCTGTGACTCTGACAGCTTGCCAGACCATCACAGGGCCAATACACACAGAACCATTCACATTCACACTTATGGGCATCCAGAGTAACCTGAAGCACACACGTTGAGAACATGTAAACTCCACACAGAAATGCCAGAGCACAGGAATTGAACCCAGGCCTTCTTGCTGTGAGGCAGATGTGCTAACCACTGCACCACCATGCCACCCTATTATTATTATTATTATTATTATTATTATTATTATTATTATTATTATTATTACTATTTGTAGTTTAGAGGAATTAGGAATAAGGCTATCAAATAGAAGTAATTTTAATAATGATGATGATAATAAATAATAATAATAATAATGTAGATGTTTAGGTTTTGTAGCGTAACTCATAAATGGGCATGGGTAGGAAAATTCCTTACTGGAAAACTGAACATTGACTGTGTTTCATGTATCTCCTATATTCTGTTCTATTTTTGCCCATTGAAATCAATAGCTACTGTTCTTTATGTGAGTCTGCAGGACTTGTCGTTTCTCACAGCATTCTCTTTGATCTGACAGTTATGGCATGCCTTTAACAATGTCACTTCTTTGTGAATATGCAGATCAAGTGTACACGTAAAAGCCTGTGAGTCAGATGGCTTGAAAGAATGAATAACATAGGGAGGGTGGAGTGCAGGGTATTCAGTCTCCTGTGTGTCGTAATGTTAATCGTGGTTGTCAGAATTGCGTGTGCATTGCTTCGGATCAAAGGTTCCTGTGACAGTTTCCTTGTTATGATAATGACACCACCGTGTGGCCATTGACCTATAATAATAACCATGTCCAACATAGTATTTTTTTTTTTTTTGTGTCTGAGCATGTGTGTGAGTTTTAGGGCATCTGTCTGTATCATGCTGTACTGTATTGGTGCTCTGTATTCTGTACTCTTTATTGGTGTGTTTACAGGTGTTTTGGTTCTTATATGTGCATGCCATGGTAGGTTCAGGGAAAGCTAGCAGCTGTGTGTGTGTGTGTGTGTGTGTGTGTGTGTTTGTGTGTTTGTGTGTGTGTTACTGCTTATAGAGTGCAGATCAATGCATGTGAGAATATGACAGATGTGTGAAAGCAAGATTGTGTGTGGACGTATGTTTTAAATTTGAGTGGGAGCATTTTATGGGTGGTCAGCACTGATAGTGTTCAAAGAGTGAAAATGGACCTACTGTAATTTAGGGGGTTTCCCTATCCAGGATATCCTGTTTGAAAGCTCTTTGTCGGTATGCAGAATACAAAACTATGAAAAGGGTCTGCATGGTTTTTTTTGACACAATGATGTGTGTGTGTGTGTGTGTGTGTGTGTGTGTGTGTTCCTTGTCCTATCCACAGTATATCTTAGAATTCACTAAAACATGATATAATATTTTTGGCTAACTAAAACTCTGTCAATGTATTTTCAGTATTTTTTAAATAGTCTATTCAGTCCGGTCTAAGATAGGATAAGATATGAGATGGATTGTTCCATGGTCAGGGTTGTCTTTTTAAAATGAACCAAGGGACCCCTTTAAGTAGTCTTGTTTATTGTTGTATAGAGGAAGAGTAGTCCCAGCTACACTAGTGAAATCTTAAGATAAATAATTTTATCAGAGGAAAATATTGATCAAATTTAGACCAAGTACAGAATTCAAAATTCTCTACTTTAATAAAAACAGTAGCTTTTACCTGATAAAATTCTGAATTACACTTCTAATTACTAATTAACTTTTACTTTTGGAGGGGTATTTTCATGCAATCTAGAAGGATGTTCTGCTGCTTATAAGCTCTATTTGTAATCTAAGTGGCTTTGTCAGGATCCTTCGTCCTTCAAAAATGTCTTCTCTGGAAAGTAGATATTACATGTGGAGGACAGAAGTGCTTTTTTTTAGATATTAGTTGCTTTTTTTTAAAACAACAAATTACTGTATAGCTTGCTGAAAAATCTTAAAAATATAATTTCTAATTAGGGTTGCGGGAAGGCTGGCGCCCATCTCAGCCGACTCTGGGCGAGGGCAGAGTACACCCTGGACAGCTCGCCAGGCCATCGCAGGGCAGAAACACACTGACGGCTATGCAGCCTACTCTTGACTAAAATAAGCAAAGGTTCTTTTACATGCCTCTCACCACAGACAGTGAGAAATATGGCCTGCATTTGATAACCCAGCTAGCTGCACTGGGGGTATGCAAATACATATATCAACATATTCACACATGTACAGACTATACATTTATCCACATATTCACACTTGTACACATACACAAAAGGGTGCCTGATATGTTCACGTGCACACATTCAACAGTTTGTAGGTAAAATCTATTCTTTAGTCTGTTAGTTTTTGTTTTTAGTATCCTTTACCTTTTTCCGGAGGGAAGAGGGGAGAAAAGGGTGTGTCCAGGGTGTGTGTAAATATCACTTGGGGGGAGCTAGTGTAGTTCCAAACACCCACTATGCCGTCCTCAATACCCACTTTGTCGTCCTCACTACCAACTGCAGAGCTTTCCTGTCCTCTGCAGTACAGCTGCTGAACCACATTGTACAGCAGTAGGTCAGGGGGCTCTCAATGGCGGAGCAGTAGAAGTTTGTCAGTAGGGATCAGCCTTGTTGGAGATTCCTGAGGAAGTAAATCCTTTGTTGTTCCTTCCCCACCTGGTGAGAGATGTTTGTAGTCAATGTGAGGTCGGCAGAGATGTGGACTTAAAAAAAAACTTGAAGCCCTTCACCCTCTCTGTCTCCTCTCTGTCAATATAGAGGGCAGAGTGCTCAGTTTGTCTGGATCTCCTGAAGTCCATAATCATCTCCTTCATCGTGGATGTGTTAAGGTCCATGTTATTGATGTCACACCATCACAGCAGATGCCGGACCTCCTTCCTGTAGGCTGACTCATTGTTATCTTTTATCAGACCTATGATGGTGGTGTCTTCAGCGAATTTGACAATGGTGTTGCTGGTGTGAATGGGGAACAGTCGTGTGTGAAGACGGAGAAGAGGAGGGGGCTAAGAAGATATATATCTAGTAATTAATTGTTTAAATTTGGTAACTAGCTTAAAATCTAGCTTAAAATCATCGCTATGAGCGTGAAAGATGTTAGTCTGAAAATGAAGATCGATTCTGGCAGTTCAGTGTGTTTAAACTACAAATCACTCAGTCCTCCTGCGTGTGGTACAGACCTGTGAACTTGAAAGCGAGACCAGCTGTGTTAGTTTTTGCCCACAAGCTCAGCACATAGTCTAGCACCCAACACCTACTGCCGAATAGCTGTATAATGCTGATCCACCCCGCTGAAGCTTCTACAGAGCCAACTACCTGCTAATAGAGGTGTTCAGGAAGCCATTCATCATCACTATGCTTCTGAAAAGCAGCCAGCTTTGTAAGAATAGAGCAGAAAATGGGACACCGCCATGGATATTTGTGAATGGGGCTAAGCAGAGGTGGATATGCAGCTGCCATTAGTGGAATGTGCTAAAGTGAAATTTAAGAGTAGTGCTGTAATTGCAGGTCAAAAGAAAGGCCTCTATACCTTTAGACGAAAATGAATAGCGTTTCGAATATAACTATTTGGTTAAAGTGTGACTTGTCCCCAGCACTGAGCCTAACTACACACACTGCATCATTTAAAAAATGTGTTAAAAAAATTGTACTAAAGGATGAAAGTGAGTGGGAAAGGGCTTACAGAAGGGGCAGGGCAACATATATTTGAAAATGAGTGTGGTTTCTCAGGTTTCTCTTAGACAAGGCCAGTGACTGGGGATGGTGGGCTACCCACTTCTCATTATAATGTTCTTTTTTTAATAATTTAAATAATTTTAATAATAATGTAAATAAGTCCTGAATGCTCTACTCCGTGTTAGCATGGACCTTGCAAGGTTCCGGATAATTTTAACCAGTAGATGGCATTTTGAGCCATTTTCAACACATAAAATGATATTTTAATAATAAAAATGGTGATTTTTGGCAGTTTTAACACCAGCAATTATGTGTTTAATCACAGCACAGTCATATCATTTACATGTGGTGTGTGAAATACCTCTTTAGGAATATTAGAATACTGAGAAGAGATTTTTTTTTTAATTATTATTTCTTTATTCTTTAATGTGAGTGCAATGAGGGAAATTTATTTGTAAGTTTTTTTATGTGAGGCTTTTTTTAAAAGCCTTTGTGAATGGGTCATAGCAATCTGGTGGATAAGATGGACTCTGTGAGACACATAGAGAGGAACAGTCTGCTCAGATACTGAGCTTTATACGGGGTTGTGCTATTGCTTCACTCAAGTAGCTCTCAGAGTGAGAAATGGAGACACAGAAAAGAAAAAACCCCAGCATAAATACTGCCTGTAAATGCATGGAACATAACGAGTCTTCAACACTGTTATTGAATATAAACTGAAGACCACAAAACAAAGCATCTATGATATAATTCAGTAATCAAAGCTATGACCACTGTTATTTTCTAGCAATAAAAAAATGTTTTTTACCCAACTGTGTGACCTTATAAATTAAAAAGCACCATGCCTGCAGATAGTTTTACTAAGTATCATACAGTATTTTGCTCTGCAGTAATTTAAATTCATACTTTCTCAGGGAAATTAATCAAACCGAGAGACTCTGATAGAAATCCATTCATTCTTTGTCACTTGCAGTGATCCCATTGGACAGCACATGATTAATTTGACCATAATCCAGTATCATTTAATGACATGGTGCAATATGAAAACATCTTAGAATTTATTTCCATGAGAAGTCACATTTATAAATATGTCCTTGGTGCAGTTTGCTTTCAAGTTACCTAGCATTTGCTTTAAAAATTGCAGATTAATTAATAACACTCTGAACACCAGTCAGCATGGTGGTGTAGTGGTTAGCACATCCGCCTCACAGCACGAATGTCCTGGGATCGAGTCCTGGGCTCAGACGTTTCTGTATGTTTCATCCAGGTACTCTGGTTTCCTCCCACAGTTCAAAAACATGCATATTAGGATAATTGGCAGTTCCAAATTGCCTGAAGGTGTGTTTGTAAGTGTGAATGATTGTGTGGGTATGTTGCCCTGAGACGGTCTGCCAAGCTGCTCAGGGTATACCCAGCCTTAGCACAGTGTTGGCTGAGATAGGCTCCAGCCTCCCTGTGACCCTAGTAGGATTAAGCAGTTTGGCAAATAAGTGAGAGCAAGTGAGACTGAACACTTATTTTTCAAAGAAGCATACAAATATAGGCTTAATAACTATGATAAAATAAAATCAGGCCAAATAAAAGGATTTCTGGTGCAATTTACTTCCTCTTCATTCCATAGTATCCTTTAGAAAAATCTTTAAGTGTTATGATAATATGTTACATCTACATAATTGCACTGAAATGTACTGATGTGAAATGTATGTATTTTACTACTTTATCCAAAGGCGAATTGAGTGATTCAGTAGCCTTTCTGAGCTCAAGGAGAACCAAAGCAGTATTAACATTAGAGGCATTTATTAGTTAGGCTCCAGTACCATTTCACAGTGCTAGTGAGTGGAGTGAATGTTTGGGTAAGTGCACCGCTGACGAAGAAGGCAGACAGTATATTCAGCCCTGTTACACCACTGCAATTATGTAATTCACTGGAGGTGATAAGATTTAAATTGAGAGCTGTGCGTTTATAATATATTGGCTGGCTTGCTGAACCTTATTTGCTTGAATAGTTAAATGTCTTATGTACCTTTAGTGGCTGAAGTGTGAAAAGTAATGATCTTCACTAAAATGCACTTGGAATTACATATGCACTAAGCTGGACAATTATTGTTCCAGAGTAATGAATGAAAGATTATTTAAGTGTCTTATATAGTGAATTCTTGGTCTTTGTTTAGTACTTAGATACTATGATGACAGATGCCAGTGGCTGAGTGATTTTATTTTGTGAAAAGAAGGGCAATAAAGTTCCTTTGGGTTTGCTAGAAACATTACAATTAATATGGTCTGGCCCTGCTGCTTTTGGTATGCTGTGCTGTAATTGAATTTCACTGCAGCTCTGCATTATGCTCGGCCTTTTTTAAAGAAACCTATTTTTTTAATAGATTGAGCTGCATTATAGTGTGTATATATAGTGCATTAATTTTTATGTACAGTGGGGAAGAACAATCAGGGGTTTTGTTATTGCTGCCTGAACACATAATTGATGGCATGGTCGTTTGTCAGATGTAGTAGTTGTGATAGTGGCGGTCATCAGGGTGTAGGCGAGACTTTTTATGACAGGTGTTTACATCCACACAGTGGAGGGAGATGCCAGTGCAGCCTCACTCTGGCAGTTGTGCACTGCTGGAGATCTGGTTATGCTGCCAGCCATAATGAACACCAGGCGAATCAAGATCCAGACGACCTGAGTGTGTTTGATTTTGTGGGGTCTGTGTGTGTGTGTGTGTGTGTGTGTGTGTGTGTGTGTGTGTGCGTGTGCTGAAATAAAATTTACAGCGCCTGTTTGC
>JAQMYF010000001.1:32277201-32288542 GCA_030014195.1 Neosilurus mollespiculum
CCCCCCCCCCCCACTCAACGGAAACCTACGCCAAGCATTCGGAAAACTTACAAACTCCACACAGAAACACCCTCGCCGAGCCCAGGCCTCAAACCTAGAACATTCTAGCTGTGAGTCAGATGTGCTAACCACTACAATGCCAAGCACTGCGTTAACTGTTTAGAAATTAAAACTATTTATACTAATAGTTGCCCAAATTTCAGAGGTTCAATAGTAATTGGACAAACTAACATGATTTTATATATACTTAAGTATAATTTTTAATACTTGGATGCAAATCCTTTGCAGTTAATGACAACCTGAAGTCTGGAAGTCTGGAACTTATGGACATAATAAAAAAGTTAAATGTCCTCCACTGAAATTCTTTGCCAGGCCTTTACTGTTGCCACCTTCAGTTGTTGGTAGTTTGTATGCCTTTCTGGCTTCAGTTTTGTCTGTTTTGTCAGTAAATTAAAGGCATGATCAGTTGAGTTGAGTGGCTCATCCATTTAAAACCATTAAATTTCATTGTCTTAAGAAGTTCTTGTTTTGCGTTCACTGTATATTTTGGGTCATTAACCATCTGTACTCTGAAGTGCCCTTTAGTCAGTTTTGTAGCATTTGTCTGAATCTGAGCAGAAAGGATAGCTCCATACACTTCAGAATTCATCCCAGGTCTTCTATCAGCAGTCACATCATCAATAAACACCAATGCCCATGTTCCACTCACAGTCATACTGTACATTCTCACGTATACCCTGTTCGACATATGATGTGGCATGTTTTGGATCACCAGCCCTTCCTTTCCTTCTACAAGTTTCATCTTTTCAAAGAATCCTTTTCCAGAACTGGGTAGGCTTTCTAGCAAATTCTAATCTGGCCTTTCTGTCCTTGAGCGTTACCAGTAGTTTGCATCTTGAGATAAATTCATGAAAGTGTTTCTTGATTGTAGACAAGTGTAAGCCTACCTCCTCAATAGTGTTTTGGACCTGACTGGATGTTGTGAATAAGTTTTCTTTACCAAGAACATAATTTTATGCTCATCCATTTTAGTTCTCTTTAATGGTCTTCCAGGTCTTTTGGTATTAATGACCAGGGTGTAACTCACCAGGGTGTTCCTTCCTTTTAATAAACGTTGTGCTTTTCAGTCAATTACTTTTGAGCTATGTGTAAAAATGGCTCTAATTATGAACAGGTTAATGCAATATTTTTGTTAATCCACTTAAATTATAGCTAAAAGTCTACATTTCAGTCACAATCCTTTCACAAAGTAGGTAAACATGACCAAGGCTCAGTTAATAGGTGAATAGACAGATGTTCTTAAGCTGTCAGAAAATCTTAACTTCTGAAGTTGTGTATACCACCAGAGTCGACCATTTTTGTGAACTCGTAAACTCGGTGAACATGACTAATGCGTAGTTAATCTGACTCATGACATTGGGATGATAAATACATGAGTGTCTTCATTAAGCTGTCTCCCTTGTCTTTATATTGCATGCCCACGGGTGCCTGCAACATACTGTGAGGTTAATTTTCCAAAAAGTTCAACCTGTCATTTGATGATCACTCTTCTGTCCTTTTCCTCTTTTATTTTTCTCCAGTTTTTTTCTCCTTGTCACATTTTACTTATTAACTCATTCATGAATATTTTTACTCTGTGAACAATTTTCAATAAGTAAAACTCCTATATTTATTTATTTCTGCTATATTTTTAACAACCTTTCTGCCATTTTTAACACAAGAGAATTGTATGTAACTGAAGTGCATCTCTGAGAGGATCCAAATTTTGTATAAATGATCTGTAGTATATGAATGAATAAATTAAGGAATTAATTAATTGCTTGTAGTAAATGTATAAAACTGATAGTATTGATACAGAATTGACACCTCAAAACCTTGCTATAAAGCTCTCATATACTTTGAGAGTCAAACACTTAAAATACTGTAATAAATAGCTGTAAAATGATGGCATGCTCCTAAAATGGGGTATAAGCTTTATTATCAGCTTTGCCAGGACTTTGCAGTAATGATCTCTGCCAGATCTATCAATTAGTTAGCTGGCAAACATATGCAAAATTTTATTGACCTTAAAATGTTGTGATTAAATAATATAATGTTAATTCCTTTGTTTGAAATACCACTTGATGGTCTATCAATCAGGGGAAGGACTACATCATAAAATTTGTCAATTATTGCATCATGTAATTTATATGTCAATTCTAACTTAAGAACAGTAATAGTTAACTAGATACTCAGTTTTGACTAAACTCCTTGAGATGGTTTCAATAAAAAGACAGCAGTACATTCTGTTTATCACAGTCAGCCAGTCACCTTCTTACACCAGGAGAGAAAAAGACTCATTTTGTCTGTCACATGCACAGCTACCTAATGAAATTTACAAGACGAATGAACTTTACAAAACTAAAACAAGAAACAAACTCAAGAATGCAATATTTATATTTTTATATACAATGCGATATGTACAAATGAAAATAGTAAGTTATATCACTAGCAGCAAAAAACTGCACTGTCAAATAAAACAAGATTTCAAACACTTTGACAGTTCCTCCAATCATCAGCATCCTGAAGCTTGGTTTCCAAGGGCAGGGCAGTTCTCAAGCATTTGTACAATAAACATCTCACTTTGCTGCACCTAAAGCAAAAATTACCCCCAAATATCAAAAGAATCCAGAGAAGCTGTTCATCGATGGGTTTTAATATATTGCGCTTCCATGGGGATGAATGATTAAAAAAATCATGTTAGACAACCTGTGAGAAATTATTACTAATTCTTATACTAATTAGTTAAAACGAACCATGACATTGAACACATTGTAGCACTGTCTTTGTAATATTAATGTAAATACAGCAGTACATATTTAACAATTTTTTAGTGGGATTTTAGAGGAAGAGCTTTCCTTATAGGCACAGAGCAGCCACCACAGCCCAATCAACACCTGGACAAGCTATCGAGATACATACAGGGCAACCTAAACATTGGTGTACCAAAGGCTTACATTAAGGCTTACAAAACTCAGTAGTGTCTCCAAAAATGCTTGGAAAGCCCAACCAGGTACAGCCAAATAATTTTGTCAATCAGAATGATATGGATTTAGCCTTTAATCAATGTGATAGTAATGTGTCATTTGCAAAGAATTTGGCTCTTCTATGTTAAGTGTTGACTTGCACATGAGCCAGCAGTGTGTTACTCTTTGCATTATAATTTAATCATTGCTTCCATGGAAACGTCCTTTCAACATCTTTTTGACTGTGTGTATGAGGCAACATCAGAGGAATCAGCCGCTGCACTGCTGCTTGAGCAAAATATACAGTACAGACCTACAGAATAGGTCTATCAAGGGAGGATATTCTTATCAGGATAAATGGAAATTAATCGTTTTAATGAAGCACACAAAGCAGGCGCAATAGCATTAATAGCCGTAGGGAGGCCTACTGTATTTGTCAGTGCACATTTATAGTCAGAAGTAGCTGCTTTCTGATTTATCAATTATTTAAATTGATTTTATAAAATACACTATAATGTATTGTGATTTTAATAATTATAAGACAGAGTAAGATTTCATGGACTAATTTCAGCCATAATTAAGCAAAGATGAGCATTTTTAGAGCATGATTAAAAATGGCAATGAGGCATTAGGGAGCTGAAAAAATTGGCTGTTATTGGTGAACTGAGCCGGATGATGTGATTCACTGAAAAGTGCTGGAATTCTCCTCAGTACAGGATCGTTTATAAAAGGGAGGGGCTTCTTTCTTTATTTTATCAACCAGTGAGAATACAGGAGAGTGATGACTATTTCATTTTTGAAGCCTGTAACTCATGCGAACAGTACTGTTCATATATATTTTATTGTATGAAGGTACATGTAGTTTTGGTTTTTTTTATGAACGCTCTACAAGAGCTAGAGAATCTTCGTTTTGGATAAATCTGTTATACATTGAAAAGATGGCACTGAAGTAGTGACATATTTCTTTTATTTCCCACTGGGCTTATTTTGATTCTCACCATCTTTCTCCCTGGGGACATGCCACCCCCTTTTATGATCATAATTATTCGTCTCCTCCAGTGCTGTTAGACATGTATGCAAATATCTTCACCCAGTGATGCTTCCCTTCTCTCATGCTCTGTATGCTTTTTTTGGGTCCTTTTTTCCCCAAATCTCTGACCTATTTCTGATTTTCTGTCCTTTCACCACAAATGAGCTCTTGCTCATTTCACTTTGTGTCTTTATTCACACTGAGTCTCTCTGTATTGACCTCTCTGCCCCAACTCTTTCTTATTCACTTACACTGTCTCTCTTTTCCCATTCTCCCAGGTTCGTCTGCTGTACTGCTCCCAGGAGGAGGCTGAGCAGGTGTTTCATGCAGCGTGGGCTGCTGGGCAGGCTGGAGCATCTCATATGTGGTTCGCTGTGGGCCCGGCGCTGTCTGAGTTAGGAGTGAATGGTCTGCCCAGCCGTCTTTTTGCTGTGAGGCCACAAGGTTGGAGAGATGAAGCACGCAAAAGGATTGCCCGGGGCGTTTCTGTCCTTATTCATGGAGCCATGGCCTTGCGCCAAGACTATGGCACTACCACTGGGCCTCACTTTGTCACAAACTGCCAGACAGATGGCAACAGGACACAGAGGATTCGCGGGAGAATGAAGTGAGGAACAGTTCTGGAAATTACTGACAACTTGAACTAAACAATGAGTCTGTAGCAGTAAGGTGTAGTGCAAGTTAATATTCAGCCAGCAAGTTTTTATTGCTAACAAAGAATTAATGTATTCTGATTTTTAGAATTTTTGCAATACACAGCTTGCTGGGCTATTGGGTTAATTTTTGTTTGTGGTTATAAAACTATCCAAGTCATCTAAACCAATCTGGTTATGTCTCGTTCACTACAAACTGTTTGTAAATTTCTAGTTATCAGAGCTTTTCTTTAGCGGGCAAATTGCTTCCTTTGCCTGTAATATCCACAGGCACTTTTTAAAGATGATCCTTTTAAGCATAAGTTTCTGTTTTAGTATTCAGTTTTACATGTTTTGTTATATAAAAAGGAGATTGGATGGCACCTTTAGTAATTAAAATCAACATAGGATATGCCTGGGCAACATTGATCCTTCTCCTCTTTCTTTGTAAGAGAGACCAGGGGCAACAAAACAGTCTGTTCTGATGTTTAACCAGGTCACAAAAACGTATGAGAAGATAGTGGGGGAAATTGCTCATAAAAGACAAAATAACATGGGGCAGGTGTTAAAGTAAAGCTTACGATTAAAGATCATGGTAAAGCAATGTTAAATACACAATATGGCTAAATGTGTGATCATACCTGACAGTCACACCCATAAGTAATTTCAACTCAAAGGTGTAGTTTATGCAAAGCTCTGTTTGATTTGACTTGATATGTGAGACTTATCGAAACTGTTGCGGTAAAGTGTGTAGCACACAACTGTATAAAATGTCTTTGTTTGTATAGCATTACAGTTTTCCTTCACTGGAACTAAGAGGGCCAAACATGTCCCAGCATACCCTGTGCACAAAGAGAAGTCCATGAAGTCATGGCTTGCCAAGGTTGGAGTGAAAGAGCTAAAGTGCTCTGAATAGAACCCTGACCTCAACCCTACTGAACGCCTTTGGGATAAACTGGGACATTGGCTGCACCCCAGGCCTTCTCACCTGACAGAATTTCTTGACCTCATAAATGCTCACGTGGCTAAATGAGCACAAATCCGCTCCAAATTCTAGTCTAAATCCTCCCTAGAAGCGTTTATGCTATTTTGAGGTTATTACTCTAATATTTGAGGAAATAGGGGATTAAATCTATAATGGGTTGTTCAAAAGGTAGATATGTGTGTGTTGGTCAGATTTCAACATTCTTTAACTATGTAATGTAACTTAAAACACATAGTAAAAAAAAAAATGCTGTGAAATTCACAGTCATTTGTGAAAATATACCTGTAATGTATTGTTACATTATTTTTTGTGGTAAATAATTATGTTTTCAGTAACATACTTTAAAATTTACAAATTATATTGTACATTTTGTAAATTACATAACTTCTCATAAATATAATTACAATATATTCTAAAACCCAAACTAAACTAGACTAAATGATAAATAGAATAAACTAAAGCTAGCCCACTAAATTTACATTTTGGCTGACAATTTTATCCAAAGCAGCGTACAGTTAGGGCAGGATACAACTAAATAGAATAAAAAGGATAAGGGTCTTGCTCGAGAACCTATTGATAGCAGACTGGTGTTGTATGAAACACTAAGGCACTACTTCCCTCCACTCGCTTTCAGTGGTTCAACCTCTATCATCAGATTAACTCACACTGAAAGACGAATTTCATATAAACACATAAACTTATATGTTTTATCAAAAAGCATCAGAAAAGACAGAAAAGATCTAATTTGCAAATTTTGACACAGATAATATTTACCTTTCCCATTCTTGCCTTAAACATTAGATATCCCACTATGCCTCATATTTTCTGGTGTTGAGTACTTCCTTTATTTTATTCATGTTACTATTTTTTTTATTTTACTTTTGTTGCAAACCAATGCACTAATGTAATTCAGATGGACTTGGTATTGCATATAATACAGATACATAATTCACAGTTTAGGTGTGTACAATAGCATCACTCTGAAAGATAGACTCTGAAAATTGTTGAATTTGTATTTAAAAAGAATAATTTGAGGCAATTATAGGAAATATCACCTTTTAGATTCCACCCACCCATTTAGTGCTCAAGACAGTGTGAATGCAAATCTCCACTACCTCTCCACTTCTCATTTCCTTCCCTCTTTTCCTCTCCATTTCTAATTTTCAGATATTTCAGTAATATCACCATGAGTGGAAAGGATTACTCGTTCAATAATGAGGGCTACCTGGCCAATCCCTTTCTGGATGTCATCTCCTACACACCTGGGAGTGGCTGGGAAGACGTAAGGAATGACAAGGATTTTCTTTTTATATGAATAGTTGAGGCCAGTGTAAGAATGCTGTGCTTTTGAACTATGGTTGTGTGGTCATGTGATTAATGCTATGTATTTTCAGTAATACTGAACAGTGAATGGATTTTTTAAGTTGTAAACTCGACATAGATATAAAGAGATGTTCGCTACCTACAATACTTGCTGACAGTGTATCTTTAGATACCTTCTTCGTACTCATACTGAGGAATGCTAAGGTATTCGGCACTAAATAAGAGATAGCACCACTTGGATAAATATTGATCTGTTTTATAGTACAAGATCTTTGTTTAAAACCAAAATTTTTAGTCTTTATTTGGTGGCACAATAGAAGATTCAATTCAATTCAATTCAGTTGTATTTGTATAGCGCTTTTTACAATTGACATTGTCACAAAGCAGCTTTACATAGTAAAAGTAATTTAAGGAGGAATTTAAAATTTTTTCTACAACCCCCCACAGATCCACAGATACCACAGGTCCAGATGATGCCACAGTTATTTGTGTTCAGGAGGCAAGAGACGAAAATTAGTTGTGCTCTAAGGGTGGGTGGGATGGCATATTCTCTCTCTCTCTCTCTCTCTCTCTTTCTATCTCTCTCTCTTGCTTTCTGTCTGTCCACAACAACGCTAATCAATTAGACATTTGTGAGCTCATGCATACAGAATAGGCAAGATAATGTGTGATGCTGCACAAGTGGCAGTTCAAAAGGTTTTTCAAATGTCTAAAAGAAAGAACTTATTAGCTCCACCCTCCATGGTTGGTAGTCTTACTGGAGAGTTGCTAGTGGGTAAGTATTGGCAAATGGTCACTTGCAGCATGAAAAATAATTGCGTATTAATTCAGGTTATTTTGCGTGTCTTGTAACGGGTCAGCATAAATTGCTTGTATGTGCAAATGTGAGTGTGAATGGTTGTTCTGTGATTTACCCTGTTCAAAATTTTCCCTGCATCTCAAACAGATAAAAACTTTTTAAAATTGTTATTATTGTTATTATTATTATTATTTTTAACTACAATTTATGTCACATCTTAGCATTTGCTTTAGCATGAAAATATCGGCAGACCTGAGTTCTCTTTTTCTTCCTATGCTTTTAGAACAGAACAGCTATCCAAACAGTAAAAAAAAAGGTTTTGAAAACTGATGCTACACACATATAATTGTGTTTTGAAATACCCTCAATAAATTTTTTAGTCTTAAGCTGCACAGGAAGCAGGAAGTGAAATGCGACAATGCAACGTCAATGAACCCCAATGAAATCAGTGATGAGAGGCAAAATTTTAAGTGAGCGATTCAAGTGATTACCAATCAAAGTTTAATGTTATCATTGATTGACAAATGCCGCCAAACACTGAGTACTCCAAAAGCTTTTCCTATTTGCTTCCAAAGACCATGTAAAATAGGCGATTTCACGTGCAGTTCAGCAGCAAAGCGATTCGCAGTGTGACCTTACAGAACTGTTCAAGATTACAATATTTTACATGAATGAAAATATTTAATCTTAAGCTCATTTGACACAAATCAGCTCATGCAATGTCCTTGTCCTCTGAAATACAAGTATGCTAAATAAAATTTACAAAAACAAAACTAAAATAGAGAAACTAATTCATTAAAAAAAATATATCTTTCATGTTTGAGAGACAAGTATGATGATGAATAAAAGGAGAAGGAAAAACCTACACTCACAATGACTAAATGTGGTTCTATTATTTAATGCTTGATGAAAACTTATGGGATTTTAGCCTTAAGCCTTAGTGAGCTGAATATAGCAGTCATGGGTAATGTGTCAGGTGCTACCTTCAAAAACTGCTCATGGGAGTCAAAGGCAGAAATAACAAATATAGCTGGTAAAATGTTACAAACATTGCAATGTCATTCAGTGCAACTAGATAAAACAGAATGACAAAGTCATAGAGTGGCTGCCATATCAATGGACAGAGATATGGAAATGCACATGAAATTCTGAACATCTTGACTTTTCAGTAATGTGGTAAACAATGCTGTAGTTTACCTCCACACCTGAAATTTTTTTTTTTAATTATTTAGAATTCATCAAAACAAAACAAAAAATGTAATTTATTCATACATATTGAATATATTCTTGTGGTAACAGAAATTTACATTTGATTACGAGACATAAATTCATTTAAATGTTTTTTATAACAGCAGAGACATAATTTGTCTCTTGTTGATAGAAAAGCTATGCATAATTTGCACACAATTCATGTTTACAGACATGACATGCTCTATTCGCCCAGTGCAGGAGTAAGCAGAGCACAAGAGCAAATTGTTTAAATACAGGTATTAAACATGAGGTTTAATTGTATAATTGTTTTTGTTAATTACTGTGGGCACGGTGGTGCAGTTGTTAGCATGTCTGCCTCACAGCAAGAAGGCCTGGGTTTGATTTATGGGCTTGGGCGTTTCTGTGTGGACTTTTGCATGTTCTCTCTGTGCTTGTGTGGGTTTCCTCCGTTTACTCCATTTTCCTCCCTCAGTCGCAAAACATGCCCAGTAGGCTAACCGGCTGATCCAAATTGCCACTAGGTGTGAGCGTGAGTGTGATTGGTTGTGTGTGTGTGTGTGTGGTGGCCCTGGCGAGCTGCCTAGGGTGTACCCCGCCCTTGCCCAGAATCAGCTAAGATAGGCGCCCCCTAATTAGGATTAAGCAACTAAGAAAATAAATGAATGAATGAATGAAAATTACTGGGCCAAGTGTCCACATACTTTTGGCCATGTTGTGTACATGCCATCTGAAATTCCACTATATCCCGAGGAAAAAAATGGATTCCAGTCTCACTATTCTCCTCTGACTCAAGCCATCAATAAGCCATTTTTACTCTGCGGACCTGCCAGTCACTAGATGTTTTATTTATTTATTTATTTATTGCCATTTTTTGTAAACTCTAGTGACTGTTGTGCATTAAAATCCCATGAGATGAGCAGTTTCTGAAATACTCAAGCCAGCCCATCTGTTACATTAACAGCATTTGGCAGACGCTCTTATCCAGAGTGACTTATAATTATAATTTTTTATACAACTGAGAAATTGAGGGTTAAGGGCCTTGCTCACGGGCCTAACAGTGGTGATAGTAGGCATTGAACTGCTGACCTTCGGATCAGTAACCCATTGCCTTAACCACTAAGCCACCACTGCCCTATGTTACCAGCAAACATTCTACAGTCAGAGTCAATGGTTCACATTTTCAGCCATTCTGATGTTTGAACACTGACTAAAGATCTTGACCTTTATTTGTATTATTTTTTGCATTGCAACTGCACCCACATAATTGCCATATATTAAATGTGCAGGTGTAGAGAACTTCCTAATAGTCAGTGAGTAAGTTTCCAGACATTGAATCATGTCTGAATTGTACACTGATTCAAACATTCAACACAACACTCAAATTTAATCTAGGAAATGCAAATTTCAGTACAGGCTTAAGCTATTTTTTAAACAAAATGATTCAAGTCCAACAGAGAGTTTTAAGGAAATTAACCAAAAAGTCAAATTGAGATTAATGAGAGTTCATTTCTACAGGGAAAGTACAGTTCTAGATCATGAATGTATCTTGTATGACCACCTCTGGCATCACAGACAGCTTGTATTCTCTCTCTCTGTGTACTGTGTACTGCTGATTACAGCCCAAACTATCGCACCTTGTTCACCGCAGTGGTCTCACTGCAGAACATTAGCATCTGCATAACACTTCGCACACCTAAGCCAAACTCGCACACTACAACACTCAACCTGAGATGTTATCCATCAGTGAACAGGACCCTGTTCCATCTGAGAGCATTCTAGCCCAGGTGTGCTCTTGCCCATTGCAGACACACTTGCCAATGAGCAGGTGTCTGCAACAGTCGGTTGCTTCCTCTTTGGGTGCTGATTATGTTCTGGTGATGATTTCTGGTCTGTGTCGCAGTAACTGTAGCTAGATGAAAGCAATTGTAGAGGTGTTGGATCTGAATACAGCAGTCCTGTTGTGGGGTGGTGACACGTGGCCTGGGAGCATGTGGCTGATTATTGGTACCGCCTGTGTCATTGTACCTTGATCTAAGCCAAAAGGCCCTCTCCACAGCCTTGAAATTGCAGATACATAGACACATAACATTCTTGCAACCTGCCGCTGAGACATTTCACCGACAAGGCTTGATCTCACTTATTTTTATGTAATCGTACCAATTTACAAAAAAATGCAAAAAGCAGAATAAAGCTATTTAAAAAGAAGACGAAGAAGAAAAAAAACAAGAAAAATTCACAGAGAGTCATTTCAATTTAGATCATCTCCAAAAATGATGAGTTCACATATGTTATAAAAATATTTTTTCATGAATAGTTTTTCATGTTGTGCTGGAAGGTCTGCTAATAAACTATATA
>JAQMYF010000001.1:32323742-32336966 GCA_030014195.1 Neosilurus mollespiculum
TATATATATATATATATATATATATATATATATATATATATATATATATATACCATTATATTGCTAATATAATATCATTATAATATATTATAATATTTAGCATTCAGTAGTATATACTGCTATATCACTACCATTCAGTTTGGGGTCACATAGCATTTAATTTAGGGTACACACACACACACACACACACACACACACACACACACACACACATGTGTGTGTGTGTATGTATGTATACATATATGTATATATTTGCTCACTGGTTTCTGTGAATAGTCAATGCCCTGAGAGTAAAACCCTCACACTGTCTAATCAATTGATGTATGCATTTGCATATGTGTGTTTGCGGGTGTGGGTGGGCGATGCTCTGACTTGTGTGTAACGTAGGGAGCTGTGAAGTGTTTAATGCCTGGATTCTCAGCTTGTCACTCTGAAACTCCCACTGAAACACTGAGTTCCCCTTTTAACACGCCACACAAAAGTGTGAACGATGGCTAACACACACATTCACACACATACACGTACACCTCATTTTTGAACAATTTTAGGACTATCTTGGCTGTGCCTACACTTGTTGCATGTGTGCGAGGAAGATGTAGACGGCTGTTGTTTTGAAAGAGAAACCCTGCTGTGGTGCTCACACCCCCAAGGGAGGCCTGCTCAAGATGGTTGCTAAGGAATCAGAGCCTTATTTTCCATTTCCTCTGTCACTTTATCTATTCTTCTATTTTTTCTTTCTCTTTCCCTTTCGGCCTCTTTCCCTTTCTCATGTTTGTCTTACACCTTTGTTTTTTTCATCTGATTTGACTGCTGTTTATCTTTTCCTTTCTGTTCCCCAATTTCCCTCTGGCTCTTAATAACAGTCACACCATTGCTTCATCACTCTTTCTGCCTTAGTTTAGTCTTTTTTTGTATTTGAGCTTTTCATCAGCATATCAGCTATTCTTTTGTGGTGGGTCAAAGTTGTGGGTATGTGTACACTTGTGTGTATGCATGCTTTGTTGAACTAAAAAAACTTCTTCCCTGGGCCTGAATCCTGATTGGTACTTTTGTATCTGAGTATCTGGAAGCATAATCATTGTAGATTACCACTGTCATTTTTGCATGGAAACAGTAGGGGAAAGTTTTGTGGTTTCATTGAACCAAACAACACAATCTTTGCAGCAGTCAAAGGATGTTTGGCAATAATGTTTAGTTGTAGGCACTATGAAGTAAATGTAAAAAAATAAAACTTTGCAACTATAAACCATTGTGAAAAGCATCTGTGAATTGTTTTCTCTCATCTGTATTATGCAGTCGCAAGAAGTACATGTACAGCTTGAGGTGCTATGCTTTGTATTATGTCTTTACTGGGAGAAGATTAGAAGGGAAAGGTTAAGTGCGCAATCATACAGGCACAATACTGTTGACACAATAATGCCATGATAACATTTGGAGACTGGCATGGTGGCATGGTGGTTAGCACTTCCGCTTCACATCAGGAAGGTTCTGGGTTCGAGTTCTGTGCTTGGCAAGGGCATTTCTGTGTGGAGATTGCACTTTCTCTCTGTGCCTGTGTGGGTTTTCTCTGGGTGCTCCTTAGGAGTGTAAATGGTTGTGTTTCTGTGTTGGCCCTGTGATGGTCTTTTCAGGGTGTATCTTGCCTTTGCCTGGAGTTAGCTGGGAAAGGCTCCTTCCTCTCTGTGACCCAAATAAAGCATAAAGTGGTTTAGAAAATGGAATGAAAATTATATTATTTGGTTGGTATGAAGCCACATACTTTGTATTCACTAATGTCAAAATATCATGGCTGTAGTAAACACTGTAAATGGCAAAGGGAAAACTGAGCTATTTACTTGTGCTCTTAATTTAAAGCTATATGCTGCAAGAGTTTCTATCACACATAAATATGTTTATTCCAGACACTTGCCTAAGAACTCATAGACTGGAAAGGCCTAAAATAACTTTTTTAGAAAGCGAGCTACAGTATCATATAACAGGTTTTATGAGAACGTTTAAACAAGGTACCTGGCTTATAGTTATGTCCTCATTCTACAGAAGACATAAAGTGCTGAATGCCTTATGGGAAAATGCTGAACATTGTTGACACTGACTTTTATATTCATTGTTTACACTCAGTGTGTATTTTGAACAATATTGTTTTGAATCCCTTGTAAAACTCACAGAAGAAAAGTTGTAACATCTTGTCATGTTTCCAAGCATATGTCACTCTCAACCCATTAGTGTTTTCCTGAAGGTCTGTTAACAAAGTGCATGTTAGTTATGCATAACCCATAGTTAACTTACTGGAGGACGGTATGCAAGTCTGTCTCCATGTTTACCTATAAATCTCCTCTCGGCATCACACAACACAGACGTAAAGCAGCTGAGCCATTCAGTAATCCAAATGAAATACAGGTCAATTAGAGTAAGTCCCAAGGTGTACTGAAAACTGGCAAGTGTCTGGGCTCTTCACTGACTCACCCTTGGTGGTATGCACTCCCCTGATCTAAACTATGAAAATAAAATTTGTGACAATGTCAATTGCAGTGGCGGCTCCTGACAAATTTCTCAGGGGGGCAATTGTTGTGATGATGACTAAGGTGACCCGTTCAGTGGTTAAACTGATAAGTAGTGAGACAATTGTCAGCTTTTACTGGTCAACTGAGCAACATCACCTGTAACTACTACACTAAAAGACAAAGATTTTCCCTGCCACTACATAGGCCACATACTGGACTACATTAGATTACATCCATGAGTCTTCATAAATAAAATCATTTTGATTCTACAAATAATGATCAATCCCCTGTGGTCATCAACAGATAAACTGTCAGTTTACCCTCAAATACCACTGAACATTGAAACACACGATTCTAGTTTTTTTTTTTTTTTTTTTACGTTTGTGTGACGAAAGCACGTTACTGCGAGCCCTCCTGGAACTCATAGAGATTGCATTGTAGTGCCTAAAATTAAAAAAAAAAAAATCTTACATTAAAGTCTATGAGAGTAAGCTGGGCGATTTTCCTACGGACTGAAATCGCCCAAAGTGGGCGGTGCCTAATGAAGCACGGCCTTACACTGATTGGACAATGTCATACAGAGACAAATTAGTGTCAGAGAGTCACAACTACCCTAATATTGTGTAAGAATATGAAAGAAAAAAATTTCCCTAATTTTTCCCCATTGGTGGTGCGTCGCCCAATCGCCTGTATGAATAAACCGCCCATGGTCAATTGTAAAAAGCGCTATGCAAAAAAACTAACTTGAATTGAATTGAAAAATAAAGAACTATGAATTATCTTGTATGTAAGATATGTAAGTAGTCCTGTATATGGGTACTGGATGGTAGTCAGGTAAGGTCTTGCTATTCAGGTCATTAAAAATAACACACAAGTGTAGACTGCTGTCTTTATTTTTTTTCTGGACACAACCGTTTGGGCATGTCTATAGAGACCCTGACTTGACTTGTATGCACTCCTTAACTTCTCAATGCAAGGGTCTGGGAATCAATTATAGTTTTTCTGCATAGGCCGATAGTTTGTCATTGTCGATTGATATTCAACCTCAGATTAGGAATGCAACAGATATTGCTGTCCTGTTCTGCAAAGACTTCGGATTCATCAAAGAGAATGCGCCTAACTATTTCCTGTTGAGGCTGGCAGATGGTTTGGTGGAACATTTGTATTGGAAGAATATACACTGGCTGAATATTTACTAGGATCCTGCTTTTGATAAACATAAAATTGGCCAAGCATCTACTGGCCAGCTGCCTACCACCAACTCAAGAGTGTTTAGTAGGGTTATCCTAAGTGAAAAAAACAATGTTATGGTGTGCAGCATTATATATTGGCACAAGCAATTTTTGAGGCACTTGGGGGAACATTCAACTGAGGAAGAAATAATTCTAAACCTTCTGGTATATCCTTAAGACATGACCGTGATCTGTTCCCCAAGAAATAAGCCAATACAATACTGCAACTCTTGTACATGGCCACAGATAATCACTACTTCTGTCCTATCTAGTCTTTCCACACTGTTAAATTTAATTCAGTTCAATTAAATTCAGTTATATTTGTATATCACTTTTTGCAATTGACATTTCTGTAAAGCTGCTTTACATAGTAACATGAATGTGGTTAAGAATTTAAACTTATGATTTTAGACATTTCTCTATAAACCTTGAGAGGAACCAGACTCAAAATGGAAACCCATCCTCATCTGGCTGAAACTAGATAAAAATACAAACCATGTAGCAGGAACTTCACTATAGTTTATCATGAAGTGTTCCTGGTTATCTTATAACTGTAATCATAATTGCAGTCCTAAATCATTTTAGTTAAAGCATGCATATCACCAGCAGTGGAAAGTCATCTTCACAGTTTCTGAGTGTATATTTAGATCCATATGGATCACCATCAGCAGGAACAAGGGGCTTCTGTCCTCTTCCTTTGGTCCCATCAGTGTCGTGGAGAGGGGGGACTTGCTGCATGGGCAACAACTTGTCCTCCATACCACACCGCCCAGGCTTACATCCGACAACACCACACACCGCACCATACCTGGAGAGGACACTCCAGCTTCGCCTTGAGCGTTGAAACAACACGGAGAACGTCAGTTACCGGTTATAAGTCACTGCTTAATTGGCGTAGAGCATGGCGCCAGGGGTCGTTCTCGTTGGTGGGAGGGATTTTCTAATCCCACTGGACAGCTACTGCCCGCCTCAAGCTGGGCAGCCCAGAGCCAATAAGGTGCTGCCCCGCCACGGTCTGCTTTCCTCATTGGGTGCATGGGGATTAGGAGAAATCATCAAGAGAGCCCAACTCTAAAACTGGGAAGCTGGAATGTACAGACAATGCTGACCGGCCTTTCTGACAACCTAAAGGGTATCAGCGACTCAAGAAAAACTGCCGTCATCAATGATGAGCTCAAAAGGAAGAATGTGGACATCGCCACACTCCAGGAAACACGGCTAGCAGACTCAGGCTTGCTAAGGGAGAAAGACTACACTTTCTACTGGCAGGGGAAGACCTCCAATGAGCCACGGATACACGGAGTGGGCTTTGCAGTGAGAAACACATTGCTGACTGTGGTAGAGCCAGGCAGCAACAGCTCAGAGCGACTTCTCAACCTCCACCTGAACACCGCCACAGGCCCCGTCACACTCATCAGCGCGTATGCCCCAACGCTGTCCTCGTCGCCCGATGCCAAGGACGAGTTCTAGGAGAATCTCGAAGCCACCATCAGAAGTATCCCCAGATGGTCCTACTGGGCGACTTCAACACCAGAGTGGGTGCAGATCACATCTCTTGGCCCTCCTGCCTTGGACAGTTTGGGGTGGGCAGGATGAACGAGAACGGCCAACGACTGCTTGAGCTGTGTGCACACCACAACCTGTGCATCGCCAATTCCTTCTTCAAGACCAAGCCCCAGCACAAAGTCTCCTGGAGACACCCGCGCTCAAAGCACTGGCACCAGCTGGACCTCGTCCTTGTCAGACACTCCGTCATCAAAAACGCTTTTCACACACGCTCTTATCACAGCGCGGACTGCGACACAGACCACTCGCTGGTGTGCTGCAAGATCAAGATGCAGCCAAAGAGGTTCCACCATAGCAAGAAGCAAGGGAATTCCCGCATGGATGTCAGCAAGATGTGTCAGCCAGACCTTGTGGAGCAGTTTGCACAGAGCCTTGAGAGAGAGTTGGCAGCCCCGCAGCCCACAGGCTCTGCCATGGAGAGGTGGGAGACCCTACGGGACACCATACACTGCATTGCCTTTGCCACCTTTGGGAAGAAGACTTTGAAATCCCACGACTGGTTTGAGGCCAAGGTTGCCGTAATGACTCCTGTCATTGCAGCCAAGCGTGACACTCTCACAGACTACAAGCGTTCACCCAGTGAGAAGAACTTGCAGGTTCTAAGGGCCGCCAGAAATAAAGTCCAACAGACTGCCAGGTGCTGCGCCAACGAGTACTGGACAGAGCTGAGTGAAGCCATCCAGACAGCAGCAATAACAGGGAACATCCGAGGGATGTACGATGGCATCAAGAAGGCCCTGGGACCTGTACAGAACAAGACGGCCCCCATCAAACCCCCCACCGAGGATGTCATCACAGACAGAGGGCAGCAGATGGAGAGATGGGTGGAACACTACTCCGACCTCTACTCTGTGCAGAACACTGTCGCACCTGCAGCCCTGGATGCCATTGAATGCCTGCCCGTCATGGACGAACTCGACGCAGAGCCCACCGTGGAGGAGCTGAGCAAGGCCATTGACAGCTTGGCTTCTGGCAAAGCCCCGGGGAGTGACGGGATTTCCCCCAACCTGGTCAAGCACTGCAAGACCACCCTACTGCTCCCGCTGCACGATGTCCTCTGCCAGTGCTGGCAGGAAGGGGCCGTACCACAGGACATGAGGGACGCCAAGATCATCACCCTCTACAAGAACAAAGGGGAGCGCAGCGAATGTAACAACTACAGAGGCATCTCCCTACTCAGCATTGTAGGCAAAGTCTTCGCTCGGGTCATCCTTGCCCGCCTACAGAGACTCGCCGATCGACTCTACCCAGAGTCACAGTGTGGTTTCCGAGCTGAACGGTCAATGGTAGACATGGTCTTCTCCCTCCGCCAACTCCAGGAGAAATGCAGAGAACAGCAGATGCCCCTGTCCGTCGCTTTCATAGATCTTACCAAGGCATTCGACCTTGTCAGCAGAGAAGGCCTCTTCAGGATCCTGCCAAAGATCGGCTGCCCACCAAGACTGCACCAGCTGCATGATCGTGTCCTTCCACACCGACATGAAAGGTGTCGTACAATTCAACGGCAGCATCTCTGAGCCCTTCAGCATCTGCAGCTCAAGCAAGGCTGCGTCCTCGCCCCCACCCTCTTCGGGATCTTCTTTGCAATGATGCTGAAGCACGCCTCCGGCCCCTCAACAGAAGGCATCAACCTGTGTACTCGGTCAGATGGCAGGCTTCTCAACCTTGCCCGTCTCAGAGCCAAGACCAAGGTTCGCAAAGTGCTCATCAGAGATATGCTGTTCGCCGGTGATGCTGCTGTAGCAACCCACACGCAGCGCAATTTCCAGTCCTTGATGGATCGTTTCTTCCAGGCCTGCAAGGACTTTGGGCTGACGATCAGCCTCAAGAAAACCAACGTCCTGGGACAAGTCACCGAGACACCGCCGTCCATCGCTATAGATGACTATGAGCTCGATGTGGTCCATGAGTTCACCTACCTCGGCTCAACCATCACCAACAACCTCTCCCTAGACGCGGAAATCAACAAGAGGATCGGGAAGGCCGCCATGACTCCTGCTCGCCTCACGTCTCGTGTGTGGGAAAACCCCAAGCTGTTGGTCAAGACCAAGATGGCAGTGTACCATGCCTGCGTTATCAGCACGCTGCTCTACGGCAGCGAGACATAGACCACATACGCCAGGCAAGAGAGGAGGCAGCGCATGTGAAACGCCGCATCCTGGGAATCTCCTGGCAGGACAAAGTGACCAACGCCGAGATCTTGTCTCGCAGTGGCCTACCCAGCATGTACACTCTGCTTCGAGAGTGCTCCGATGGCTAGGCCACGTCCACCGAATGCAAGATGGCCGCATCCCCAAAGACGTCCTGTATGGCGATCTGGCTGCTGGGGCGAGAGCTACAGGACGACCGCAGCTACGCCACTGCGATGTCATCAAGAGGGACATGAAGGCCACCAACATGAACCCAGAGACCTGGGAGAGCCTGGCAGATGACTGCTCAAAGTGGAGAGAGGCCCTGACTCGGCACCTCAAAACAGGCGAAGCAAAGCTGATGGAGGCTGCCACAGAGAAGCGAGCCTGCAGAAAGGAGCGCAGCAACTCCAACAAACCAGCGTTATCTTTCACGTGCGACCTATGCCAAAGAGACTGTTACTCACGCATAGGTCTTCACAGCCACAGAAGACGCTGCTCCACCAACAACTAGGATGTCACCCCATGATCAACTCTGATCGACGGAGGTCTAGTAGTAGTAGGCTTATACTAAAGTTTAGGCAAATATGTGCAAAAATACAAAATGCAAAAGAAGATGAAGATGAAGCAAAATGCAAAAAGTGACAGTATAATATATAATTTACAGTATAGTGCAGAGTAGTATAGTGCAGAAATCGTCATTGACATTGAGTGTGAACCAGTGTTCTGCAATGTTCCTCTGCACATTTATTAGTTCAGACAGCAGGTCACATACAGAAAAAATACTCCATTGGTCTTTACACTCTGTTTGATTATTTCCTTAGTTCCATTTGAATCAAGCAGGGGATTGTCTCTCTAACTCTGACTGACTAGCATTGGTACACATTGATATTTTTTTTCTGATGCTACTCCAAATTTCCAAGAAAATGCTGACCCATGCATCAAAATGTACCCTTATTCTATTAGCTGCTGTAACTTGAAGCTCAAGACCATCCATTTTACACTCTAGAATAAACTTTAACATTTGCTTACACCTGTTCAATAACTTGTGTTTCTTTAATAGCACCTGAACTTTGTTCGCATTGCAAAGAAAATCAGGCATACACTTGCCTTCCATTAAACCATTCTCTAATCTCTTCTTCTCACTAGCCTGGACATGTGTTCTTTTAACTTCTCTCTGGAGACAGCTCAGTGTGGTATGGGACCTTCTGCAGTCATTGGTGACCAGTGGTCTCTGTCCTCGTGACCTCATCCTGTTTCCCACCCAAGTGTTCTTGGAAAGACAACTCACAGCTTATTTCCTGACTGGCCATAATTAAAACAATGTGTAACTGTCATTCCTTTGTGACATACATGCTTTACCACTTGGCTTCAAACTTTAAAAATAGTTGACTGACATGAATTTTAAAGTATGTGGCAATGTCTGATTTATTACACCTGATACTCCCATTCTTTTCTCAACTGGTTGTAGATTATAAAAGGAATACCACAGCAAGAGACATTATTATCAGGTATACAAACAAATCACATGAGTGATATAATAACTGCACCTACTCAATTAACAAGCAAACCTCTGTTCACTGTTCACCGTCTTATATTGCTATCATTCATTCATTCATTCTCTAAGCCACTTAATCCTAATTAGAGCCACTGGGAGGCTGGAGCCCATCTCAGCTGACTCTGGGTGAGGGCAGAGTACACTCGCTAGGCCAGGGCAGAAAGATGCTGTGGGCAACCCAATGGCCTACTCTTTACGAATGACAGCAATGGCTCTCACCACAGACAGGGAGAGGCATGGCTGGCTTTTGATAGCCCAGTTAGTTGCACTGGGGGGGCAACTAACTGCACAGTGACTACTTGTTAATAGTGGTGCTTGAACCCCCGACCTCTGGATCAGTAAGCCAGCACAGAACCAGCACACAATCACTGGGCCACCACTGCTCCTCTTCACAAACTAACTTTTTGTAAAAGAAACTGAAAACATTGGGACTCATTTATTAATGTCTTCTAAAGTTGTTTCTTACATTTGTCCTTAGGAAATTTTGTAAGTAAAGTCTGAGTTAGATTCATGACATCTTTTTTGCTAAATAGATGATCTTTGGTTTGCCTAGTGTTAGGCAGTGTTTGGATTACAGCTACACTCTTCCTTAAGGCTTCTAGGTCCTCTATGAGCTCCCATAGGCTCCTTACCAACACCTGTATTACTTCCTGTTGTTCAGTGATGACTTGGAGGGGAAAAGAGAAATGATGGGTAGGATTTTTTTGAAGGGAAGAAAAAAAAAGAGAAGACAAGTCTTTGTGAACACAGTGAAGGTTTTTAGCAGTAAAAGGAGATGTTGGAATCCATTAGGGCAGCAGCAGGGACGCTTTCTGATCGGTCTGGTGGTGCCTCACCTCTGCTCAAATTTGTGTATTCCTTGACAATTTTAAGAAGAGAAAGAGACAAAGAAATTATGTCCCTGGTTTGAGATCAGCAATATAAGGACATTTTTTCCTTCTCTGAGCAATTTACATCAGTGTCATTATTATACACCCATGACCCATTATAAAGCTATACAAGAGTAAATGGTCTTGGTGGAATCCACATCAAAATAAGACATTTGAACAGATTTTCCTTTTTTGGAACCCTTTTTTAAACTTTTTTGAGAGACTGAGGAGGTAGATTACCTTATGTGACCCTGTCTGGTAAAACCTGGGCAAAGTCAAAAATGTTACACTTTAAGTCTTTTGCATTGTCTGAGAAGCATGTAGTCCAAGGGACTTTTATTCCAAAATTCAGCGGTCTTCAATATTGGAATTAAAATTATTTTAAAACTGAAGGCTAAAGGCAAAGGTGATTTTCACAATGTCATTATCTATCAGAAAAAAAAGAACTGCTTGTCAAATCATGTCCTTATTTCAGAGAAATAAACACTGAAAGCTGAAATCCAGAGATGCACTGATTGCTCCAGTCCCAGAAATCTAACCTGCTTACACAGTGTGTGTGGATGTGTCCAAAATATATTAGTACTCTGTATATTAGTACTCAGTTTTTATTGTAAAACATAAGCATTGAACATTATATATTGAATTATATTTCTTTGATTTGTGACAGTAAACAGAAATTGCCTATTTTAGGCACAGACCATGATTGACAGTGTACAATGTTTAGTTCATTAAGTGATTTTCCAACTTTGGCAGAATTTTCTCAGACAGGCTTACATACTATATTTGAAAGATACCCACTGGTCCGGGGGGCATGGTGGCATAGTGGTCAGCACTTCCGCCTCACAGCAAGAAGGTCCTGGGTTTGCCCCATGCCTGGTCAGTGTGTTTTTGTGTGGAGTTTCCATGTTTTCCCCATGTTTGTGTGAGTTAACTCTGGGTGTTCTGGTTTCCTCCCACAGTCCAGAAACATGCACATTAGGCTAACTGGATATTCTTGATTCTTGACTTAGGCATAAATGAGATTGTGAATGGTTGGGTGTCTGTGTTTCCTTGCAATTTTTTGGCAAGCTGTTCAGGGTGTACACCACCTTCACCCAAAGTCAGCTGGGCTGAACTACAGCCTTCCTCTGACCCAATTAAGTGATAAAGTGGAAGAAGAGGAACAAACCATCTGGTCCTCCTTTTAAAAAAATTGGGATCAGCATCCCAGTATGCCAGTTCAACTGCACTGCCCCAGATCTCCATGAAACACTGAAGACGTGTGTAGGCTGACAAAAAAAATCAGTGCCTCAGACGGGGTGAGGAAGAAAAAAAAATGCACAAGCTTCATTAAGTAACCATGGAAGAGATGTGGACTTTTAATCTGGATATTGTTAAGAAAAGTAGGGTAAACTAAGGAAACCCTTAAACCAATGGGAATGCTGTCGCTTTAAGAGGCAGTGTCAGTGGTGTTTAAGGTCCCTTCATGTGGCTGATAATTTTTTCTTAAAGATGGTGCCCGTGAGGGTGGTCACTGTTGCTTGGTGTCCTCCTCAGTTTTGCTTTTTTCTTGTGTTCTTAGTGGTATTTTCGTGTTTTGTGACATGTAACACAGTGAACACATATGACAGACAGACTCTTTTAGATATCCCAGAATATTCACAATCTCGGACTACACCATCAGACTTTATGAATGGAGATGGCTTCCTTTGGCTACCTGAACGGAAACAACGCCGGAGGAAAAGGGAGAAAATAGCCGGACTTCTTCTGGCTAAAGTTTGGAAAACAAGCTGCATGTATGGGCCAGGATGAACTAGCACCAGGACATAAGTGTACTGTGCGGACTTATCCCAACCAGAAGCCGTGGGGCAAAGGAGAGGTGCATTTAAATCCGGAGATCCATGTGAGTACAGGAAAGCCCGGTACGATCTGAGAAAAGCAAAAAAAATAAAAAATGTCCTAGGGATAGTACAGAGAGAAGGTAGAATCCTGTTGCAGTGGCTCAAACATCAGGCACGAGTGGGCTAAAGACTTTTTCTGACTACCAGGGGAAGAGCTTTAACGTGGGGGAGGTGACTGCTTCTCTACCTGAGGAGATGAACACCTTCTATGCCCGCTTTGAGAACCACAGCAAGCCGGAGTTTCTGTCAGAGGAGGACAGCTGTCCTTTTCAGAGTCCTCAAGCAGATGTGTGTAAATACTTTAAAGAAGTACACACACAGAAAGCTCTTGGACCAGACAACATTCTCAAAGCATGTGCTCAGGAACTGGCAGATGTCTTGACAGACATTTTTAATCTTTTCCTGCTCTTGTCTGTAGTTGCCTCATGCTTCAAGAGGACCACCATCATCCCTGTCCCGAAGAAACCAAATGTGAGCTGCCTCAATGTCTATTGCCCAGTAGCACTCACCTCCATCATCATGAAGTGCTTCGAGCGTATAGTCAAATCTCACATCACATCTTCACTGCCTGCTACACTTGACCCATTTCAGTTCACCTACTGGTCAAACAGATCCACAGACAATAGCCCTGGCTCTGCACACTGCCCTCTCACACCTGGACCACAAGAACACTTACGTGCAGATGCTGTTTACTGACTATGGCACCGCTTTCTACATCATAATCCCATCCAGGCTTGTTATGAAGCTCTGGGATCTGCGGATCAGTGTCTCCTTATGCATCCGGATCCTGGACTTCCTGATGGGCAGACCACAGGTGGTTTGGATTGGCAGTGTGAAGTCCTCCACACTGACACTCAGCACCGGTGCCCCCCAGGGATGTGTGCTTAGCCCACTGCTGTATACCCTGTTCAACCATGACTGTATGGCCACACATGAGGTCATATCCCTATACATATCGAGGGGACAGAGGTGAAAAGAGTCCTTTGCTTCAGGTTCCTGGGGATCAACATCACTGAGGATCTGAGCTGGTCACAAAGGTGTGATCACAAAAGCAGTGAGACATCGGCTCTTCTTTCTTTGGTGACTGAGGAGGCTTGGCATGGTTTGGCAGTTCTACCGATGCACCATCAAGAGTACTCAGTCTGGCTGCATCACTACCTGGTATGGCAGCTGTAATGCTCTGGACTGCAAAGCTCTACAGAGGGTGGTCAAATCAGCACAACACATCACTAGGACTGAATTGCCAGCCATCGAGGACCTCTACACACAGGGCTGTAGGAGGAAGGCCCAGTCGGGCAGACAGTACAGGAGCATCCGCACTCGCACCAGCATATTCAGGGACAGTTTCTACCAACAAGCCATCAGGCTACTGAACTGCTAAAATACCGGATAATCTGCACACATTTTGCGGACTCATTGTACACACAGTACATGCACACACTACCTCTGCACTGCAACCACTTCAGTATTATATATATATATATATATA
>JAQMYF010000001.1:32385513-32401463 GCA_030014195.1 Neosilurus mollespiculum
GTATGAGGAAAAAAAGAGGACTACAATTTCATCCCGACAAGCCTGTTTCGTGGTTGCCCACTCATCAGGGGATTTATATCAAAACACAACTCAGGATTTTATATATATGTATATATATATATATATATATATATATATATATATATATAGTACTATAGTTCTTATGTAATATGTATATACCATGATATAAAGTGCCAAAAATAAAATTTTTAGTGCACACCCATTTAAAACAGCACCACAAGTTTGCGAGTTTACAGATGTCTCCAGATGCTTCCCTGGTTGAAACCTTCAGAACGAGTAAATACTCATAACATTATGTCACTGCAAATACCAAAGACATGTCTCTGTAAAACTTTCACTTTTCTTAAATGTGGCTTTTGGACAAAGAAGTGTTTATAGTACCGCTTAATTACCTGTATTTGTCACAATGTCTGCTGCCGCTTTCACTTCGTGAAAAAATTCACCAGGTGTAAAAAATAAAATATTACCTTCATCCTGAGACTCCACATCTAATTTAAAGAAACATCTAAAGGTAAGAAGATAAACTGCTGACATTAGCAGAAATAAATTTGCTTACCTGTCCATTACTATGATGCGTGCCACTGCTATACTGTGCATAACTCCTACTGAAAAATATTTGGGGAATGTACGAGATGATGCTGAGTAGTTATGCTCAGATGCTAACACTAATGCTAATGCTATTTAGTAAAAAAAAAAAAAAAAAAAAAAAACTTAATCACTCAGTTTGTATACATTTAAAAATGGAACAGTTGCTTTTATCTGAATCAAACATTAATGATAAATGTCAGGTTATGTCCTGGTGATGTATATTTGGTATGGATAATATTCCCGCTTATGCATATAAGCCTATTCAGTCCACAACTAACCTGATTTATTTAATCTAAAATAAAGCAATAATCTGTTTTACCAATATTTTATCTGCTCTGTGCTCTAGCATATAACCATCCAATCTTATTTTTTTTACCACTTTGAAGGTTATTCAGAGAAAGAGAGAACATCTTATTTTGGGTATTAACAGCAAGACTGTTGGCAGAAAGATCGGGGTGTGGTCATGGCCTACTTGTTAGAGAAGTGGCTTTGGGCCCGAGAGATCACTGGTCCGAATCTCAAACCAGCAGGAAAAATATGTGGCAGTGGGGAAGTGAGCTGCACCTTCCCTTCCTACACATTCATGGCGGAACTGCTATTGGGCAAGGCACCCAACCCCCAACTGCTCTCTGGGTGTTTGTGTACTCACTGTTTACGTGTGTGTGTGCTCACTTCAGATGGGTTAAATGCAAAGGCAATAATTTCCCTTGCGGAATTAATACAGTTTAGCAAAATCAAAAGCAAAAAAAAAAAAAAAAAATTCAAGACCAACAGAGTGTTTTCAAGGACATTTTCCAAAAAAATCTAATTGAGATTAAAGACTTAAAGTGCAGCTGTGAATCACGAATATCAGGTTCTTGTATAACCGCATCTGACATAACAGACAGCTTGAATTTTGTGTGTGTAGGGTCGACTGCTGATTCCAGCTCAAACCATAACACCTGACAATGAGCCTAAAGACATAAAGAATCAATGTAATGTTTTGGAATGGCCAAGTCAAAGTCCTGATTTGTGAAGTGCCCCATGTCCTTCTATATGTATGTATGTATGTATGTATGTATTTATTTATTTATTTAGAAAGCTACTTATTTGAACACTGCATACATCTTTGGAAAAAAGTAAAATTATCAGTTTCTTAGGTTTAAGTATTTATAGCTGTGTGTTTAAGGAAAATGAACACTTTAAATTGTCATTTATAACATTTAATTGAGTTCAGAAATCAATATTTAGTGGAACTTTGTAATCACAGCTTTCATGTATCTTGGCATGCTCTCCAGCAGTCTTTCACTTTCGTCTTAGGCACTTTTATGCCACTGCTGGCACAAAGATTTAATCAGCTCAGCTTTGTTTTATGGTTTGTAACCATCCATATTCCTCATGCACACATTACAGAGGTTTTCAATAGGATTCAGATCTGGGGAGGTCTTGAACTTGTGGTCTTCCATCCACACCTTGATTGACCTGGCTGTGTGGCATGGTGCACTGCCCTGCTGGAAAACCCAATTCTCAGAGTTAGGGAACATTAGGCCTCATTCATCAATATCTTCTAAAGATTTTTGTAAATTTGCTTTTTATAAAATTATTAAGAAAACTCTATCTCGTTAATTTAATCGTGCCAGCTGCTCTAATTAGCATAAATGAACACCCCTTAAATTCCCATAAAAGGACAAAGGGGCATCTGCACACACAAATATTTGATCCTGCAAATCCACAAAAGTGCTGGAATCAAACAGAGGGAAGTGCTGCTGCAGGAAATAAATTTCAGCTGAGATATTATATACAGTAATATAAATAGTAGAGAAATAAGTAGTTTGACCCAAAATCAGAGGCCATGAAAAAAATCACCAACCACAGGCATGAGATGCTGGCAACTGCAAGTGCGGTTGTATGCATCTTCTCTGGTGTGTAAAGCAGCTTTTAGCAGCTATGTAGTTTTTATATACTGTTTAAAATTGATGTACTGTGTCTAAACACATCCAGTGCCTATCCTTGATCCCTCTAATGCAGCACATCGTTGTAAGAACAAAAGCCTGGGGAATGGGGGACCACATTTATCAGATGGTTCTGGTAGATTTGGACATTAATCAAGTGGTACTTTTTACAGTTGAGGTATGAAAATAGATTGGGAGAGAGGGTACAATCGACTACACCTATTATGTTGGTTAGAGCAACAACAGAATGAAATCCCTTGATTAGAAACTGTTTATGGTTAGTATATTGGAATTTAATATGTCTTAATATGCCTCTATGGTTGATAGATTTATACTCTCCAGGACTAGTGGGAGGAAGTGGCTGAGAGTGGCCTGTGATATACCCACCCAGCCATTGAGCTCCCTCTGAAATGTCCCAGGGCATATCGTGCCTGAACATCTGGTGGTGTCTGTTTGGTGGGGCGGGTGTGGGCCCACAGTAAATAAGGATAGCTTTTGGTAGCCGACTTAAAATTCAGTGTCCGTGAATAAATCAATGTGGGCTTCAAAGATGTGTTGTCTTCAAAGTGCACGAGCTGTAATTTATTATTCTAAGAGTTAATATATTATTGTGCCAGTCTTGAAAAAATTGGTCTATAATCACCCTGTAAATAGAATGATCAATTCTTAAATAAGCCACAGTCTCCATTGAACATAATTGATTTGCATGATTGCTTTTAAACATACTGAAAATAATTATTTGAAAATTTTATATTTTAGTCTGTAGGCTGCATATTCGTCAGCGTGTTTCTGCCCTGTGATGGGCTGGCGAGCTGTCCAGGGTGTACTCTGCCCTCGCCCAGAGTCGGCTGAGATGGGCGCACCTTTCAAAAAATGAATATTTCAGTCTCTGACATCATATTACAGATCGGAAAAGTTGGGAAAATCACTTTGGCACCAATATGTGTGTAAGAGTGCTCGTAGATTCTGTTCGTAGCTAAGAACAAATCCCACATAAGAAAATATTGCTGAATGCCAGAAAAGTATGTGAGATTTAAAATTCTTTTGGCATGATAGATCTTACTGTGTTCAAATGCAATTTAAGGACTGTTAGCAATGTTTTTTTTTCATCCAGTCTAGTCCTACTGCAAGAAGACAGTTATTACCACAGCAGTGATTTTTATAATTTTTCACATTAAATAAGGTTTCCCCTAATTGGTACCTCATTAAGTAAAATGAGGTGTGCTTGTGATGAAATTCCACTACCGACACTAAATAAAATGCCTGCCTTGCATTTTATATTCAAAATATATTTTTTTAAACAATGTATTTTTTTTTCTAAAACATATTAAAAAATATTCATCAATTCTTAAAATATTTAAGATTAACAAAGAACACGAAAACACAAAACTACAAAGCAAATACCAAAACAAAACAGCCAGACCAGTTTAAAAATAAGTAAATTAATAAAAAAATAAAAAAATAATAATAATTAATTTTTTTTATAATAACTAATTTATAAAATACATAAATAAATAGATTAAAAATACAAAGGTGGAGAATAACTTATTAGAAATCTTTAGATTCTATTTTTGACACAAAAGTTACAAAAGGATGCCAGGTTTGAAGGAAGAGCTTGGTTGACCCTTTATAAAACACAATATTTTTTCTATTTCTATTCTGTTTTTGCCCAACTTTCTGGCAGAGGGCAACAGGTTTTCTTCAAGAATTTTATGGTATTTTGCTCTATCCATTTTCCATCCAGACAAACACCCCCACAACATGGTGCTATCACCACCATGCTTTACTGTAATTATAGTGTTCTTTGGATAGTAAAATGTCCTGGCTTTACACCAGATATATACCATTTGACAGTAAGGTCAAATAGTTTGTATTTGGTCTTATCTGGCCATAACTCCTTTTCCATTTAGCCTTCAAGGTCCATTTTCTCAAAGCTCAATCAAAACTTTGCTTTTTTTCCTCCACAACCTTCCCATCCATGCCACATTTTTGATATTGTCACATTCACATTCACACAATGAACATTCTTTACCAAAAATGCCTGTTTCATAGGGCTCTTGGTAGCCTTTCTGACCAGTTACATCCTGATTCTTCCATCCAGTTTGGGCAGGCGGCCAGATCCAGGAAGGGCCCCAGTAGTACCAAACGTCTTGATTATGGACTGTGCAGCTAGGAATTAATAAATCATTTTATATCTCCTGACTTCTCAACAATTTGTGTTGCAGTATCTTTTCTGTGGCTTTTCTGTAGAATACAGTTTTCCTGTCAGTGGTCATTATGTTTTAAATGGTATGGCTGATATATGTATGTATGTATGTATATATGTATCAGTAAAACCGATTCATTTCACTATTCAAATCTAGCAAATAGTTATGAATACCTAATATAAAAATCCCATTGAGGCTAGTCACAAGTGGATTTACCAATTTACATGAAATTACAAGCAAAGGGAGGTTGGGTTAAAGTTATGGATAAGATCCTTATAAATTAATATGAATTGTAGTTGCTTAATGTTAATAAATGCATTAAAATGTAATGTGAGAATGTAAATAAAAATGCAAGATGGACAGGGTATGGATTTTTAAATGTTTTATTTAAACTCAAATGTGGTCACTATATATAGCTTTAATTATTGCCTCATTTAAATGAAATCCACTGACACTGTTCTTTCTCTCTCATTGAAAAAAGTCTAATTAATTCTAAATTGCAAAATTGTAATTGTCATTTATTATTACAATGCATAATATGCATAAGACAAATTAGTTTGTGCAGGAGACACTTCAGTCATGTCTCAAAACTAGAAACATAATCAGTTTAATCACTTCAGTACTGCTTTCTTCACTCATTTATCTGGATAGCTTGAGAGCTGTTTTGTGCTGCAGCTCATTTTACCTGATTGGATAATTGGCCAGTTTTCCCTAATTAGAGTAATTAGTTAGCCAGACAGTGGACTCAGCTGGGGTGACAGGATTTCATCTGGGCTGTTGGGCACAGAAGGGCTTATAAAGATCACCCATGCAGGAAATTATATGATAGGTGTATGTATAGAGTATTGTTGACATAGGGAGAGTTTCCTCCTCTTCAGGATCATAATTCTGTCCTATTATAGAGGCAACAAAAAGCATTTCAGATAAAATGCTATTAATTAAAAAAGCATTAGTACAACTTCTGTAAAAGTGAAGTCAAAATAAACACAGTCATATCCATACATATTTGGGCAATGAGAATTTTTTTGTAATTTTGCCTCTTTAAACCAACACAATGAACTAAAATGAAATCAAGATGGAATTTAAATATATAATTTTAGCTTCAATCCAAAAAGTTTAACAAAAATATCACATAGTAGCTTACTTCTAAAGAGTATACAATACAATAGATCCATTAATTTAATAAGGACCTGGAAACATAGGGACTGGGGAACATCGGGACTGGGAAACATAGGTGACTTGGGAACATTGGGACTGGGGAACATTGGGACTGGGGAACATTGGTATTGGGAAACATGGGGCTGATCCCCCACTACTGCTTCCCTCAGCGAATAACCAAAACATATTATTGTTCCTTAGCGCTTATTTAAATACCAGGCAAATAATAAAGTTCTGTTAATAATCACTTCAGTTTGGTGATTAGTATCTTAAGTTGCTTTGTTTTTCATGTTATATATTACCACAGTTGCTAACTGTAAATAACAAAATGGATGTTTTATATAAAAACATTGAATAATGAAGGGAATCATACATATTTCAGAAAATTTTGATATGTTTGTAAAGATTGTTATTCTTTCCTCAGGGAAAAAAATTAAATCCATGCGTCTCGTCCCTTTTGAGTTATAGTAGTCCAAAATTAGTTAAAAAATTTTTTTTAAAAAGGCATTTTTAGTTCCAAGGACATTTTTAAACCTTTAAAGGTGCCTTATAATTGTATGTCCACCATTGTTGCTTGTAAGATAAGTACGCTTTCTGCTTGTACACAAAGTTGATGACAAAATATTGAATGTTTACTGAAATAATACATTTTAAAAATTTAAGATTTGGTCCCGCAAGGGAAATTTTTGCCTCTGCATTTAACCCATCCAAAGTGAGCACACACCAAATAAATACAGAGGGTTTACCTCAATATGAAAACCACTAGTAATAATCAAGAAGTATAAGGCCAGATTAGACTTTGCTAGAAAGCCTGCCCAGATCTGTAACAAGGTTCTTTGGACAGATGAACCAAAGATGAACTTGTACCCAAATAATGGGAAGAGAAGAGTATGGAGAAAGAAAGAAAGAAAGGGCTCATGATTCATGATCATACCACATCATCTGTCATACATGGTGGGCATGTATAGCTGCCAGTGAACCTGGATCACTGGTGTTTATTGATGGTGTAACTGCTGATAGAAGAAGCATGATGAATTCTGATGTGCATAGATCTATATTTTCTGCTTAGGTTCAGTCAAATGCTTCAGTCATACACTTCACTTCTGGACTGCACTTCATATTACAGCTTCATAAGGCAATCGTATGGAATATTCTTAAATAGTTGCATCAGTCAACTGAATTGATCATGCTTTTCACTTACTAAAGATACAGATGAAGGCAGAAAGATCTACAAACAAGCTGAAGGCAGCTGCATTAAGGGCTTGGCAAAGCATCTCAAGGGAGAAAACCCAGTATTTAGTGATGTCAGTGGGTTACAGACTTGAGGCAGTCATGGAGTGTAATGGATTTTTGTCCATGTATAAAAAGTATGTTTATATTTACAAGTCTATTAGTTTGTCTAATTATCAAATACAAAAATGTCTGCAATTCTTAACAGTGAATGTTTTTGCTTGACCTCTTGTATTAAAGCTGAAAGTCTATACTTCAATAACATCTTGACTGATTAATTTCAAATTCATCATGGTGGAGTAAAGAGGCAAAACAAATAAATAAATAAATATGTTGCTGTCAAAATAATTACAGATCTGACTGTATGTAAAGTAAGCTTTTATTGTCATTCCTCTATTCATAGATTGATGTTAAAGTAAGGAAGTAAACATAGTTCCTCCAAAATAACACTTCTACACCTATCATGTGTAGGAATGGAGGTTAGCTATACAGTTACAAAATTTTGTATGAGACTCTCAGCTTTAAAAGGAATAATCAAGGTCATAAACTGCAATTAACACCGTCAAGAGCAGAATATAAACACAAGTAATTATATACACAATAGGAATATAAACTCTAAACACCTGTGAATAAAAGCTGAGCACTGGGATATACAGTATGTACACTGAAGGCACTATGAGATATATAGATAAATAGCAGCAGCAGAGGTGATATAAACTAGGGTGTAAATGTAAATGAAGTAAAGTGCGGCAGTACAAGACAGTCACAGAGTTTGTGGATTCAATGTCCTTTTACAGAGCGCTAATGTCTATGTGAGAGTCAGCAGAGTGGAGGAGAGTGTGTGTGACTGAGTGAGTATGTGGCTGTGGTTGCATGTGTGAGTGTGACAACAACGGAGTTGATGGCTTTCACAGCTCTGGAGAAAAAGCTGTTTTTGAGTCTGGTTGTGCTGGCCTCAAAGTTTCTGTACCACTTTCCTGAAGGAGGAGGTACAATCATTCCATCTTCCGGGTAGGTGGGATCTGCTACTATGTGGCTGGCCATTTTCTGGATGCGGACAGCATATAATGTATCCAGTTCTGGTAGACGGCTGACCACGATCCCCTGAGCAGTTGTCACCACGCGGGCCAAGTCCTTTCTGTCCTTTGCATTGCAGCTGCCGTACCACACTGTTGCACTGAGACACAGTATACTTTGTATTGTAGCCCTAAGAAGTTCTTGGGCAGCTGAAAGGAGAGTCCTGTGCATTTTAACTTCCTGAGGAAGAAAAGCTATTGTTGGGCCTTCTTCATCAGGTGTGAGGTGTTGAAAGACCAGGACAGGTCAGAAGAAATGTGACACCCAGAAACTTAATACTGTCCACAAGCTCCACCGCCTCCCCATATATGCAAAGAGGAGCGTGATCTGTCTTCCTGGTCCTCCTGTAGTCCACTATGACCTCCATGGTCTTGTGGGTGTTCAGAATGAGATTGCTGGTTGAACCATAGTTTATCAGGTGCTGGATCTCCACTCTGTAGTGGGTCTCACCGTTATCCGATGTGAGACCCACCACGGTGGTGTCATCCACAAACTTCATAAGTGTGTTTGTGGAGTGGATAGCAGAACAAAAAGTTGCATGTGAAAAGGCTAAAAAGGGCCACACTGAGCACACAGCCCTGCAGTGTTCCAGTGTTCAGGATCAGAGTGGAAGATGTAGAGTTCCTATCCTCACCACCTGGAGTCAGTTGGTGAAAAAGTCTCTGATCCAGGAACACAGAGAAGCTGACAGTCCCAGGTTGTAGAGCTTTAGTACCAGCTTGTCCGGGAGAACAGTCTTGAAAGCTGAGCTGAAGTCCACCAATAGCATCTTGACATAAGTGTTAGGGTTTCCCCCGTTTGGGTCATGGCTGTGTGGAGTGCTAGCAGGACAGCATCCTTCGTAGAGCAGTTCTCCCGGTAGGCGAACTGAAGGCAGTCCAGACCAGTGGGGATAACATCCTTGATGTGGTTTAGGAGGATCCTATCGAAGCACTTCATGATTACCGGGGTCAGGGCAACTGGGCGATAATCACTGAGGCAGGTAGCGACTGATTGTTTGGACACAGGCACAATGGTGGAGGACTTGAGGCAGACAGGGACCTTAGCGAGCTGCAGGGACAGGTTGAAAATGTCCAGGAAAACTCCTGCCAGCTAGTCAGCACATGATTTCAGAGTCTGGCCTGACACCTTATCTGGTCCTGCAGCCCTGTTGATATTGATCTTCCTCAGGGTAGAACACACTTGGTACCCCTGCAGGAAGAGGGGCTGCTGCTGCTGTTTCTCTGGTGGGGAAGATTTACAGTCTCCTTGCTGCTTGATGAGTCAGAGTGTTCAGGGTGTCAGGCAGAGTGGGGTCACAGCAGACCTGCTGGTCGCTGTGCTTGTAGTCTGTGATGGTCCTTATACCAATCCACATGTTGTGTGGGTTGCTGTTGTTAAGCAGGGGCCACACTGTGCCGTCTATCCATGGCTTTGGATTGTGAAAAGCCGTGATGGTCTTTGTGGGCAGGACAATGTCAGTGCAGAAATGAACATCGGACAGAACAGCCGACGTGTATTCCTCTAGATCAGCGCCTGTTCGACCACTTCCCAGACTGTGTGCTCAAAGCAGTTTTGTAGTGCTGAGGACTTTTTGCATGTTATATTAATGCTTTATTTGCTTTTATTTTGTCTCATCATGCCTTCCTTTCTTTTAGTAGCCTATCAACAAACTTTCTTTAGCTTTTCCATGAAGTGTGTCTATAAACGTGTGTGTTTTTAGGATGGCCTGGTGCTTATAGCAGTAATGTATTTTAGTAGGGCTATAGCTCATGTTTATGAGTTGAAGAAGTGCATTGCAGCTCAGCCAGAAAAACATCCATGAAAAACACCTGCTTAAATTCTCAGCATGACAGAGTCCTCCACATTAAGATGGCCAAAAATATGACCAATGTGAAAAATCTTAAGTCTCTTTTAATGGGTGCTTTCTTCTATGTGTTGATTGCCTTTATTTTTGTCCCCAGGAGAGTCATTATGTTTTGCTATACAGCTTTCTGGCTCTTCATATATTCCAGTTGTTATGAATAGTTTTCACCCACGAAAATGACAGATGTCAAAGCCTTTGAGCATAACATATGTTACTGATTTGCATTGTGAGAATAGGTTTGTCTTCCTTTCCCCTTTTTACTCTTTTATCATCCATTTATTCTGTTGACATTAAACATTTGTTTTCTTTGATGCTACACTAATCTTTGTTTTATCTATAGGCAAACCTCATTCATCTTGATCTTATATCCTGTCCCATTCATTTCTCTATTACATGTTTCTGTGTGATTCAGACCTGTACACATATATACCCATTATGATAGGGTTCATGACTGGGATTAATGTATGCTGTGGGAACAAAATGGCTGTTCAACAATCTGCTTTATGTAAATAGAAACTACAATAATGCTTTTTGTTTTTTTGTTTGATGACTGCACTGATTATCTGATTTTCATCATGTCAGCAGCTGTTGACTGTTCATTTGTCAATATAGTATTTACAAAATCTGTACCTTGTAGCTGCAGACATCTCACTCACTCATTTATTAGCCAAACTGCTCAATCCTACTACTAGGCTGAGGCCTATAAACATCCGACACTGGGCGAATGCAGGGTAAACCCTGAGCAGATTTGGAACAGCCAATAAGCCTAATGTGCATCTCGTTAGACTGTGGGAGGAAATTGGGGTACCCAGAGGAAACCCAGGCAAGCACGGGGAATACGTGCAAACTCCAAACAGAAACACCCAAGCCCAGTACTTGAACCCAGGACCTTCTTGTTGTGAGATGGATGTGCTTGCCACCCACAGACATCTTAATATGCAAAGTATATTTCACAGTGAACAATAGTTTTTCTATGGGATCAAGACCAGACATACTGGCCTTCGCTCCCCATGCATATCAATGTGCCTTGAGCACCCGTGACACTCTTTAGTGAAGCTGTGCTGTACAGCCACCTGCTGACATATTAAAACCTCTCTGAACTCTCTAAACCACTTAATTACAAAAAAATAAAAAAAAACAAAAAAACAAAACAGATCCATTTCTGCATTTAGCAGAGCTATTATAACATGTATGGATTTTATATATGATGTAGTGAATGTTGAAGGTCAGTGAAATTGTGGTTACACTGTCCTGGGTTTGAGCCCCTTGTTATTTGTCGTTTTGAAACTATCAATACAGCAACTTAGAGATATTTAAGCTTAAACTTCAGTAATATTAGTGATTAATTCTTAGTTCAAATTTAAAGAAAGCAAGAGGATGTTTACCACTCTGAGCTGAGTGGAATCTACAGCGACTTGCAAAAGTATTCATACCCCTTGAAATTTTTCACATTTTGTCATGTTAAAACCACAAATGAAAAAGTATTGTATTGGGATTTTATGTGATAGACCAACATAAAGTGGCACATAATTGTGAAGTGGAAGAAAAATGATTCATGGTTTCCAATTTTTTCTTTTCATTTGTTCTTTCATTCATTGTCTAAGCCATTTAATTCTAATTAGAGTGGCGTTGAGGCTGGCGCCTATCTCAGCCAACTCTGGGCGAGGGCGGGGGCGGGGTACACCCTGGACAGCTTGCCAGACCATCGCAGGGTTTTTAAAGTTTTTTACAAATAAAAATAAGAGTCTCTTGTATCACTACAGGTTACAGTGATGTTACATTGTTTGCCCCCAAATCCCATCCCACCCCACCCTGTCCCTCCCACAAAAATTATTAGAGTTTTGAAATTAAAATGCTCAGGCATGAGAGATACCAAACTTCATTTCATAGCGCCAAACAACTCACTCAAAACATATCCATCTGTCGTGAGCCGTACCTGTCTTTTTTGCTCTATGGCGCATCATATTCACATTGTCTTGCGGAAATATATTTGCAGTCTTCTTTTATGACCCACAGCATAAGAACACAAGCACTAGCAAAAAACTGAGCTGTGAAAGTGTCTTTAGTCAAAATATCTCGCATGTTGTGTGTTTTCTCTAGTCCTACTGAAAGAAAGGTGATAATCTAGTTATGCCTAAACATTTTTAATATAACAGCCTGATCTTTCATTGTATCTGACTTGTCGTGAACATGAACAGTTTATATGGAATTGTGGCCTTTTACATGACGTGGTGTTGGATGAGGTGAATATATATATATATATATATATATATATATCATATATATATATATATATATATATATATATTTATATATGATATCATATAGATATGGTGATCATATATATATGATTTGGAATTAAGGCATGAAATGTACTGACCTCTACATTTGCACTCTCAATGACAATGACTCACACCCTACCTTCCCACACAGGTACACACGCCTGCCCCGTCCACATTATTGCCCAATGACACCATTTTGCTCTCTAACAATCTTGCTAATTATAATTGTTAATTAATTTTCTCATAGTGTCCTCATCAGGAGACTAATAACCTACATTTTACATAATTAGACCTTCAACCTTTTACTCCCTCTATCTCTCTCTGCACGATCATACCATCCCTCCCTTTCCCTTCACCTGCTCTTTTTCTCTCTCTATCCATGTCACACACACGCACACACACACTCACACACACACACACACACACACACACACACACACACACACACACGTATAGCATGTTGCCAATGGGTGTGAGGGTGTTTTTGTTCTGTCCAGACTTGTCGCTTCTCCACTGTCAGAGAGAGCAGCACATTGTCCTGATTTCTCTCTGCATTTTTTTCCCCTCAGCCCTATTCGTCCTCCATGCACAGCAGCCATCTTGCTATATTTTCTCAATCCTCCCACAGTGACCTGGATTGAGTCAGCCACCTGTGTGAGAGAGGAGGCAATCGCAGACTGTGCCATGCCTGGGTTTCTTCTAATTCCAAATATATGACATGATATGACACACACTTTTTCTGGTGTCATCATGCTTGTCAGCCATATTGTTCACTCAACCCAACCGATGATCTGATTTGAAGTTAAGCACATAGCACATGCACAGAGGCTGATACATCAAGTTGTAGATGAGACTGTTTAATAATCTTTATTCTGGACATCAGTTTTGACACACTTTTGACAAGCCAAGATGCTAGCTGACCAGCCTGTCCAACATGTCTTCCTCTCTGTCCTCTTTCTATCTCCCTCCATTCGTCTCTCTTTCGTTCTCTGGAGAGACATAACCCAGATTTTAAAAATGAACTGCTGCCTATCTCTCCTCATCTATTCCTTGCTTCTCTCTCCCTCTGTCACTTTCTCTCTTTTTTACCTCATACGCTCTTCCTGTTGGTAAAAACAGAATCAATCTTGGAAAGTGAAAACCGTCTCAGTGCCTCTGCCCCTCTTCATTCTCTATTGGATAAAGGAATACAGAGCCCTCTACTCCTCCTCCATCTTCTTGTGTTCCTGGAAAGCTTTACTCAACCTTCAACTTTCTTTCGCTTTTCTTTTCCTTTTTTTCTCCTCCGGGGGCTGTTCAGAGGGTTTTCCCTATTTTTGGGTTTGGTTTCTTGCATGATCTCAATTCTTCTACTTTTCATGAGTCACAGTTAAAGAAAACGTGAACCTGACATCCACAAAGAGGAAGAAGAAGAACAGTGAGTGACCATTTAACCAAATCAGTCAAAAAAAAGTGACCACAAAAAGGTAATTTCTTTACTTTTTTTTGTTCTTTTTTTATCTTCCTTTGACATTTGTTCATATATCTTACTGTATTTTTATTTTGACTCTTACTATATTTGATCATTGATTTATTTTATTTTTTTTCTCTGCAGGTGATTTATTTTCTTCAGGGTGTCAACGTTTTCTGATTGTCACCTCTCTTCTTTTCCTACTCAATTTATTTGTCTCTTGTCTCTTCTGCTGGCTCCTCTCATCTGCATGCCGCACATCACACTAGCTGTACTGTATTGGCCCTACTAAATAGATGCGACAGAGATCAATCATTTATTTCTTGCATTAGAGTTTGACTGAAACTGCATGAATCAGTACAGATGTCAGATATAAGAAATGGTGTTCAGAAGTGAGGAAGCTGGGGGGGGGGGGTCGTGTAATACTTCATTAGATGTTCCTTATAAATACTGTGTGGGGTAGGGTGGGGGCAAAAAAAAGAGGGCAAAAGGAGTGTAAAGCAGAGATGGAGGGGAGGAAATGGGGAAATGGAGGAGCAGGTGGTTGGGGCATGGTTGACATGGTGATATGGAGTGTTTCTGTATATATATATATGTGTGTGTGTGTGTGTGTGTGTGTGTGTGTGTGTGTGTGTGTGTGTGTGAAGAAGGATAAGACAAACACTAATCACTATGTGCTTTGGAGTCCCACTGGAAGTGTGTTTTTTGTGTGTGTGTGTGTGTGTGTGTGTGTGTGTTAACTTCGCTTTCATTCGGTTCACTCACAAGCTGTCTCTCTTTCTGTCTCTTTCTTTTGGGAATTTCCTTCTTTTGACTTCATCAGCATCATAAGCTGCCATCTGCACACACGCAAACCTTACCAATATCTCCTTTCCCCCTTTCCAATAATTTTGTTTTCATCCTTCACCCTTCATCCTGCCTTCTATTTCTCCACCTGCACATTTTACTCTTGCCATTCTCTTCACCTTTCTTATAACCTTCTTTCCCTCCTGCTGCCCTATCCTTTAGCAGCATGTCTACACCAGTCTCTCCATCTCCCTCCCTTTCCCCGCTGTCCCTGTCGTCCTCTTCTCCCTCCTCTTCTCCTTTGCCCTCTCCTCTCTCTCCTCCCCCCAGGCTTCCAGTCTTCCAGAGGAAAGGAGCACTCAAGCACAAAAGGATTGTAGAAGTGAAAGACCATCAGTTCACAGCCCGCTTTTTCAAACAGCCCACCTTCTGCAGTCACTGCACAGACTTCATCTGGTACCTTACATTTTTATTTTAGCATCCACACTTATGAAATGAACAACTGTCAGCTTGTGGGAATAAATCCAATTCTTTAGCTGAAGGTATCTGCATGCATTTTTTCTTGACAAATAATAGAATTTTGTTATATTATTCTGAAATACTATGTATTAGAATCCTGGATTGCAACAGCAACACCTACATTGGGTGCATTCTAAAATCATTCATTTTAAATAATGTAGATTCGCTTTCTGAGTATAAATTCCAGTCTACATGGTATATTTTTCTCTCATTTCCCCCTAGTTACATCATCAAATATTCCCACCCACTAGCTAGTATTGGAAAAATTTTATTTTTATTTTGATTTATATTCATCCATTTTAGGGGCGGCACAATTGCGTAGTGGTTAGCACATTCGCCTCACAGCAAGAAGATACACCCTAGGTTCGAGTCCCAGACTCAGTTAGGGTGTTTCTGTGTGGAGTATGTATGTCCTCCCTGTGTTTGCATGGGTTTCCTCTGGGTGCCCCAGTTTCCTCCTACAGTCCAAAGACTTGCATGTTAGGTTAATTGGCTGTCCCAAATTGCCCCTAGGTCTGAGTGTGTGTGTGTGTGTGTGTGTGTGTGTGTGTGTGTTGGCCCTATGAGGGACTGGCGAGCTGTTAAGAGTGTATCCCGCCTTTGCCCAGAGACAGCTAAGAGACCCTGTAACCCTAGTAGGATTAAGTAGTTCGGCATATAAATGAATTCATTAATGAATAAATGCATGAATGAATCTTCCATTTTAGACTAAGAAAAGACCATCTACAGACTATAAGACAACTGGTGAAAAATAAATTGTCTGTTTCATAACATTCTACCCCTTAGCAAAAAGTAGTATACTTGAAGTTTATTTTATTAAGTATACTTGAAAAATATTTTATTCTATTAGTATTG
>JAQMYF010000001.1:32408617-32430251 GCA_030014195.1 Neosilurus mollespiculum
TGTGTGTGTGTGTGTGTGTGTGTGTGTGTGTGTGTGAGAGAGAGAGAGAGAGAGAGAGAGAGAGAGAGAGAGACTGTAATTTTGAGTGAAGTAATCAAGCTAAAAACCCATAAAATCAACAAGGGCCATGTACTGATCATAAAAGGCAGTAGTTGTAATAATCAGTATTCTGTAATAGTCTATTATTATTAAAATATTTTATTACCACAGCAGATGGCAGAAAAACAAGTGATGCCAAGCTACTATGTTTCAGTGATGATCACCATAACATGCACTATTCTGTGAACATTGCACTGAAACTAGGATAAGGATAATTTTATCATTATCAGAGGTTGTATCTATGCATCAATCATGTAAATTTGGTGAGAAATCAGAGGGACAGGATTTTAATAGACATCATGTTTAATAACATGTCATCTTAACAAGCTTGAAATTAATCTAATTAACAGTTCTCACCAGCCATGTTGTTAGTGTAACTTGCATGACAATGATATTCATTGTCAGGGACATATTTTTCTGTCTGACTGGACATGTGTACACTTTCATACCTTGTATTATTGAACTGGTTAATAATGATGGTGATGCTCTAGTACATAGGTTTTGACCTGAGTCTCACTTCAATATTTAATATATTAAAAGAACCAAAAGGATCTTTGCAGGATTATTCTGGTCGATAGTGTTGTAAATCATTCTGCCCATTAAACAGGACCTCGAGTAAACAATTTTCATAGTAACAATATGTCCAGACTGGATTGGGTCAACAAAATTACAAGAGCATGAATATATTTTCTTTCTGACTTTAACAAACTAATTAAAGGTGATTGACAGATTCTGCTCTCATATTCGGCAGAAACTTTGCCACGCATTGGCATTTTAACTTGCATTCAATTCTGTATGATGTGTCTTCTGAATGTCCCATGCAGTGGCTACTTAATATGCTTTGGCTTAGTCTCAGTTCCAGACACAAATATGTGAAGACATCTGGAAGCACCAAGCAGAAATGGAATGAAGTATACTCTGATTAGTTTTGGGAAGAATGCCCGGCAGGAAGATATTTGAATGATAGCACTAGGCCTTATGTCCGCCAAATCATTTGGATTTATATCAGTGTAATATATTTTTTGGACTTGCTTGTGCTTTCCCACAAAGAGGTGTGGCATGACTGTTTATACTGTAATTCCAAGCAAGGATACAGTCTGATCCTTCTTGGCAAAGCCAGTAAATGCACTGCCTTACAGGTGCATAGGATTCACATGAGGCAAAAAAACAAAAAAACAAAATCACAAATCACTTCTTTCAAGATTGCTGCATGGTCAGTACTTCATACATGTTTTGCAAAAAGTAGAAATTGAAAGAGAAAAAATATAATTGAGGACCAAACCAAGGCTAAGAAGGACTAAAGTAATCTTTTTTCTGTCTGTTTGTTTGTGTGAGGCTGTGAGATGAATGTTCATAAGCGATGTGAGAACAGCGTGCCCAGTCTATGTGGCCATGACCACACTGAAAAAAGAGGACGGATCCATCTGAGTGTACGTGGAGAAAAGGAGGATATATACGTCACAGGTGAGAGAAAAGAAGGTGCTTATCTCTTAGGAAATTACTTGGAAGTATGAAATTGAGTTACCAGAGCTTAGGCTCCAATATGACACATTATAACCATCTGAGATTAAATCCACAACATACAGTAGTGTGCAGTGAAGATTATACACCACCACTTTTGTTTAAAAGGACTCCTAATAAAAAGAAGTAAAAAATTACTTCTCTATAATTTTTTGGTAAAAATGTATTGAACAATGCTACTGTACTGCTACTGAGAACAAAAAAAATAATTCTGACAAGTATATTGAGGAAAAGTATGGCTAATAAACAAAAACACTAAAAATACCTTATCAGAAAAATTGAAAGGTGTCGCAAATTTTATTTTTTTGACTTTTGCATAGCATGAATGAACTTCAAACCATATGGAATGGTTTAGTGAGTGAAAAAATGAAAAAATATGTGACTGCTATGCCTGAAAGGTTAAATGCTGTAATCAAAGTAAAGAGTAGCCACACTAAATATTGACTTTTTTTTCATCAAAAAAGAGACTGTTATTTTTGTTATTACTATATATTGCTGTATGTTTGCTTATTCTCATCAGTATGATCCAATATTACATGAAATAAACACTTATGGAATAGTACTTGGTTTCTGATTTATCTTCATTTTGTTAAGTGTCTAATCATCACTGAACACTACTGTAGATAGCAAGTTTAAGGAGTCCAGACTGTGTTAACTAAGTAGGAGTGAAGGGAAGACGAAGCAGTAGGTGCAGTTAATCTGCAGAGTGCTCAGAACTGTTTGGAGGTCTCGCCTCTGTGGCAGATTCCTTTGTGTGGGGTCAGTGTGTAAAGGCAAAATGCATAAGGGTCCTTATAGGATAGTTGTTCTTTTTTTTTTAATCAAACAGCTAGTAACCTTTTTGGTTGGAGTTTCAAAGTAATTGTATGATTCAACTCCTCTCTGTTTAACATCTTGGTACATTCATTATAGTTTTGTTTTCATGCTGCCAAGGTGCCAGTACTCAAGCCAGAGGAATCAGTCAGCTTTTGCCATAATTGTAAACAAAAAAGCTTGTAAATACTTGTGGTAGACCTTTCCATCAGATAAAATTGAAACTGTAATGTAATGTTTTTTTTTTAATGGCAAGCATTCACCCCTCCAGTTCTTGAGTTTGCAGAAAATGAATGTTCCACAACTGATAGATTGTTCTTAATAAATGTACATTAATGACCCCAAGGAGAAAACAGTAAAAGTGCTACCCACAAGTATGTTTCAGATTAATCAGCCTAAAGCATGAAACCCTTGTTGACATTAAGGTTTCTCAGCACTGGTTTGAAATTTTTCATCTGCTTGCTGAATGTTGTCTCCATTGCTCCTGTTCATCTTTCCTTTTGGGATGGCCTTTTTTTCTATCTGAAAGAAGGGAGGCTACAAAAGGGAATTAACTCATAAATCAACAATAATAGCCTCAAGGAAGGAATGTACCTTTTTTGTGCATTTCTGTGCATGGCTGTGAAAGTTTTTCACTGCTTCAAACTACCTCTTCATGGGTTTGAGGCTTTCAGCAAATGCGTGTCTGTTATGTTGCTGCGTATCAGTGTTGTGGCCACAGGACAATGTTCATAACGTGTTAGAAGGTTGAAGGTGCCCTCTTGAAGGATTCTATATATGCATAAGGCTTTAGGACAGTGAATGAAAATTACTCTGTCAAAAATATTACATGTCAATAGCACTTTATTAAATAGAGGTGTATCCTGACTTTCCCTGGCACTTTATACCCGATAATATTTATTATAATTAATTATATTAATTAGGACCTATTTCAGAAGTGAGGGTTCAGGTACCAAGATCACCCAGTGTTGAGCAAATACTCCAAGTGATTTTTTAATATCATACTGAATTATGTGGGTTTGATTGGATTTGGAGTTGAACTCATCTGCTGGCCTTTTATACTTTTGTCGACATTCCTGCCTTTGGAGGACTAAGAGCTGGTTGAAACGCTTCCAGGTATTTTGCATGTCATGTGGAAGAATGAGGGTAGAAAGTTTAGCTTTCTTTTAGGGTTTAGCATATGTGTATGATACCTTTATGTTTTCCCAGTTGACTGATCATTATGCACCATTGTTAGACACATTCAAGGTCTATGAAAAAGTTCAAATAGTGGGAAAACAGTGGATTCTCAGTAGATGCCTTCTAGACAAAAACTATTTCAAAGGGTAGTAGCAAGTTTGAGGATCTAAATGGAATTCTCCAACTATGTCTTACCTGGGGGAGGCTACATTTTCATGCCAGGTGCATCGCTGGTCTTACAATGATTCATGACCAAGAAATCAATCAGCTTTTTTTTAAACATATGTTCATTCATTCATTCATTTTCTGAACCATTTAATCCTAATTAGGGACATGGGGGAGGCTGGCACCCATCTCAGCCGACTCTGGGCGAGGGCAGAGTACACCCTGGACAACTCCCCAGGCCATCGCAGGGCAGAAACACTCTGACGGCTGACGGCTATGCAGCTTACTCTTGACAAAAAACAGCAATGGTTCTTTTACATGCCTCTCACCATAGACAGTGAGAGACATGGCCGGCATTTGATAACCCAGTTAGCTGCACTGGGGGGACAGCAGTGACGTCTCGTTGATAGTGGGGTTTGAACCCCCGACCTTGGGATCAGCACCCTACCACCAGGCCACCACTGCCCCGCATAATATGTGATAGTATAAAAATATATTTTGAATGAGGAGAGAATATGTTGGCAGAGGCCAGAGAGCTACGGGTGTCCCTTCATTTACAGTCACCTTTGTTCAGTAGTCCTTTAGCAGACTATCTATTTTGTGATCCTGTGTGAATCCATTTTCAGCATGGACTGACTTAAGCTTTATAGGTACAGCTTAGGGTAAATGAAAGGGTTTAAATTAGAGCATAGTTAAAACTGAATAAAGGTTAAGGCAGGGGTCCCAGTTCAAGGTATGAATGCAGGTTAAGAATTACAGTCATAGGTTAGAGTAAATAAGAGATGTTAGTTACAAATAAAATCATACAGAGATGTAATAGTTACAGATGTGATAAGAGGATTCCAGAGACTGAGGTAAATTAGGCAAACTTAGCTACTTGACATGGTGGTTAATACGTCCACCTTACAGCAAGATGGTCCTGGATTCGAGTCCTGGGCTTAGGTGATTTTCTGCGAAGTTTGCATGTTCTCCCTGTGCTTGCGTGGGTTTTCTCCGGGTACTCTGGTTTCCTCCAACAGTCCAAAGACATGCACGTTAAGCTAATTGGCTGTTCCAAATTAGCCATAGGTGTGAGTGTGAATGGTTGTGTGTTGGCCCTGTGATGGTCTGGCAAGCTGTTCAAGGTGTACCCTGCCTTCCCCTGGTGTTGGCTGAGATAGGCTCCAGCATCCCCACAACCCTAGTCAAATTAACCAGATTGGCAAATGAGTGAGTAAGTGAGCTATTTAGAATCAAAAAGGTGAGTAAAGATTAGAGCAGATTGTCACAGGTAAGATTTTTACCAGCAGAGGGCAGTGTTGGCATTCACAAAGGAGGAAAGATCATTGGGTCTAACAGAGTAGGTAATGTTATGATGGTTTGGCGTCATAACCAGTAATAACCAATAAATACAAATAGGCCTAATAAGTTAGCATATAGTCTGAAATACTGGAGCACCATACACTGGTCACCAACAATGATACATTAATTTGTGCTCAATGTAACTTGTTTTTGCCATCTGTGTTCGTAGTACGAGAAGCACGGAACCTGATTCCCATGGACCCTAATGGTCTGTCTGACCCCTATGTGAAGCTCAAACTTATTCCAGACCCAAAGAGCCACAGTAAACAGAAAACCAAGACTATTCGTTCCACTCTAAACCCTGTCTGGAATGAAAGCTTTGTCTTGTAAGTGTGTATCTGTGTGTGTTGGCCAGTAACTATAAATGATAATAATAAATTATATAAATATATATATATATATATATTATTAAAAAAAAAAAGCGCGCACACATTGTATTGTTTATATACATTTCTGTGAAATATGCAGTTCTGCATTTACTTTTTTCACTCTCCTTTGTTACTCACTCCTCTTTTTTACTCTTTTATCCCATTTTCTTTGTCTAATGATCTGTCTATACCTATAGTTCAGTGAGAGGCAGACAGTGGGACAGGCGCTTGTCAATAGAGGTGTGGGACTGGGATCGCACATCTCGGAATGACTTTATGGGAGCTCTGTCCTTTGGAGTGAGTGAGATATTTCGTCGTCCTGTTATTGGATGGTTTAAACTGCTCAACCAGGATGAGGGAGAGTACTACAATATTCCTGTACCTGATCCAGACCTACAGGTACCTAATACAAACCTGCAGTTTCTTTCAGGTCTTCAGTAATGTGCTTTCAGTCCTTGGGGACCCCAGATCATCCACATTTTTGTTCTACCCTACCTTGCAACATGCATGAGTGTGATTTTTTTTTCTTTTTTACTTTTCTGGGAATAGAAGGTCTGTGATATTTCTGGTGTCTTTGCAACTTAATCTGTCTTTCACAATAAGGAGTATGATGTGGGGAAAAAATGGTATGATTCCATGAAGGCATTGTAGATTAAATAATTATGTTGCCTGAAACTGTCAGGACTGTAACACCTTTGTGTAACAGTGCAACTGAATGCATGTTTTGTAGTGCTTACTAAATGGAACTAAGGCATAGCTTCCTTCTTTTGGGGCAGTAATTTATGTACGTGTACTAGGGAATTGTATTTATTTGTTTCTCTAATTCTAATCTACCAATAGTGTCAGCTACCCTCAAGTGTCAATAGTACAGTATTATGCACTTCGTTAATTTGATCATTACTTTTTGTTGTAATATCTTACCTTTCATCTTTCTGTTCTTGCACAGTGATGCAATGTAGTATGTTATAGTATTTTTAATATACTCTTAATGAGTTATGTTATCAGAAATGCCCACATGGGGGCAGTAGAATTCCATTCATGAACGATCAATGTCCATAGTTGCTAATTCTTACATAACTCTTTGCATAAATGTCTTTTTCTGTTTCTCTGTTTGTCTGTTTGTCAACAGGAGCCAGACTCTGCTGTCTCTCCTTCGCTTCCTTCTGCCCCTGTTACTGTTTCCACACCTGTGCCTGCTGTCACCCCACCTGTTGTGAGTCCTGTGCCCACCATTTTACCAGTAGGAAAAGGCCGGGTTGGACTGCATGACTTCAACTTCCTTATGGTGCTAGGAAAGGGCAGCTTTGGCAAGGTATTGAAGGCACAAACAGCATGATGCACTCAGTCATACAGGTCTGTATATACACTGCCTGGCAAAAAAAAAAAAAAAAAAAAATACGACTATAATATTTGTTTCTATCACCTTTAGACGTGTTATTTTAACGTGTTATTGTCATGACATTGTTCTGACAAACCTAAGCAGTGATGCAACATTTATTTCCATTCAGACTTGGATTGGTTTGTCACTGACATCTTGAATTGATGACAGGAAAATCAAACCACTCCAGAAAATCTTCTCCAGCACATCCCAAAGACTTTCAGTAGGATTAAGGTCAAGACTCTGTGGTGCCATTTTATATGTGTAACTGATTCCTCATGCTCCCTGAACCACTCTTTTATTATTTGAGCCCCAATTCTATATCTGTGCAATCAGGGAAGAAGTTCATTGATGGGATAAGCTGATCGTTCAGTACATTCAGGTCATCAGCTGACTTTATTTTATTGGCACATAACATTGCTTACACTGTCTCGGCCTAAACAAATGAAGAAGCAATAATGGGAATTATGTGCTGTAATCAAGGCTGAAGGTAGTTCAACTAAATATTAGTGTTTGGGCCTTTTTTTTCTTTCTTTTTTTTTTCTTTTTTCGTTGCCAGTGTACAAATCAATTGTTAGCCCTAGGAAGGTTTTTTTTGTAAAATGTAAATATACTTAAAGGAACAGTTTGTCATGTTTAGTCTTTTGCTCAATGAAATTACCACAATGAAAACATTGCTGTGCTCCAGATGGAATCAAACATAATCTCAGGCCTAGAATACCGTATACATAACAGAATTAAAGAAACTAACATTAAAGAAACTGCAGGAACCACTGCAGTTGAGTATTCAAGTAACAGTATATTTGAAATTATAAAATGATTGCAAATACTTATATAAATACATATTTATAATATATACTAAAATGTATACATTTTATAATATAAATATTATAAAACAAAAATTCACACCTGAATCTTTAACACATTGTTTAATGATTAGACACATTCACCGATCAGCCATAATAGTGCGAGCTGCAATATGTGTCACCCTTTCTTGTATAGCCAGCATTAACAGGTTCAGCAATTTGCAGTAGCTCTTCTATAGGATCAGATTAGACGTACTAGCTTTCTCTACCCACGTGCATCATTGAACCTTGGGCCCCCATCACACTCTTGCTTGTTCACCTGTTGTCCTTCCTTGGACTACTCTTGGTAGATACTTTCCACCACACACCAGGAACACCTCTCAAGACCTACTGTTTGGAAAATTAATAAACTTATTCATTCAGCCATCACAATGTGGCACTTGTCAAAGTGATTCAGATCCTTACACTTGCTCATTTGTCCTGCTTGAAAACACGTCAACTTTGAAAGCAGACTGTTCACTTTCTGCCTAATACATCCCACTCTTTTGCAAGATGTTATGTTAGTCACTTTACCTATCAGTAGTCATAATGTTTTAATGTCACTGTGTTTGTCCAATGCCAATAAAAATGTGATAAGAAATATGGCTGCTGTCAGGATATGTATTTGCTAATCATTTCTGCCATAAATGTAGTAGTCATGTAAAAGTACATGCATGAGCGTCTGAAAGTTCTTAATTGAATGTGTGTAAAACACAGTAATGCTTATAGAAAGTGCAGAGTCATATGAAGGATGCTGACAAGGAACAGGTGAAGAAGGAAAAAAAAAATTAAAGTTAAATTAAAACTACAACAGTTTTTATTTTTGTTCAACTTGACTTTAAGAGTACCAGTATTGAACATCCTTACAGCATAATTTGGGCGTATGCAATAAGTTTATACAGACACTTATTTTGACATTAATGACCATAAAAAGCATAAAACTGGTCTTTTTATCTCATGGATTACTAGCCATGTTCTAAAATGCAGGGGTTAGCAGTTTTTCCTACGGAAGTGACATCAACGTGTTGGGCAGGGTTGATGTCTCTCGTGGAGACATTGAAACTTACATTTTAGTGTCTCTGCGGCCAACAATGCTGCCAGAGATCTGCATGACAGTAGGACAGTAGGCTTATGCAGCTAATGTTTTGCCCACTCGGCTTTCCGTCATCAGTTGGTTTAGGAGCAAAAAGAACTGTTTGCTGTTTGTGCAGCTCAGCACTGGCCGATAATGTGTTACGCTACACAGGTCAGTGACATAGACCAGCCAATACAATGACTTTGCGTCACTACCAGGCTGGAACAGCCATTCAGAAAGGCAACATGTATCTGAGCATGCCTTGATTTGTAACACTCGCATGCACTTCAAAAGCGGCATGGACTGATGTTGCCGGAAAAATCCGCTGATGTTTTATGTGATCGTTTTAAATTGCTGATAACACTAATTCAACACAGGTACCCTTTAAACAAACACTGCAGATTTTTATTCTGAACTAGGCAATTTTGCTTGATAAATATAAGAAAAATGATATAGAAATGAGAATAACGGGGAAATCAGAGAGGAGATGAGAGGCCAAATAATTAAATGTTAGATTCCACAGGATTTTTTTATTGGTTTACTAAAATTGCTTTCCTCTTATGTGCAAAGAATATCATAGCTTGAGTATACACCCGGCCAGGATGAGATGCATGAGAGTGGAATTAGCAGCACAGCACATAGAAGCAACTTCTGGTGAGATATAGGAGAAGCCAGGCCATGAGGAGCATGAGAGATTCATAATCTTACCAACACCCACTGTCAGCACATCACTGTTTGTTCAATTGGGCATCCATTCACAAAGCCACGAACTTCACCAAGTAATGAAAATTACTACGCAGGAACCATGCAGGAAGTTAAAGTAGTTCAAAAGGGAGTTAAGATAGCAGTAGAAGTCAAGAAGGTCAGTATAGCAGATCCTGATGAAGAAGGTCCAGATACTGGGAAGAGCAGAGTGTTATAGGAAAAGGCAGAAAGAGAGGGTGTCCCTGGAACACCCCTTCAATTTGACTAAGAAGTTATTTTGCCAAAACAGGAGTAGTCTTGGGTACCTCAAATGCATCGATAGCAATACCAGAAGAGACCAATGACTAAGTTCATGTAATACACAGATAACATACTGTAATTGGAGCCAACAGCAGCCTTTAATTTGAATGAGCCTTGCCTGAGTGAAGTTAATGAATTCCTGGTCCAAATGGCATGCCCTACATGATTTGTAAGAACTGCCTGAAACTAATAAATCAGCTTTGGAGAACCCTGAATGTGATCAGAAGAAGAGAAGATTGAACACTCATGAAGATATACTTAAGTGGATACAAGAGAAGAGAGAAGATTGACCAAATTTTAATCATGTTTTTGCTCAGCATGGGCAGCAAGATTTCTTTCAGTATTTTGGCCAAATTCCTGATGAGCAACAACTACAAAAGTGGGTTGCTGGTTGTCTTACACAATACACAGGTGTGGTTACCCTGCTCATCAGAGAGGAAAAAAGAAAACAGAAGAGACCTGGCTGGCAGAGGTTGCATATGATACACCATGTACCCCAGAAGATGAAAGGCATATTACTGGACTATTACTGCTTGTTCAGTTTAAGGGTCTTCACTAGCCTCCTAACATCTGACTAGCACCAGCTAGAAGTTGGAATAATGACTATTGAAGTCGAAAGAAACAGAGTGAGAAGTCCCATGTATCAAGTCTGTACTGAATCAACCACCTATCAGAACCTTAATGGATGACCTCAATGTATCAAAAACTTCAGTGCCAGGAGCCACATTGATCCTCTATTGATGAGAGAGGGTCAAAGTGTGGACATACCTGAGTTTCAAACCTGCAAAGTCTGTAGTTTGTCTTACTGCAGCTAAGTGAGCTGTGGGAGGAGACACAAGAGAGGAAGAGGGTGATGTACGAGGAGCTAGGGGACTACAACATAAATGGGGGGAGGACTAGATGCATGCCAGTTGAGGTTGCCTGGTTGCTGGTTGAAGAATGGGCATCAACAACAGTGGAGGCAGCGGAGAAAGTGTCTAGATTTTCCTATTTCAAACTTGGGGTCTCTGCCAACTGTCAGAGTTAAAATGCATAACAATGCCATGATATGTGAATTCATGTCTTTTTCACTTCCCAGATCCTGAAAATGTGATCTCACCTTTTGAGGTAATGTCAGATTCTGATTGTGCGTGTGGTGCGAAATGAAAATAGAAGAAAAGTTTTAGTAATTTTGGCTTCACAAAAACCATTAGAAATGGAGAGAAGAGGCATCAGTGTGTGAAGTGTTGCAAGTAATGAAAGCTTAAAAATAGAAAATTGTACAGTCAGTTCTAAATCAAGCATTCTCAGTGTTGGGGCAAGGCAAACCAAATTTGCCTGAGCCAAGAAGAGTCTTTCAAGAGGCTGTACTTTGAGAGTGGAAAAGTTGATTAGTATGATGCTAGCTGTGTCAGTATTTACTGCAATTGCGGACGCTATCTTGCTAGTCATAATTGACAATCCAACATTCCATCCCTGACTTGCATAGCTGTGGATTAGGAAGCAAGCTGAATTTATTTAACAATGTTTTGATGGTTTATATTGTGTTTAGCTTGTGTATATTGTTATGGAATTATCTTGTGTATAAAACACAAGATATACTAATATGTAAGACTTTCTTAATATAAATTTTATGGCATAAATTATTATCAAATACATTATATATCAAATACATTATTAATATATTTCATGAAAGGTTGCTGAGACAACAATTTTTTCTTTTGGGTCTCAAGCAGAAAAGGTTTGGGAGCCCTGCGATCAGATTGCTGTGGCTGAAATTAGGTGGGCAAAGGGGACATTAAAATGCCACTGGTCAGGTCACCTCTCAGAAGGTGCCTTTTATAAGACCCAAAGTACCCAGTGACTACATTGTTGGCAATGTGTCTTAGTACATATAGTATATAAAACTGAGCAGGATTATATATTGAGGACTGTATGAAACTTTTAGCAAAATTATTAAAAATTTGAAAAGTTCTTAACACATGAAACATAATGAATACTAAATAATCATTCAAAATTTTAATAATTAATTTATTGATATTTAGCAACATGTTTTATCCCAGTCAGGGTAATATCGATGTACTGTATCAATTAGGACTTTTTTTTTTTTTTTTTTTTACACAGAAGGCAAATATTAAAAAATTATGTTCTTTTTTAAAGGTGCACTTTGCCTGTATTTTCTGAAGGTGATGCTGGCCGAGGAAAGAGGCAGCGACCGCTTGTTTGCAGTGAAGGTGCTGAAGAAGGAAGTACTTTTTCAGGATGAGGACACCGAGAGTGCTATGGTGGAAAGAAGAGTTCTTGGATTGAGTGGTCGTCCTCACTTCCTCACATCTCTCTTTTGCGCCTTTCAGACTGAGGTGTGCATATGTGTACCCAACGTCAATGTACTGTACAGTATATGCACACACATCTTAGATATGCTCCATATCTCAGAATGATTCCTTTTTTCAGTGTCCATCATATCTCTGCAATAAGTCTTAATGCTCATTGGTTGTTTGAAAAAAAGCTATGTCAGCATAGCAATTTGACATTTATTTTATGTTATAGTATTTTTTTTTCCCACCAAATCTTTACTTCATTAATGAGGAAGAGTTTGCTGGCCTAAATGTAAATCTCAAATATTAAATTAATTAATTAGCCTTCATGCTCTTTTGCAAGGACATTAATAGTCTTGAGGGGAGGGGCTGCTTAATGAGAACAGCTTGCTTTTTTAAAAAAATGTCTAAGGGGGATTACATGATGTGCTAGAATATGGCTGTGTCTAAGGGATTTAAAATTGACGGGTTATAATTATGTAATAGACTGTAAGCTCTCTTGATGTTATTACATTTAGCAATTCCAACTGTCTGGTTTGTATGCATATTTATCTCACAATATCTGATTAGTATTTGTTCGTGATTTGATTTATAAGTATAATGATTTATAAAATGTTTAATATATGATTCTTTATATAGTATACTTGTTTTCCTGCCTGTAGGATCGTCTGTACTATGTAATGGAATATGTAAATGGTGGAGATCTCATGTTTCATATTCAGATTGTTGGAAAATTTAAAGAGCCTCATGCTGCGTAAGTATCACAGCTTTTTCTTTTTTTTGTATTCTCTATATAGCTGAACATGAAACAAATGAAAGAATACTATTCTTTTTGCAGATTCTATGCAGCAGAGATAGCAGTGGGCCTCTTCTTCCTGCACAGCAAAGGCATTATCTATAGGTACTGCTGATAGAACAGGAAAACTTATTACCTCTTCATATACTGGACAGCTAAGTATGGCAGGACCTTACAATGAGGCTTTCATTTTTTTTCCTATCTCATCTTGTCTCTCTCTCTCTCTCTCTCTCTCTCTCTCTCTCTCTCTCTCTCTCTCTCTCTGTTCCCTGTTAGAGATCTGAAACTGGATAATGTGCTCTTAGACAGTGAGGGACACATAAAGATTGCTGATTTTGGGATGTGCAGGGAAGGCATGTTGGAGGGAGACACCACACGGACATTTTGTGGCACTCCAGACTACATTGCTCCTGAGGTTCATTGATTTAACAACTACAACTCACATATACATACACTTGCATCAATGATTATTGTTATAATATCTGTAATTATATTAATCAAGAGAGCCCTAATTACAGCATTCATATTTAGGACATCTGGTGCAATGGTGCAATAGAATCAACCATTTCTAATTGTTACATTATCAATGCAAATTAAGCCTTTTATAACCATAGGGATTTTTCCTAAGTAGACATGAATACACTTTGCTGATATCATATAGTCTTCCCTCACATTCTCTGTGTTTGGTGATATACCGTGTCAAATCATTTCAAAATGTCTGAACATAACCACAATGGGCTATTTTTAAAAACATCATGCATTCTTTCATTCTTCAGTCACCCATCTCCTCAAACAAGACGCAATATGTCTTCTATTGTTCTCTTTTCCAATGTGCTTCTCTGTCAGAATCAAACACTTAATATGATGATACCAACTGTATGTTCATCTGACAATAACCATGTACATGCATGTACATTTGTGTCTGTGAAAGTAAATGTGATTACACTCCAACTGTATGGAATGTGGTATGTGTGTGGCAAGTATTTATGTAAACCTGCACACACACACTGTGAGTCCTTGTGCATCAGCATGTTATTATTTGAGGGGATCCAGACCTAATTTAATATTTATTATACATAAAGAGAGTGTTCTTTTAAAAATAGCAAAAATCACTCCTTTCTGGCAGAATCCGCCTCACACATGTTCTCCCAAAATGCCTAACAAATATGTCATCATAAGACTATATATCAACTAAGTATCTGCAGGTTTTTGCCTTTTTATTTTAATAAAAAATAAAAATACTACTGAGTCGAGGAACAGTTTGCTCCTGAGAATCTTCTGGGCAAACATGTAGAAGTAACTCACAATAAGATCTGCTGTGGTAGATTGGGATGAGTTCTTTGATGCCTATCTCAAATAGCAACTCAAATGCTTCATATGTCAGTATACTCCAATCTTTTTTTGAAATTTTGCTTTAAAAGAGACAGCAAATGTTGACTAATTGGCTAAAATACAGGTCCAGGAACACAAATCTGATTGGGTAACCATATAACAAAAAGTATGGAGAACAAATTAGGGAGTGAAGATTTATTGTAAATCCAGTTAGAAACCCAGTAGAGTAAACCTTTTATATTAATGGCATTTGGTAAATGCCCTTATCCAGAGCAACTTGCATTTATCACTTTTATACAACTGAGCAAGTAAGGGTTAAGGGTCTTGCTCAAGGGCCCAACAGTGGCAGTTTGGTGGTACAGGGGCTTGAACCCCTGACCTTCAGATAAGTAGATCAGAACCTTAACCTCTGAGAAACTACTGCCCCTTTTACTATGGGCAACAATTGAACTCCCATCACTCTGGGCAAAAAGCATTCTAAGAAAAGTACATGCTTTTACAACAAGGCCTTAGGTTTTAGCTAGTTGCTTAAAGGTAACAAGCTAGTCTGCTACCATGTTCTCTGGTTTTGGGAGGTGAAAGGACATCTACACAGACACCAGAAGAGCATGCATAACTGCAGACGGACAATACTCAAACTCAGGATTCAGCAAGGGACCATGCAAGCAGAAACACTATTCACTGTAACGCCATGCCATCCATTAAACAATGATTTTATGTTATCGCGTTCTTGTGTCAGATAATTTCAGACACTAAACGTCTACATCTGGGTTTAAATAGGAACACAGTTACAAATATTTGAGGCATTAAATAAATACAGATGCAGATAGTGACATTTCATTGCACAACTAAACTAGATGCTGTCTCTCTCACACACACATGGTCAGTAATGTACTAATCTTGATTTCAAAAAAATTCTATAAAATAAAAATTGTTTGATTCGTTTATTTATTTGAACTTTTATTAAACTGACAAATGTTCTTAGTATTTTTACTGATTAACCAACAGGCATGTTTACTATTGAAATCACCTTTCTATTGAGCAGAACCAATACTAAAAATGTTTTCTTTGTGCTTTTGTCACTTAAATAAAGGTTCGTGTAAATCATGTAAAAAAAATCAAACATTTAATAAAAAAACAATTTGCATAAGTACATGCAAAATCGCCTCATAAGGGAATCAAATCACTTTGCAGCTGATGTGTCTTCAGACAGATAACTCCCTCACATATTTCCCACTTAAAAATCTTTCAGAGTTAAACTGTGAGGAGCAAAAAGTTCCCTACTGTAGATCTGTGAGAGCTTTTATCATAATTTTATTTCATTTTTTTAGTTCGTATAACGATTATGAATAGCTTATTATTATTATTATTATTATTATTATTATTATTATTATTATTATTATTATTATTATTATTATGAACATGCTTTCTGACTCTTGTTAGTCAGAAACCAGGAAGAGTTAAAAGTAAATAAATATATACTCAAAAGAAATGCAAAATGTTTCAGAAACAAGGACCCAAGCATGGCATTTCCAGTTATTATCCTTGCAAAATTTCTGTGTGCGGTCATTAAGTACAGCATATTTAAACCCAGCAACAATAATCTCCTCTTCCAGGTCGATGTGGGCAGATTAATTAAATTTGTGTTCATTGTTTCCATACAGCAAAGGTTTTGGGGTTCCCAGTGTTTGACAATCAATGGTATCTTTAGGTTCTGGTTCGTAATCGTTCAAATCATATTGTGTAAAACTTCAGCTTTGCTGATTTCTGTGCCTGCCCTCTTTGAATCGATTGAAAAAATTTCTCACATCTCATGATTGTGATCATTTCACTGCCGATCACTGATTTTGCATTGTTGCTTGTCACTTCCTGTGTGCATGTGGCTTAAGGCTTGCATTCCCATTAACTAAGCTCATTTAATGTCTTTATGATCATTTTTCTATAGACTGAAGACAACAGTGTATCTATTTAATAATTCATTGTATTCTTTGTTACTTTTCAACAAATATAATATAATATTTGTTATAAACATTAAAAAGGCATATCACCCTGATATTTTTCTTAAATTGTTGTTCTTATAGACTTCTACCCTACCAATCTGACCTAAAAAACACTATTAATCATGAATATATGTTTATATGATCTTTCGTTGTGCAAATATTTTGTACTCTGCACTTTTTCTACATTGGATTTGTTATTGAAATACTCATGAATGCAAAGGATTTCATAAAACACCAGGCAAAGATTTTTTGTTTTGTTATGGGTTTTTTTTTTTTTTTGTAATTGTGTCTCTGTACACAACCATAGATTAGATTTGAAGTCAATCAATCAGGATGTGACTAAAGTGTAGACTTTCAACTGTAATTTAATCTGTTTTACAAAAGTATTGCATTAAACCTTTAGGAATTGCAGCCATTTCTACACATAGAGGCCAAAAGTAATTTGACAAATGAATGAATGAATATAAATATAAGTATAAATTTTCATACTTGTATGCAATTCTTTGCATTCAATGATTGCCTGAAGTTTAAAACCTTGGGACATCACCAAACATTAATCTTCATCCTTTGAGATGCATTCTCAGGCATTTACTGTAGTCACCTTCAGTTGCTGTTAATTTCTTTGTGCTTCTGCCTTCAGTTTTGACTTAATAAGTGAAAAGACTTTTGAGTGAGAGTTGACTGACTCTTCCATTAAGAACATTAATTTACTTTCCCTTAAGAATCTCTTGGGTTGCTTTTGAGGTATGTTTGGAGTCATTATTCATCTGTACTATAAAGGCAGCATGTTGTCATTTTTGCAGCATTTTACTAAATCTCAGCAGAAAGTATAGATCAATATACTTTAGTATTTATCCTGTTTCTTCTCTAAGCAATCACATTATCAATAAACACCAGTGACCCTGTTCCACTATTTGCCATACATGTCCATGTTAATCATGTTTCACAGTGGATGTGGTACTCTTTGGATCAGGAATCTTTTCTTTCACTCTACATTTTCTTTTCTTTTTTATCATTCTAGTATAAGTTAATCTTCATGTCATCTGTTTGTCCTGCCATACTTAGCTTGAACTGGGTAGGCTTTCTAGAAAAGTATAATCTGGCCTTTTTGTTCTTGAGTGTTACCAGTGGTTTTGCATCTAAAATGGTAAATGGTAAATCTTAACATAAAGCCATCTCTTGTTGTGTACACTTTGACAATCGAATTCCCACCTTGTTGAGAGTGTTATTGACTTGACTAGATGTTGTGAATAGGTTTTTTTTCCACCAAGGAAAAAGTTCACCCCATTTGTCTTCCACATCTTTTGGGATTGCTGAGCTCACCGATGTATTCATTTTTATTTAAAAATATATGTATGTATATTAAATTATTGATTTGCCACTCCTAAAGTTTTTGATATCCATCTAATAGGTGTGTTTATTTTTCCGCTTAATAATGGCTTCCTTTACTTACAGTGACACATCTTTGGAACATATATTGAAGGTTCCTATGAACAGCTGCCAAATGCAAATTCAACACTTGGAATAAATTACAAACCATTTATCTCTTTAAAATGTAATGAAATAATGAAGAAACATGCTATATCCTGGCAAGAAACTGATGGTCAGGCAACTGTCTAATTACTTTTAAGCATCTAAAACTGGAGGGACAATTCCGATATCCTAACTGTCTCTTATATATCCTGTAATTCCTATTCATTAAAGGCCAATGCACTACTATTGTTAAATCCATTAAATTGCAGCTGAAAGTCTACACTTCAAGCATTTCTTGACAGCTTCATTTTTTAATCCATTGTGGTAGTGTACAGAGGCAAAATTACAAAACTTGTGACACTGTCCAAATGCTTGGACCCAACTTTAATTAAGTTCCAAGTTTCAAGTTCTATTGTGATATACAGGTGAAAATGCAACATTACTACCGGCACTGAAATTCTGGGACTCAGACCCTATTTACTTCTTAAACCAAGTGCATGATCTCACTACCGTCACCCTAGTAATCCCATTCCAACTTATTAGAAAAAGAATCCAGTGGACCAAAACAGACATAATCAATGAGCGCTCTACCTCACTCACTCATTTACCAAACCGCCTAATCCTGTTAGAGTTGCAGGGAGGCTGGAGCCTATCTCATTGAACATTTACATTTCACATTTTACATTCACAGCATTTGGCAGATGCTTTTATCCAGAGCGACTTACAATTATCATTTTTTTTATACAACTAAGCAATGGAGGGTTAAGGGCCTTGCTCAAGGGCCCAACAGTGGTGATAGTGGGGATTGAACCGCTGATCTTCGGATCAGTAACCCATCGCCTTAACCACTACGCCACGACTGACCTTTGAAGGCTTCACAGTGGGTGAAGGCAGGCTACACACTGAGCAGCTGACCAGACCATCGCAGGGCCAACACAGAAGGATTAACACTCATTAGCCTAATGTGCATCTTGTGGGAGGAAACTGGAGTACTCAGAGGAAACCCACAAAAGCTTGGGGAGAACATGCAAACTCCCCTCTTGATCCCAGGACCTTCTTGCTGTTAGGTGGACGTGCTAACCACTACACCACCGTGCCGCTCAAATGTCCTGCCCTCAAAGGAATATCTGGATTCATTTACCTCAAAGACATTGGGTTGTGATTCTTAGCCATTACTTTGATGACAGAGTGGCAGTCCATTAAAAAGGTATTATGAAAGGATGTGCAATTTTCCCTATACTGCTCCCCTTGTAAATATACCTGATTATTAAAGCACCTTTAAAAAATTTAAATAGACCAAAAATTGCCTCAGGATGCTATTAGGAAATTCATTGATGGCATTACTACTCCAACCCATGTTCAGGCAAGGTGGTTCACCTGAGCCAGGATGACCTTAAAACCAAGGAACCAAGTATTCTGGTGATGGATTAGGGAACCTACACAATCAGTGTGGTTCCTGCTCATTAAGGTGGGATTCATAAACTGAAGTTTTGGAAAAAGCCTCCTGTTGGCTTTGGCACAGATGTAAAGAGATTAATTGGAAACCAGAAGAAGAAGGTCAGTGATATTGGCCATCATTGCTGACCACTTGTTGAAGGATGAAGACCATCTAATGGCATTTCTATCCAAGGGAGGCAACCACTGGAATAGATTACTTTATTAAAAGTATCCTAGGGATGTTGCTGAAATTAGTGAGTGAGAAGAACTGATCATACTGAGGACATAACTGATCTAGCAGTGTCCTCCTATGTCAGTATGGCAATCACACACTTCTCATAGGAATAAATACAATCCAGCATTAATCAACAAATTACCAAGAGAATTGTTAAACATATCTTGTATTCTTCAATACAAACAAATTGATTGTGTTTCAGGTTGGATATGTCTTTCAGTTTGAATGATGCTATAAAAGCTTCTATTTTTAATTGCAAATTTGTTTATTTATCAGATTGTAGCATACCAGCCATATGGTAAAGCAGTAGACTGGTGGTCGTATGGGGTTCTCCTTTATGAGATGCTGGCAGGGCAGGTATGTGAACACCATTACCCATAATTTACTGTTATGTAGCTGTTTTAAATTCCTTAAACATGATTCCTGAATTGAGCTTTTAAAATAGACAATCTGAAAACAAGTCTCAGATTATTTGTAGATGATTCACTCAGGCCTGCAATGTGATAATAATTCTGCTTTGCTCTGTCATCTGAAACCACTGCAAACAATTTGGACTGTTTCTGGTTTACTCTTTTCTAATAGAATCCTCCAAAAGTAATCTGTGTTACTGTCACCGTATCTGGTATTATTTTTTCCTCAACTGCTTAAACCAATTTTAAAAGTTTTCATTGTAAGTCTTGAAAAGAACAACAGAATAAATGCAAAAAAAATTTATTTGTAATTTTGCCTGAGATTTAAATGTATGTTAGGCAGGCTGTTTTCTGGTATAAAAGCTATGCTTTGATTATCTACAAAGTGTAAATACATCTGTGCCAGCTCTGTTTAAATGATTGGAAGTATGAATAAAGTAGAATTGAAGGTAGCATTTATTGTACAGCACAGGAAACAAAGCATTATAAGGTAATAGTATTCAGTCTGTTCCTTTCCCTAGTATTCAGTCTTCAGTCTCATACATAAGCTATTTGAATTCACTATTTCAATCCTGATTTAAGTAACTTATACCTAACTATGATGAACTCCCATTAGGGCAAATCTGGGCCAGTTGTAAATAATTTCTTACTGAGTATGGGATTAGATTGACCAATTACATTCTGTGTAAACAGTCTTAATGTGGTGTCTTACATAATATGTATGTAGCGGATTTGTATGGGTGTGTTTTAAAAAACAGTAGATTGACTGTTAGGGAATGTACATGATGGTCACCCTGATATACTATTGCTCTTAATTAATATATCAAATAATAGATACTATTAAATAATTCATTGTAACGAAATTATTCTCAAGGATTTACTAATGATTTCCTTATGTGACAATGAAAGTATAAAAAGAAAATGTAATGCAAGTAAGAAATTTGTTAGAGTTTGATGATGTTAGTTGGGGTTTCTTAATTATTATTAATATTTAATATGTGATAGAGTGTTTTGTTACATTCCTAACAATCTATGATTTGTTCTAAAATTTTGCAATTCAACCAGTTATTGAAATATCTTTATTTATTTATTTATTTTATTAAAAAAAATAATAATAATAAATAAAAAAATAAAAAAGTACAAAAAATAATTTCTCAGTACACTTCTAGATCATCAACTTGTTAAGAATTTTTAATATAAGGTGCAACAAAAGTTATAAACATTAACTCTAATTTTAAACTAATTTAAGTTCAGACAGTTAATAAAAGTGAACTTCTACTGTACTGTACTGTTGTACTTCTGTACAAGATATTGATCATTGTTTACTACTATACATGTAAATTTAATTGCATTGCATAGGGTTTGTTGACATGACATTATATAGTTACATGATTGCCAAAGCATTATGGGAGAAACAGGAACTTTAATTAACAAACAAATTTAGTTAGAGTATAACAAGTAATGACAACAAAGAGAAATTATTGTTTAAAAAGATACAATAATAATAATAATACCTTCACTCTTTATTGATCAGCCTCCATTTGATGGAATTGATGAAGAGGAGTTGTTCCAATCTATCATGGAGCAAAGTGTATCATATCCCAAGACTTTGTCTCGTGAGGCTGTAGCCATTTGCAAAGGGGTAATCCACTTCTGTTTTTATTAACAGTATACTAAGCCATGCACCTAAAATCCAGTCTACCAACTGTGTGCACAATAAATATGTAATTATTTGTTTAAATGTAACCTCTCTGGGCTTTTAAAACTATATATAATACTATATAATACTATATATATATATATATATATATATATATATATTGTATGTGGGAAAAAATAACAGTACTACAATTTCATCCCGACAA
>JAQMYF010000001.1:32433322-32448281 GCA_030014195.1 Neosilurus mollespiculum
ATTGTCCCCACAAGTTATGGAAACGAGACTGTGTGTGTGTGTGTGTGTGTGTGTGTGTGTGTGTGTGTGTGTGTGTGCACGCTTCACAGTATACATTATGTAGTGTCCAAGTCTAACTTTAGGGTTCTTCTTTAGTAGTACTCATACTTTCACCAGGTTTAGAGAGGGCATTTCTGTGTGAAGTTTGCATGTTCTTCCTTTGCTTATGTGGTTTTCCTCCAGGTACTCCAGTTTCTTCCCACAACCCAAAGACATTTACATTAGGCTAACTGGCCATTCCAAATTGCTCCTAGGTGTTTACCCTGTGATGGACTGGTGAGCCCTTTCATGGTGTACCCCTTCTTCAACCAGAGAAAGCCTCCCTGTTGTTTGGCAAATGAATGAATGACTGTAACAGTATTACAACATTGGTCAAGTAAATCTGCATCTTTTCACACAAGTTATTTTCTGATTTGTAAGTAATAAATTATTCATCCGGGTACTCCAATTTCCTCCTACAGTCCAAAGACATGCTGATTATGTCAACTAGCAACTTTAAATTACTCATAGTAATGAATATGTGTGAATGGTTGTTCATCTCTGTGTAATACCTGCAATGGAGTGGCCATCTGTTGAGGGTGTGCATCACCTCTCACCCAAAAGCAGCTAAAATTGCCTCAATTTTCCTGTTGGATAGGCGGTATAGAGTTAATGAGTGGATGGATACGAGTTGGAACTCATTAATTAATATTAAGTCCTGTCTTATCACCTCTTTGCAGTCATTCACTTTCAGAACCAGTCAAAGGATTGGACACACCTATTTCAGTCAGAATGAGTGGGTGTGTCCAGACTTTTGACTGGTGCTTTATGTTATAGCAGCTATTATAAACAATCGTTCCCTCACCATGCTTGGTTTTGAAGTTATGCTGCAATCCAGTGTATCCATAATTTAAAAAAAAAATTCTACATTCGAAGCTTGCAATGAAAGTGCGATGGGACGGTCATTCAATTCAGAATTTGGAAAATCAGGAACTTGGTAGCATCCAACTTGTCTGATGTTATTCCAATGATTTAGGCCCACTCACTCATTTGCTAAATTGCTTAATTATTTTAGGGTCGTGGGGAGGCTGGAGCCTTTCTCACCCTGAACAGCTCGCTAAATCTTTGCAACGCCAACACATGCGACCAATCACACTCACACCTATGGGAAATTTGGAACTGCCAATTAACCTAATGTGTATGTCTTTGGACTGTGGGAGGAAAACAAAGTACCCAGAGAAATCGCATGCTAGCACAGGGAGAACATGCAAACTCCACAGAGCAACAACGCCCGAGCCCGAGACCTTCTTGCTGTGAGGCAGATGTACTAAACCACTATATGTATATATATATATATATATATATATGTGTGTGTGTGTGTGTGTGTGTGTGTGTGTGTTTGTTCTCCACATAATAGCTGCTTATTCCCTCTTGTCTCTTAGGGAGGGAAAAAGGGAGAAAATTTTGACAAGTTTTTTACAGCTGCCTCCTCAGCCCTGACTCCCTCTGATCCAGACGTTCTTGCAGCCATCGATCAGGAAGATTTCCAGGGCTTTACCTACACAAACAGTGATTTCCCTGGGACACCTCTCACTGCTGTTTGAGACCCACACAAAGAATGCTTCTATCCAAACTAACAGCTATTTAGAATTTTCCTTTCTTTCAAAAAAACTCATGAAAAATTCAAAAAAGTCATGAAGTGTTTTCCAGTCAATACTATTCAAAATGGTTATTTTACTAACATGCCAGTTTACAGTAAAGTGGCCTGTACAGATTTCCTCTTTGGAAGCTAGATAGGAATTGCCTATAAGCATGTCTCACTTTCTCTCCAAGAAAATGAAATATCCAAAAAACTCAAAATATAAAAATAACAAAAGGAAATTCTTTCTGTTTCAAGATTTAAGGCCACATGTGTCTGACAAACACATTAAATCATTCTCTTCATACAGGCCCTCTAGTGGTATAAGTGTACAGTATAAGCTACTCAGAGAAGACATACAGAAGTCATAATAATATCTGATTGCATGAGAAAGCTTTAAATATACTGTATCACAAAGCTCTCCAATGCTGCTGTTTAGTTCCCAGACCAGCTTTTTGCATGTGACAAAATACAATAGTCTTATTTTTGATACTGAGACCATGCAGACCATCACAATAATAACACAAAATATGAGTGAAGCATTATTACTTATTAAATCTTAAGAAATTCATAGATAAATCATCAAGCATAATTGGTCCTGGAAGATTTAAAGGATTCAATTCATGTCAATGAATGTCATTGAATTTATTTACTATTTTTATTTGATTGCTCATGTTTATAGTTTGTGTGGTGCCTTATTACATACCTGTTATATTATACCTGTTATATATGTCAGTTGTCATAAATGTTAACGTTATGGTTGATTGGTGTCAATATTGAGTCATACTAAATCCATTTTAAGAGAAATAAAGCTAGTTGCTGTATTATAATGAATTACTGCTGTATAACCCCCAGTGCAGCTAACTGGGTTATCAAAGGCCAGCCATGTCTCTCACTGTCTGTGCTGAGAGGCATGTAAAAGAACCATTGCTGTTGTTTGTAAAGAGTAGACCATTGGATTGCTGTCAGCATATTTCTGCCTTGCAGAGGCCTGGCGATCTGTCGAGGGTGTGCCTCGCCCTCGCCCAGAGGTCGGCTGAGATGGGTGCCAGCCTCCCAGTGACCCTAATTAGGATTAAGTGATTCAGGAAATGAATGAATGAATGCTGCTGTATTAAAGAAGGATTTACTGATCTCTGTAGACGGGAACTAAATGCTGAAGTAGTGTAAATGGCAGAATTTATATTACTATAAGACTGCATGGCATTAAATGCTAACACATGCAAACCTCAAGGCATCACACAAGCTATTGTTCATGAATCCAACCTTCATGATTTCTAGCCGTTAGAGTGAAGCATGTGTTATTTATTTTCATAGATAGCTGTATTTTCACCATGCTACCCCTTTGTAAATGTGCTCTCATGACAGAGATTAAAGGTCTTTCCATATATCTAAAGGAGTAATGAGAATAATGTTATATCTGGAAATTATTTTTTACAGTAGATGGAAAACCACTGGAACAATTTCTTTAAATCACTAGTTAGCTTAAAGTCATTTAATAGCTAATATTTACTTTTTACACTGAGAATACTACTTAGTAGATCTTCATGATGTGTTGATGTCTCAACCTGATGACTTCCTTTTCTTCCACAGAATTTTAGAAAATGAATTTATCAGCTCATTCTATACTGACAACCTCACTTCATCCTAAATTGTCTTTAGTACCATAAGTGATAAGGAGGTATAAATGTATTGTGGCTTTACAACAAATGCATATTGCTGATTGTCTACTATCTTTAGAAATTTCTGTCACGCAAGCAAATATATGTTTCAGTGCATGCATCACGGTGTATATGCTTAAAAAAAAGTCTGTATACATGAAATATATAATAAAATTCATATATGCAGTGAAGTGGCTATTGTTTGAACATAACAGTGAAAATTGTTTCTGAAGGCTAGTGCAAAACTGAGTACAGATATTGGAGGAGCTTAGTAGAGATGAACAGCAGCAAATAAGATCACTTAGACCTGCAAACAAAAAATAAAAAATAAAAAATCATCACCATCCACATAGCTTATAATAATACACACTGGCAATGGTGCTGTGTAGCTAACCGAATTAGGCTTTTCTGAGTCTAACCTTCAACACAGTTATTACATGTTACAACACTGCTTCTTTAATCTGACTAGTCAGAAGTCATAAGTTAATTTTCTATAATATCTGTATGGCTCTGAATATAGTGCATTCTAATGTGGTATTGTTTCTGTAGTAATGCATCACACTGCCCCACCATTTTCATTATTTTTCTATAATGGCACAATTATGTAATTATTAAAAATATGATATTCAAACACTAATAAAATCTGCTATTTAAATAATCACTGCACTTCAGATTTAACAAAAAGTAATCAAGATACATTTCTAAGTAACAGTAAAATAAGTGGGTACTCTATATTATAGAATAATATAAAAAAAAATCTAAACATTTTACACTGTGTTATGGCTTTGGCTTAATTTTAAACAAGTAGGCTACATCACACAAAAAGGTCAGCAGATGATGGATTGCATTACATATTTGGAATTTTCAAGCTTATGTGTGTATATGTTTAGTTTCAAGGCTGTGAATGAGGTTAGGGAGACTCTATAGGCTGTCTGCAGAGTGAGCGCAGTTTCAAGCCTGGCCTGGTTTAAGTCAGAAAACCTGACCTGAAAAAGAATCTAAAACTATCCAGCTTCACAACCTAACCCTCCACTGACATGTAGCAGAACTGCAAGACATGGTGTCCATAGAGAACAGAAGAGAGGAGAAGGGAGTGGTGGGGATGATGAGAAGACTGGAGCAAAGAACGGGAAACGAAGAGAAGAGAGTGGATGAGTGGAGAGCTGATAATAGCAGGGGGGGGGGGGGAAGAGTGGTAGAGAAGTGAATACATAAAAAGATGAAGATACGTATTTGGGATGAGTAGAGGGGGATCCCATCTTATCAGGAAATATAAGTAAAATAATAAGGAATGTAGAAGACAAAAGTCAATCATTAAAGACAAAAAGAGTGAACAGGGCGTTTAATGAGAAAGGCACATTCAGAAAAGTAGTTAAGTGCCAACTGATGAGAAATGCCAACACACAGGAAAGCAGCAGATAAAAAACATTTTTATTCAACTCCAATTTCCAAACAGATTTATCCTTGGTCGTGGGGAAGCTGGAGCTCATCCCATAGCAAGAGGATCTTGAATTTGAGCCCCATACCCTGTGAGGGCATTTCTATGTGCAGTTCATGTTCTTGCCATACGTGCATGGGTTTCCTCTGGGTACTTCAGTTTTCTCCCACAGTCCAAGGCATGCACATTAGGCTAATTGGCTGTTCCAAATTGACCCTAGGTGTGAGAGTGTGAACGGTTGTATGTGTGTGTTGGCCCTGTGATGGAGTGGTTTGCTGTTCATGGTGTACTCCAGCGTCGGCCAGAATCAGCTGAGATAGGCTCCACTCCCTGAGTGTGATTGTGAATGGCTTTGTGTGTGTTGGCACTGCAATGGACTGGTGAGCTGTTTATGGTGTGCCCCACCTTCTCCCAGAGACGGCTGAGATAGGCTCCAGACTTCCTGCATCACTAGTAGAATGAATGAATGAATGAATGAATGAATGAATGACTATAATCATATAACATTCCATATTTACCAATGTGTTTTAAGTGTCCCTATTTAAATGCAATAAAATGTGTGATACTGACCATGTTAATGACTTTGTACAAAAACCTTATATCCAATCTCTTCTTTTGAAACGTGTTCAGATGACACACTGACAATTTTGCACAAAGTTATATAATTAATGTTAACTATTATATTATAATTTATTAATTCACTCAGGTTATTAACAGTAATCTCATTTGTAATTAAATTTTTTGTATTAAATTAGAAAAGACTAAAATAGAAGTTTTTCCCCAACTGTTTATTACTAATATAAAAAGATGACTAGGAAAATGTCCTTAGGTCCCTGATTATATAATCACAAGAGCTCAAAGTTCCTCTCTATGGTTTTAGATTTGACCTTTTTGTAAATAAATGTAGAAATTTTATGATTTGAGATTGTCGTCAAAGGTGGCATGGTGGCATAGTGGTTGGCACGTCTGCCTCACAGCAAGAAGGTCCCGGGTTTAAGTGCCAAGCTTGGGTGTTTTTTGTGTGGAATTTGCATGTTCTCCCCTTGTTTGCATGGGTTTTCTCCAGGTTCACTGGTTTCCTCCCACAGTCATGCATATTAGGCTAATTAACTGTTTCAATATGCCCCTAGGTCTGAGTGTGAATGGTTGTGTGTAAGTTGCCCTGTGGTGGTCTGGTGAGCTGTTCAGGACGTTCACCAAGTGTTGGCTGATAGGCTCCAGCCTCCCTGCAACCCTAGTAGAATAAAGCGGTTTGCCAAATTAGTGATAATGTGAGAGTGAGACATTTATCAAGTTTTTCCACAGGTTCATGGTTTGATTGATTTCTTAGTTTAGACTGGTCCATTCGAACACATTTTGAAACACCTCTATATAGCTTTCACATGTCCTTAAGGTTGTTGTCCTGCTGGAAATTGAACCTCCATTCCAGTCTTGCAGAATGTAAGAAATTTTCTTTAAGAATTGACTTAGCTCGGCTCCATTCAACTTGTCCTCCACTCTAACCATCAGTTATCAGACTGGAGAATCTTTTTCCAACATGCCTTGGGATAAACTGATGACTTTGCTATATTGACCTTGTCAGATTACTGCAGCTCAGATTTTAACATGCATGAAAGACATGCCTGTGAGGCAAATATGGATGTATATGAATGTGTATGAAGTATGATTATGAGGCAATGTTTTTATTTTAACCATAGTTAAATAAGTAACACCCGAAAGTCAAAAGGATTCAACAATGTATTATTCTATTATGGAGGTATCATAGTTCTGCTAAAACTGTTTTTATTGCTGTTTGAAGCAGTTGATTTACACATTCTTGCTGATGAGACTGCCGAGAAAGCAAAACCACCTCTCTAGACGTCTCTTCATTTCACCTCTCCCCCTCTGTCTCATCCTCCTCTTAACACTTCATCCTGGCTGGCTCCCAGAGGATATTGAATGATATAATGGGACACCCTCAGTTCCCCTGCTTATTAAAATCCAACATAACCTCCTTACTGTAACTGTCCGTGCCTTTCATGTGCTCATCACCTGCTGAGCCATTTAACTATAGAATTTCACTTGTTCGTTGTTTGTTCATTTAAAATGCATTATAATAATCACATATAAACTCCTTCTCATTGAATGGACACACTATAAATACAGTGTAACAGGTTGAAGAGATGTGTGGATTCATTTCTGTGTAGACAAAGACAACAGTAGGACATTATGACTATACTTAAAAAATTTAGCAGTTTCATCAAAAATTGACCAAGCTTGACAGATTTTCTTGTATCTAAAGTGGTGTGCATCTTAAACATCATATGTTCTCAATCCGCTTGGGGTCAGAGTGTACCATATGCTATTGATATAGCTACTAAAAATACAAGATTTCCTCATGGGATCAAGGAACAGCCCAAGAGAAAAGAACAGAGAAAAGTGAGAAAAAAATGAAGGAAATGTACATTAACCTATGTATCCATGCGTATAATTATGAGTTTGGTTTTTAGGTGTGTACTGGAGAGATTTTGATCAGTTTTTATTATAAATGATAATTCAAGTGACAGTGTGGTGCAGCAGGTAAGGTTGCTAGCTCATAGATCGACTGGAGTACCCAGAGGAAAAAAAACACATGCATGCGAAAAACATGCAAACACCACACAGAAACACCCTTGCCTAGCCCAGGATTCGAACCCAAGACCTTCTAGCTCTGAGGTAGCTGTACTAACTACTACACCACAGTGCTGCCCTGGACTGGACATGCCAAGTGTAAATAAGTGTGTGTGTGTGTGTGTGCGTGCATGGTGCCCTGCATGTCCCAGAGTGTGTGCCCCCACCCCAACTTGCACCCTGTTTTCTTACATTAGACTCCACATTCTTTTCTAGCTGCCATTAAAAAAAATTAAAGAAGTAATGAACAAACATGGTAGTTATACAGTTAATTAAGCTATACACATTCTATACCATTCATTCATTTGTTTGCAAACTGCTTTATCCTACTAGGATTGCAAGGATGCTGGAGCCTATCTCACTGTGGGTGAAAGCAGGGTACACCCTAAACAGTTCACCAGTCCATTATTGGGCCAACACACAAAACCATTCACACTTACATCTAGGGGCAATTTGGAGCAGCCAATTTACCTAATGTGCATGTTTTTTTGGACTGTGGCAAGAAACCAAGGATGAGAGAGCATGCAAACTCCACACAGCAAAGCCCTTGTCAAGTCTAGGACTCGAACCCAGGACCTTCTCACCACTACGCCACGGTGCCACCATATGCTAGCCAGTTAACCCCTTAAGGAAGGGTTTTTTTTTTTTTATAGACAGTAAAATAGTAATATGAGAACACTCTCTTTAAATGGTTTACAAATCTTTGGTTAACTTCTAAGCTTTCTTTGAACACTCTCTGGAAGAGAAACACTGTGTTGTATTATAGAACTGATTAGGGTTCATGATTAGGGTTCATTTAAAATCTTTACACGGGCTTGGGTGTTTCTGTATGGAGTTTGCATGTTCTCCCCATGCTTGCGTGGGTTTCCTCAGGGTTTTCTGGTTACCCTGACGTGCACATTGTGCTATTTGGCTATTCCAGTTTGTCCCTAGGTGTGGATGCAACTGTGAATGGTTGTGTAAGTGTGTTGGCCCTGTGATGGTCTGGTGAGCTACTTAGGGTGTACCCCGCTCTCTCCGAGAGTCGGCTGAGATAGGCTTCAACCTCCCTACGAACCTAGTAGGTTTAAGTGGTTCGGTATCTCTACAGTTTACATGAATAATGAGCTGACCTCCTTTGCTGCTCTGGATTCTGGAATTTACTATGCGACCTGAGTAGTAGGGGATCCCCAGGAATAAAATTTGTCTATGAGAATAAAATTTGTCCATGTCGGGGGGTGGGAAATTTCCACCTGCTCTCACTGATTTCTCCATGCACAGCAGTTTACGGCTGTGTGAAATGACGCATGGTTTATAATTTTATACTGTGAGAAATGTATTGATCTGTGGACAGGTGCACTGCAGTCTTTCTCCTAAAGCCACTGGGCAGGGAGAGAGAAAAAAAGAAATATCAGCATCTTATAAGTCAGTGAACCACATTAAGGTGGAGAACAGTCTTCCTTGATCTTCTTACTGTTTTCTTTTCTTTTTGGTGGGTACCTCGGCTTAATGCATTTGTCTCTTCAATATGGGAAGTAGAGAGTGCGCAGAAAGAGTGAAGAGCGGGAAAATATGCGCACCCGAGGAGAGGGGAGAGAGAGACAGAGAGAGAGAGAGAGAGAGAGAGAGAGAGAGAGAGAGCAGGGTATTTTTTTAACCGGACATCTCTGCTGTGAGGATCTCGGCTTTGTTGGCAGGATCCTGTCGCCTCTTTGGGAAGGGTGAGTTCATTAATTCTCTTAAACCGCGCGCGCGCGCGTGTGTGTGTGTGTGTGTGCGCGCGCGCGTGTGTCGTGATCTTAAGCACGCTTTTACTAAATGGAACGGCCGCATGTTAGGAGTTCCACCCTTTGTGATGTTCCAGCTGAAATTCTTGAGTGAACGTGTTGGGACTGTATTTGTGACACTTCTGGACTTCTGTTTGTAAAGGAGGATTTGCAGGAATTTTCTAGTGAGTGCTGTAATCTCTCTCTGTGTGTGTGTGTGTGTGTGTGTGTGTGTGTGTGTAAGTACAGTACAGTAGTAGCTACTGTGCCGCATGCGTGCAAGTGAAGCCATATGTTTTAGACACAAGCTTTCAGAACAGCGTGTTATATGGATGAGAGAAGCATTCTGGAGGATAAACCTGATTATAATTGCGGTACATGGCGCATATGAACAGATGCAGTATTTTTGTGACGTAAGGTAAATCCCGGAAAATGTCAAAAAGGTAAAGATAGGTAGGTGCTGGCGAGCACAGATAAGCGAGCGAGTTCATCCAGGCTGTGTGACTGCTGGTGTTAATAAGGACGGACTTTTCTTTGCCAGTTTGTTCCTTTCTTGCTTTGGGTGATGCTTGAAGAACACCTCCAATGTTTGTGTTCACCTACAACGTTGTCATTCATTTACCTATGAATGTGCACTGTGCTCATTATTCGGGTATGGCATGACGTGGAGCGACCTTAAAGCGTTTCCATGGCTCACACTGTAGGACTGTCAGCAGCTGATGCTTTTTTGCAGTGGTGTATGCTTGAACTGAGCGCGCTCCCGAGCGGGCGCGCACTTGCGCATTGGTCTGATCTCATTTTTTTAGGCCAAGGACTTTCCATACCCATACCTCCCTCAGACTTATCCCTGAATCACACACACACACACACACACACACACACACACCACACGCACGCACACACACACTGTCCTCCTTCACTCTCCACGCGAGTCACATTTTGGTTGCTAGGGTTTTCTAGGACTGTGATAAATGAAGAAGTTTGTTGATATGATGTCCCTGCTTCATTCAAACCACTAAAATTGTATTTGTAGATGTGCTTTCTAGTGTTAGTTTAAAAGGAAAATCCATTCTAACCTCCTAAAATCTCAGAATCTGTTGATGGATGCAGAACTCTCACCAAATTCCTCGGTTTGGCAACAACGTTCTTTTCTTATTATCATCACTGTAGTTCTTAAAATAATTCTTAGCATGCTGTCAGTATGCACTTTAACATGGTTTAGGGTTACAGTGGATCCGGCACCTATCCCATTGGGCAGGGACACACCATAGCCAATCCAGCTCCTTCCATGAGAGACTGTGGAGGAAACAAGGAAGAAGTCGGATGAAAATACACAAACTGTATAACCTGGTAATAACTCAACACCATTGTGTCACCATTAAATATTGTGCTTAACATAAAAGAAAGAAATAGAATTAAAACCTAACAGACAGCACTTGTCGAGTGGTTAGTATTTTAGCTTCACACCAAGAAGGTCTTGGGTTCAAGCCATGTGCTTCGGTGAGGCCTTTTGTGTGTAGGGTTTGCATGTTCTCCCTGTGTGGATTTCCTCTGGGTACTCTGGTTTCCACTCAATGAGAATGTGAATGGTTGTATGTCTGTGTTACCCTACGATGGTCTGGCGAGCTGTTCAGGGAATAGCTGTAGGTCTGGCAAGTTGTTCCCACCTTCGCCCGGAGTCGGCAGGGATGAGCTCAAGCCTCTCCATGACACTAATAAAGGGTAAAGTGTTTCAGAATGAGATAACTCATCATTTGTGTAGCCTGGGGTAAATTCTCCCAGATTACGCCTAGTGTTGCAGAGATAGGCTGTGTCATGATAAAGCACTTATCGGGAAAATATATTAGGCAGGAATTTTAGGACTTAAATTTGTGCAGTCTTTAATAATGCACATGAGACAAAAGCACATAATAAATTGTTATAAAAATCCTACATATTGCAGCAGGTTGCAGCCTGCCTGTGTTTTGACTCTTCTACCAAAAATAGGAGATGGACTTGCTATCTAGCATTAAATCAGAATTTTCCCCTTACTATTGTGTTAAAGTTCAATTGCTTTCCATCCAACTATCACATGACATTGATGTTCTCACTTGACTACAGCATGCATTCAAGAACACTAATAATTTAATACAGGTGTTTTGGGAGCAGGGAAAATGCAAAAATCCCCCGCCCCCCTTAAATGGGTACTGACTACTTGCAAACATCTTTTCCATGGTTCCTGATTTATCCTTTATTATGAATATTCTGACTCACAACATGCACGCACAGCCAAAGACTGTCTTTATTAAAATTGAAATAAGAAAATTTGCAGTCTACATGAGTACATAGCCTCTCAATGCAGCAGCACACACAGCCTGAGGGGAGCGCACAATAGCTGTAGGGTGCCTAATGTCCTCTCTCTCTCTCTCTCTCTCTCTCTCTCTCTCTCTCTCTCTCTCTCTCTCTCTCTCTCTCTCTCGCACTCGCGCGCGCGCTCTCTCTCTCTCTCTCTCTCTCTCTCTCTCTCTCTCACTGAACTGCCATGTAAGGACAGGGTCTTCAGCGCTGTTTTGTTGAAAGGTTATTTTTTTCCATTTTTGATCCAAGGAATCACCAAATTTTCTCCAAATATGGTTTGCAGCCTCTTTTTGGCATCAGCTTTGTATTCATAAATTTATCACTTCAATTTATAAAGATAGTCAACAAAATATTCATAGACATGTATTGATTATAATACATTACTCCGTGAACATCTGGGTATTAACAGTGCAACCACAAATGACATTCAATCAGTTTTCATCCTAGACCACTAATATAAAACTAAAAACACATCATTGTGCATACTTGTAGAGGAACCAGGAGAGAACACAGAACAACCAATAAAACAGCTTAATTACATTTAATAAAGCCACACCTTGGTGTAAATATTTAACATTTATTCATTCATTCTTTTGCCGAACCATTTAATCCTTCCAGGGTTACGGGGAGGCTGGAGCCTATCTCAGCCGACTCTGGGCAAAGGACAGAACAGCTCTCCAGTCCTTCACAGGGCAACACACAAGCATGTACTTACACTCACACCTAGGGGCAATTTGGTAGAGCCTAATGTGCATGTCTTTGGATTGTGGGAGGAAATCGAAGTACCCAGTGAAAAACAATGCAATCACAGGGAGAAGATGCAAATTCCACACAGAAACACCCTCCTCCCGCTGGGAACTCAAGCCCAGGACCTTCTTGCTGTGGGGAAGTGCTAAACACTACACCATTGTGCTACTCCTAAATATTTTACACTTAAACCAAAAGCTATTCAGCAATTTCCTCTTGGAAACATAAAGTGGCAAAAACAGCAAAAAGCTTAAGTACAGCAGTCAGGCTTTTTTAGCCTGTTTTGGTATTTGTCATAATTAATGAGATTTCCTCAAAACCAAAAATTTGACTGATTTCTTTTTTGAATGAAAGAAGTAATAAGTAGTTCAGTTGGCCAGTGAGTATAGCTGCTGTTACTTATTTTGATCAGGATTTTGCCCTAATTTAAATCCCTTGATGAAGCACATATTATATGAATGTTGATTATTAAAAGCAGCAGATGTTCTCTGATATTGTCTATTCTTGTAAAGAATCATGCTTTAGAGTTAGGCAATATTTTATATACAGTTGTAAAACAAAAAGTAAATGAACCACTTAGAAGTAGCTTATGTGTAAATATATCTTTAAAGTTATTCTGATATTCAACTATTCTATTATAATGAACAAACACAATTTGTTTTAACTAATAACACACAAAGTATTGCTTTGTTTTTGTCTGTACTGAATACATCATTCAAACACTGATGTTATGTCATACACTCAATTCTTTTTTGGACTGCCTTTAGCCTTGATTACAGCAAGTAATAATCAACTTAGACACTGAAAAGACTTAATTTTATTGCCACATTACTTTGATAAACCTCAACCTGACCAAATGAAGCAATATTGCCATGGAAATAATGTGCTGTAATTAAGGCCAAAGACATTGTATCAGGGTAGGCAAACGAGGCAATTACCTAAGGACCTGAGGTGGGTGGGGCCCCCTAATGAACAGCTGATAGAGCCAAACAGCAGTGACTCCAGGTCTGCTGTAAATTGGAGTAAACGATAGCAATGTTGAGTGGGATACCACTTAAAGGAGTCTCCCACTAGTTTGTAGACAGAGTGAAACACTCTGGTAGCAAACTGATGTGATGTGGCTGAGTAGCGTGTGTAGCGTAGCAGCATAGTTGATAGCAAATAAACAAAAATATGAAACATGTATCCTCAGAAAGTGCAAAAAAGAAAGCACCGGCAAGAAGAGGAGGAGAAGAAAAAACAAGATAGTGGTTAGTGACAAACATATGTCACACCAAGCTGCACTGACAAGTTGTCATGGTGAAAGTAGTCACTTTAATGTTATTGCTAAGTCCGTAGAGTTAGCTTCTAGGATTGATATATATTTACTTGTACAAATGTATAGAAGTTTTATAAAAGCTGTTGACCAAATGCTGTTGGTTAAGGATGGCATATCTAAAAATCCACACTGAACAAACTGAAGACTCCACTCCTAGGAGTTGATGTTGGTAATTTCATGCTTACAACATTTCCACTTAGTTAGTAGAACAATTCATTCATTATCTAAACTGTATAAATGTCTAAATGACAGATTATAACATAGCCTTGAAGCCACATAGAAATAGAGTATATCCATACAGTGATGTTATGGTCCAATTTCTCCAGTGTGGGACAAGGTGTTAAGTGTTTTATCTGTGTAGTTGTGTTTTTGACAGGCTTGTCCCTCTTTGCCTTGAGCCCCCAGAGTCCCTATAAATGACTCTGATTAAGGCTAAAGGTGGTCCAACAAAATCTTAGAGTTGTCTGGGTAGTGTATGTTGGAAAAAATATGTGAACCTTTAGTATAATTACTTCAACAAAAGTTAATTGATGTCAGAAGCTAGCAATCAGTGAAACATGATTTGACTTTACAAACAAAAACCAAAAAGGGACCGGAGCATGGGAATATGCCCAACCTGTCCACATGTGCTTTGTAGACTTGGAGAAGGCTTTCGACTGTGTCCATATCTTTTGCGGTGTGCTCCAGTAATATGGTATACTGGACCCGTTGCTACGGGCCGTTCGCTCTCTGTATTGCTGGAGCCAGTGCTTGGTCCGCATAAGTAGCAACATGTCGAATTTTTTCCAGTAGTGATTGGACTCCACCAAGGCTGTTCTTTGTCACCGGTTTTGTTCATGATATTTATGGATAGAATGTCTAGATGCAACCAAGGATGGGACCTCCAGCTCTCGCTGGAGCGATTTGCAGCTGAGTGCAAAGCAGCCAGTATTAGAATCAGCACCTCACAAATCCGAGACCATGGTTCTCAGGCAAAAAGGGTGGAAGGCACCCTCCGGTTCTGGAATGCGGTTCTGCCACAAGTGGAGGAATTCACATATCTCGGGGTCTTGTTCATGAGTGAGTGAAAGATGAAGCCGGAGATCGACAGGCGGATCGATGCAGTCTCTGCTGTAAAGCGGAGCTTGTACCGGTCCATCGTGATGAAGAGGGAGCTGAGCCAGAAGGCTAAGCTCTCAATTTACCAGTCGATTTACGTTCCTACCCTCACCTATGGTCACAAACTTTGGGTAGTCGCGAATACAAGTGGCTGAAAAGAGCTTCCTTCGCAGGGTGGCAGGGCTCTCCTTTAGAGATAGGGTGAGAAGTTCTGTCATCCGGGAGGAGCTCGGAGTAGAACCATTGCTCCTCCGTGTTGAGAGGAGCCAGTTGAGGTGGCTCGGGCATCTGATTAGAATGCCTCCCGAA
>JAQMYF010000001.1:32458911-32469010 GCA_030014195.1 Neosilurus mollespiculum
ATATTTCCTTATAATCAACTGTTAGGAAAATGTGTCTCTGTGGACCTCAGTACACCAGAGGGGAAAAAACCCCACTAATAATGCAGGAAAACCAACAAAATAAATTTTCATTAGGACACTGAAAAATCTCTTTTTTCTTGTTAATTTTTTTGAATACAGGAGCTCTATTCAGAATGGTCTTTTGGGTTATTGCTTTGGTAAGAACAGTAAAGGGAGTTTTGATACTCAAGGCTCTGTCTGTCAGACTTCTTCCAAAATCAGTGTCTATTTCTTTAAAGCTTGAACAAAGTTATATGCTCAGTTTGTTAAAAATTAATACCTTTCTTAATTCCTCCACATGTGCATAGATGAGCTCATGCAGCAGCAGGGCTCTCACTCTGCTCTCCACCGTGTTTGGAGCGTGTGGACTGCTGTTGGTTGGGGTTGCCGTGGCAACTGATTATTGGCTGCTAATGGAGGAGGGCATCGTGCTGCAGCAGAACCAAACCATCGACGTCAAGATGGCGCTGCACTCTGGCCTCTGGAGGGTGTGCTTCATAGCAGGTGCTCGCATACACCCTGATTTATTAAAATGTATTTTAAAATGATGCATGCTCATTTCTGTGTACAGTTTTCTTTCAAGTATGTTCAGCTTCTCTTACATGTAGCATGAGAAACAGTTCAAAAGAAATGGAGGCTGGCTTTTCATAAATTATTATTCAGTATAATGGCAATTATGAGCAGAACACTATATGAATACAAATATAAAGTGTATGCTTTTTTTTTTCATAAGGTTTGTGTGAATCAAAGCTTTTACAATGTATTTTTAGAGATTGTTGGCAAATATGAGAGGTTAATATAAAACCAACTTTTCCAAGCATGGAAAAAAAAACATTCCAACCCCACACAGAAAGACCCAAAGCTGAGAGTTGATCACCAAGGATTCTCGCTGTAAATCAGAAGTGTTACCTTTCAAATGGAATAAACCCTGACAGGAAGGACAGGGTTACACTAAATCAGGCAAGATCCAAAGTGGAAAAACTGGGACAATTGTCATAACTGGGCACTTGCCCCAATTGTGTCTATCCTGAGTGTCTATGCAGAAACATGAACCAGTCCATGGAGCACATTCTACGAGGATGTGAGGATCCAGTACTGGCACAATATGATGATAACAGTGCTAACCACTGAGCCTTGGTGTCCCCTGTCAGATAATAGTAACATTTTAAAAAGCTTTATTTTGTTGTCTTTATTTTTCTGTGAAGTTTGCATGTTGTCTCCGTGCTTGTGTGGGTTTCCTCAGGGTGCTCCAGTTTCCTTCTGCAGTCCAAAGACATACAAATTAGGCTAATTAGCTGTTCCAAATTGCCCCAAGGTGTGAGTGTGAATGCTTGTGTGTGTTATCCCTAAAATGGTCAGACAAGCTGTCCAGGGTGTACCCTTCTTTCACCTAGTGTTTTCTGAGACACTCACAGCCCTAAACAGTATTAAGCAGTTCGGCAAATGACTGAGGAAGTAATTTTTTTGAGATAATAAAGTATAAAATTAATGACTCTACTGATTATTAAAACGTACACAATCTCCTAGAGACATTGCAAAGATACCGGTAGTATTCTGATCAATAAGGTATTCTAACTAATGTTAATGCAGTTTCATCACTTAAATTAAGTCTATTTTTATAGTTTAAGATGGTAATCTAATATTCCCCAATTTTATGAACTTTAGTTTACTGTTTATAAATCAATAAACCTGCAGTACTACATGACAGAGCAGACCCAGTCAATACACAATTCATCCCACTAGGAAGGCACTATTAATATAGAAGTAAGGGGAAAAGAACACAAACAACAAATAAAACAGTTGTAATTTATTGTGTAATTCCATATAGGGTAGGTTTAAAGCCCTAAAATAGTATGTTGAATTAATAACATACATATCTGAAACAGGATGAGTCTAACACATCAGTCACAAACACAAGATGAAGGTGCCAGAGCTCACTCTTTTTAGATAAAGGCTATGAAAAAATACATCGACTAATGAGCACTTTTACTTTAGATAGCTGTTCACATCTGCATATCTTCCCACAGCTCACCTTCTAATGAGCTTCTAACAAACCTAGGGAGATTTACACCACCCAATTATTGACCTTTCACCCCCCATAGAGGAAATAACTGGTAGGATCAGTCTTCCATATATCCATGACTTATATAATATATATATATTATTTTTGTATTGACATTAATACAGAACCATAGTGTATTCATTTTAGCAAACAAGATAAACGTACAATTAGACATGCTTTACCCATGAAAATTAAATCCTGTATGTTAATCTGGATTATACCCATAATGCTTGGCAGTTTTGTTTATTTTATGTATAAAATGTTTTAATAGTGTCTCTGTTTCTCATTCTTTGATCTACCCTTTGTCTCCTTTTCACCAACCATGTATTCTGTTGTGCTCTGTCTGCTTCTCAGGTTCAGAGAAAGGAAAATGTGTGGCCTCTGAGTATTTCACTGAGCCAGAGATAGAGATCACAACAGAAAACACGGCAAATATTCTCAGTGAGTAAATTGAGTTTGGAGATTTGGAGATTTCCTGCTCACACACACACACACACACACACACACACACACACACACACCTGACGTGTTTTGTTCTTTCTCAGAAATGGTGCGGACAGCTACACCTTTCCCCATGGTGTCTTTGCTTTTTGTGTTCACTGCCTTCATCCTTAGCAACGTGGGCCATATTCGCCCGCAGCGCACCATCTTGGCATTTGTTTCCGGAATCTTCTTCATTCTGTCAGGTATTAATTATAGTTACATTCATTTTTAACCTTTGCTGTAGTCTTAGATTATATGACACTTGCTACCCAGATGCTACATTAAGGTTGACTTATTAAAATTGTAAATTCCTATTGTTAAGTGTAGCATCTGGTTAGCAAATAACTTTTTTCCAGACGAGATTTGCATCATTTTCTTCCGCTGGGTTTCAGAGGGGTGGTACTCCTATTTGGTATATGGCCAGGTCTACGAAAGTACCCGTCAGCAGAAGCAATCTGCTTACATCAGCTATAACCTAACCAAAGAAACTAAAGTAACCTCTTTCTGGTCCACTCTTGTGAACAAGACTGCATCCAGCTAGAATTTTTGCTTGTTGCATATTTTATGATGCAATTTGTCTGGTATGAGTTTTACTTCCCTTTTTTAAACAGTGAAGGCAATGTTGCATTAAAGTTATGATAATTATGATCTATACTAGATTATAGTACACCGTGATAAAAATGTTTATGGTCAGTGTGCCCATTTCAAATTTTCATTTTCATTTGGTAAACTCGAATTATACTGACTATACTGACCAGCATCGACAAATATTAGGAAAATTAGAGATAACTATGAAAATTTTGTGTGATTCGAGAGCAGAAATATACTCACACCCCTTCTGTGCATTTATATCATGTGCACATGTGTGTGCAGGTTTTGAGTCCAGTCCAAACTGCAGTTTTAAAAAATCTGGACAACTAGTATTTCACTTGGTTGTGAAAGAGGTTGAGTGTAAAAGTTTTCAAAGACCCAAGGCTTCAAATGTATACGAGTACTTTGACGTCTAGTAATGGTAACATTATGCAAAAGCCCACCAGAAAACGCAAAACCACCATGTGTTGCCTGTTTTTATTTATATGTGTGTGTGTGTGTGTGTGTGTGTGTGTGTGTGTGTTAGCCTTGCAGTAGACAACTCTGTTTAGGGTGTGCCCCACCTCTCACCTGAAGTCAGCTGGGATTGGTTCCAGCTTCCACCGTGACCCTGGCAGATAAGAGCTAAATTTAAAAAAAAAAAAAATGCTGGACAGTTCACAGCAATAAGCTACAATGGCAGCATGCCCAGAAGAGAAACAAACACCTTGGTGTTGGCTAGTATGAATGTACACACTGTTACAAAACAGCAACACTGAAGAGTGCTTTTGAAAACGTTAATTGACTATTTTCTCACAGAAAACACAACAGCAACGGTTGCACTTATTTTCAATCCATTTTGGTGAGAATCCACAATAATTAAGAAAACAGTATATAAGTTGTTGGTATATACATAGTAGTAGTGATTTAATATAAAATGTAATTTGCCTACAGACACAATACTGTCAGAGCTCATTACACAGAAAATCAGTCAAAACCCTCTGATCAATCAGAATTCAGCAAGACTGTAAGGATTTTTGAGTATCGAGTTAAAAAAACTTATTGACTTGTTTTTAGCCAGTCCCAAGCCTGGGTAAATGGAAAGAGTTGTCAGGAAGGGCTTCCAGCATAAAACCTGTGCCAAACTAAACATGCAAATTCAAAACAGAATGTTAATACTGGGGGACTGGGTTAACAACAACCACCACCAGTACTGTTGGCCAGCAGGGTATCGGTGGAAATTGGGATACTTCTGGGCCAAGAGGAGGAAGAAAAGGAGGAAAACTCAGCCAGAGACAGAGAGAGAGAGAGAGGGAGAAAGAGAGGGAGAGAGAGGTGAAAGGTTTAGTATATTCAGAGAAAGGAATTTAAATGTTGATACAATAAGTGGTAAAGGGAGCGAGCCAGCTGATATAATGGAGTGGAGATAGGTAGACATATTGTATGTATAAAAGACCAAGTGGAAAGGGAGTAATGCCAGGAACATTGGAGGTGGATTCAAGTTGTTCTACACTGGTGTGGACAGGAAGAGAAATGGTGGAGAAATCCTGAAGAAAGAGCTCATCAGGAGTGTGTCAGAAGAGAAGAGAAAGTTTAACAAAGTGATTAGTGTCAAGCTAGAAATTGAAGGAGTGATCTTGAATATCATCAGTGCATATGATCTTGAATATCATCAGTCCAGAGTGTACCCAAGGATGAAAGAGTGGTGATTGGAGTGGACCTCGGTGAACATGTTGGTGAAGGGAACAGAGTTGATGAAATGATGAGCAGGTACAGTGTCCAGGAGAGGAACGCTGAAGGGCAGATGGTGGTAGATTTTGCAAAATGAATGAAAATGGCAGTTGTCAATACATATTTTAAGAAGAGAGAGAAACACACAGTGACATAAAAGAGTGGAGGAAGGTGCTCGCAGGTGGACTATGCTTTAGCAGGAGACAGACCATCAAGGAGATTAGTGACGGCTAGCTGGTGGCAGGGGATAATGTTGTTAGACAGCATCGGATGGACATATGTAGAATGACTTTAGAGGTGGAGAAGAGGAGGAGAGTGAGAAGTGAACCAAAGATCAGATGGTGGAAGTTAAAGGAGAAAGACTGGTGTGGGAAATTCAAAAAGGAGATAAAACAATAGTTGGGTAGCAGCGGGAGGATGTCGGATGACTGGACAGATTCAGCAGTTGTTGTGAGGGAGAAAGCTAGGAAAGTATTTGAAATGATATCTGGACAAAGAGAAGGAGGACAAAGAGATTGGTGGTGGAAAAGTTCTGGAACTTATTAAAAGATTAGTGAAAAACAAGTGGGGCACTCAGAAAGGTGAAGAAAGTAGACAGTAGTAAAAAGAGATGTGGTACAAGATGAAGAGGTGGCACAAGTTAAGGAACAGAAATATAATAAGTTCTGAGAGAAGCTGAACACAAAGAAAGGATTAAAGGACTTATTACGACTTGCCAGACAAAAGAATTAAGCAGGAAAAGATGTAACGTAATCTAGGGTGATAAGGAATGCACATGGTTATGTGCTGACAAGCAGGGAGTGTGTGCTGGAAAGGTGGAAATAGTATTTTGAGAAGCTGAGTCATGATGAATGAAGAAAATGAGAGAGAGAGACTGTTGGAGGATATAAAGAGAATGAACCAGGAAGTGAGGGGGATTATAATGATGAAGTGAGAGCAGCTATAAAGAAGATGAAGAGTGGAAAGGCAGTTGGCCCAGATGATATACCAGTGGAGGCATGTTCATGTTTTAGGCGAGATAGAAGTGGACTTTTTAACCAGACTGTTCTTGGAAGGAGAGAGGATGCCTGAGGAGTGGAGAAGAAGTGTTTTAGTACTTTCAAGAACAAGGAAGCTGAGCCATGGTAGCTACAGAGGAATTAAGTTGATGAATCACACCAAGAAGTTATGGGAAAGAGTGTGGAATTCAGGCTGAGATTAGAGGTGGTGATCTGGGAACAGCAGTATGGTTTTATGCCATGGAAAAGCACCACAGATGCCATATTTGCTTAGAAAATGTTGATGGAGAAGTAAAGGGAAGGTCAAAAGGAGTTGCACTACATATTTGTGGACTTGGAGAATGCATAAAACAGTGTGCCAAGAGAGGAGTAATGGTACTGTGTGAGGAAGCCAGGAGTGGCAGAAAAGTATGTGAGAGTCGTACAGGATATGTATGAGGACAGTTGACAGTGGTGGGGTGAGCAGTAGGAATGATGGACTGGTTTAAGATTGTTTGCAGTAGTTATGTACAGTATAGTTTGCTTGATAAGGTCAGACAAGAGTCTGCATGAACTATCATGTTTGCAGATGATATTGTTGTCTGTAGTGAGAGCAGGGTGGAGATGAGTCTGGAGAGGTGGAGATACACACTGGAGAATAGAGGAACGAAAGTCAGCAGGAGTAAGACAGAGTACATGTGCGTGATTAAGAGGAAGGGTGTGGAACAGTGTAGCTGCAAGTAATAGAGTTGATGAAGGTAGATGAATTTTATATAGTGTGGTCAACTAGTAACAGAGAGTGTGGTAGGGAAGTGCAAAAAGTGCAGACAAGGTGGAATGGGTGGAGAAAAGTAGATAGAGTAATTTGTGATAGGTCTGCCTAGCTGCATGCCAATTAGATATATTAATATTATGGCTGATCAGAATAGCTCACCTTTGCAAAGTTGCATGTAAACAAGTCACAAGCCTTTTGTAACAGTGGCCTTTTTACAGACAGGACCAAATTGGAGATATTTGGCCATAACAGTGTATCAGCAAAAACACCTCATATCAGCCATCAAGCATAGTGGTGGAGAGGTGATGATTTGGGCCTGTTTTGCAGCCACAGGACCTGGGCACATTGCAGTCATTGAATGGACATTAATACCACTGTATTTTAGAGTCAAATGTGAGGCCATTGTCCTTCTGCTAAAGCTTGGCCACAATTGGGTCATGCAGCAGGACAATGATCCCAAGCAAACCAAATTTACAAAAGAATGGCCTATAATAATGACAATAATTTGATAGATATAAAAATAAACATCAGGTTATTTTTGCTAAAGGTTGTTCTACAAACTATTGAATCTTACAGTATGGTGTACTTAGTTTTTCACAAGTGCTTTCTGCATTATGGGTTAATATCTGTTAAAAAAAAAAATAATAATAATGACACGGTAAAATTTGCAATGTGTTGTTTTACATCTGAGATTAGATCGAAACAATATTAAGACCTGATAAGGACCAGATTATGTTTTATTAGGTCTTGATACGTAAAATTATCTTTTTTTTACACAACTGAGGGTTAAGAGCCTTGCTCAAGGGCCCAACAGTGGTGATCGAACCACTGACCTTCAGATCAGTAACCCATCACCTTAACCACTAAGCCACCACTGCCCTGTATGATTGACAAAATTTTTATCTAATAACATATCCACAACTATTCTAACATGATCATACATGGTTAATGAGCCATGATCTCTACAAATACTTACTGGCAGAAAATGGACCTTAAGGTTTACTCATGGAATTTTCCTAACCAAAGATATATGTTTAAAGTATTGCTATGTGTTGTTATATTTTCAGCTCTAAATGGAGTGTGGCCATACCATCTGCATTTGATTAGAGTTGTCTTGCTTCATTTTAAACCTCTTATCTTATCATTAAGATTCTCCATCTGCTTTTGTTTATTACTGTCTGGCATTCACACATTGGGCTCTGTTGGAATTACTCTAGTTTGCTAATGATGCCTTCTCTATTCTCTTAAAGCCCATGTTGTGTGGGTAGTGTCATGATTTACAAAGCATATAAGGTTAATCAAACATGTAAACAAGAAGTAACAAAACTGAGGAGATGGAACAGGAGGTTGAGGAGACTTGCAGCTCAAAGAGAGAGAAAGAGAGGAAGAGAGGGAGAGATTAATATTAAATTAAAAATTCATCAGTTAAAATGACTAGCTGGGTGTATTAAGTGTGCCTTGGCTTCATGGGGTATTTAGACTATGAGTCACTTTTAAGATAAACCATTTGGCATGTTGTCGTAGCTTTTTTGCTCAAATTAATGTGCCTTGTACAACCACAAATCAAGCAAAGTTGGGCTGGTATGTTGAAATTTCAATTAAAAATGAAAACAGTGATTTGTAAATAATGTTTAACCTGTATTGCATTAAAAAGAATTCACATTATTTGATATTTAACCTCATGATTTTAAAAAATAAATGTTTATTTTAATTTTAATTCTTGCAGCACTTTTTTAAACCATTTAATTGCACATATACCACAATAAGTGTTTACTTGAGTAACTAATTCTGTGGGTAAATTTGTATTCAAAGCACAGTTTACGTCACTGTAGCTTTACCATTGAATGTAAGAAAGGCCTTCTTTAAACTGGGCACAGTTTCTCCACTGCCACACTGTATGTGAAGAAAGAAATGTCTAACGTTTTTTTGTTTTTGTTTTTTTGTTAGCCATGTCAGCTGGAGTTAGAAGGAGGCACATGTGATGTGTTGAATTAGCACAGCATGGCATTCTATGACTGATCTGTCTCTCTGTGTGTGTGTGTGTGTGTGTGTGTGTGTGTGTGTGTGTGTGTGTGTGTGTGTGTGTTCAGCTCTCCTACTGGACATACAGCAGGGTGCCTTTAAGAGAAGTGATGTATCCAGATGGAGTTCATGTCCTGATGTCCTGCCTTAGGCATTATGTGTGAATGCGTGACTGTGTGTTTTGATATACTAAGTAGGGCTTCCTAAATGTGTGTTTAATTTGTATATAGGACATTACACAGAATTAAAAAAAATATATTGTTAAAATAATCCATTTCATTCATGTATACTGCATCTGTTATTTCATGTTATTTTGGTGGTATTGGGTGGCATGGCCAACAGGCATTAAATCTACAGGCAATCCTCTCTGCGTAATCATTTGACACTATATAGCTATCAATAACATGAATCTGTAGACTGGACTAGAAAGAAACTAACCCTAGCCTTTGATCCACATGTTTTTTTTTCCTCTTGTGGTGCTCTTGCCTTTGCTCAATCAAAGTAAAATAATAAACCAACTAAAAGCTATTTGTCATAGCATTTAAGACAATGTAGATAGCAAAATAGTGATAACACTACCCACACCCCCCACCCCTGTCTCTCTGTCTCTCAGGTCTGAGTCTTGTGGTGGGATTGGTGCTGTATATTTCCAGTATAAATGATGAGGTGATGAACAGGCCTCGAGAACCAGAGCACTTCTTTAACTATCACTATGGCTGGTCCTTTGCATTTGCTGCCAGCTCCTTCCTCCTCAAAGAGGTCAGAGTTTTACAAATTAGCTGTTTATTACCAAACACATCTTTGTGTCAGTCTGACTGCACCAGCTACACATGTATTGTGGATGTGATATATGTTGAAGATGTTTTATTCCCTTTTTTCCCATTTTAATAGGAGGACCATACACCTGCTCATTTGTGCAGTTATTTTTGCACATTTATTTATGCAGAATGTGGAAATGAAGAATCTTAAGCTGTCAGTGAGGATGTAGTAATTCATACAATCATGCTTTACAACTGTGGTAAACAGAAAAGCATCTCAGCTTGCACCAAAGACTGAACCACCACAAGTAGACACTTGAAAATCTACAGTATGCATTTGTGCATGCAATCATTATGCACATTGTAATTGTTAATCTATTGCCATACATTAATAGGAGTGGCTCCATGGTATGGTGGTTAGCACATCTGCTTCATAGCAAGAAGGTCCTGGGTTTGAGTCCTGGCCTCAGTGAGGGTGTTTCTGTGTGGAATTTCTCCCTGTGCTTGTGTGGGTTTCCTCCAGGTACTCTGGTTTCACATGCACATTAGGCTATTTGGCTGTTCCAAATTTCCCCTGGATGTGAATTGTTTTGTGTGTGTGTGTGTGTGTGTGTGTGTGTGTGTGTGTGTGTGTGTGTGTGTGTGTTTGCGCTGTGATGGACTGATGAGCTGTTTCGGGTGT
>JAQMYF010000001.1:32478842-32481342 GCA_030014195.1 Neosilurus mollespiculum
TGTGTGTGTGAGAGAGAGAGAGAGAGAGAGAGAGAGAGAGAGAGAGAGAGAGAGAGAGCATGGGCACATGCTTGGATTTGTGTGTGTGTGTGTGTGTGTGTGTGTGTGTGTGTGTGAGCGTGGGCACATGCTTGTATTTGTGTGTGAAGAGACTGTGAAGGTCGTAGTTCATTGCCCAACTCCACTGCAGTCTCTCCATATGTGACTTTATCCATTTGACAGTGTGTATAATGAGCAGCAGGAGCAAACCTCAAGCTTTCTCCTTGAAAATGATGGCAGAACGACATTAGTGCTACTTAACCTCACCCTCTGTGTCTCCTACTCTGCCTTTTACCTGTCCTTCAGTCTGGATATAAATCAACCCTTAGCTTTTTACAGAGTGAGCACTTCGAATAGCCTAACTTAGCAATAAATGGAAACTGCTCCTGCTAGACCTGCTAAGGCATTCTTGAGACATCTGTCGCATTAACACCCCCCCCCCCTCTCTCTCTCTGCGGAATTTGACTTCCTGACACACCATCATCATCATAAGAAGAGAAAGCTTGAACACTTTCTTGGTTAGGCTCCTTAATTCAGTGGTCACTTCAAACGGGGACATTGGGGATGTTCAGTGTGAAGTTCAACACAGTCTCTCTCTCTCTCTCACACACACACGCACACACACACACACACACACACACACACACACACACACCGTCGTCCGTTCTAATAGATCACTGAGTACTGAGTTGTAAATGCGCATGAGTGTGTCACCGAGCATCACATGCTGGAAAAGTGAAGGAACGAGGAGCAGTTGAAGGTGCGCATGCGCCAGTGTGTCTCTTCTCATCGTTTAAGGGTTGTGATGCGACAAGTTGCTTACGTCTCTCTCTCTCTCTCTCTCTCTCTCTCTCTCTCTCTGTCTCTCTCTGCGGGCGGGGTGTACGCATTCGCGATGAGGACACACACACACACAGAGAGAGAGAGAGAGAGAGAGGCGCGCGCGCGTTAAAAAATAATAATAAAATAAACCGTGTTCCAGTGACGCCAGGCCGCGCGCGCGCTCCGTGTCTCCTCCACACTGCTGTCTAATTCTAACGCAAGTAAACTTATTTTCATCATTTGCTGGATCATCCCGCATATAATCCTCCGCTATTCGTTCCACTCCAGCAGTCAGTCTCCTTCTATCTCCCAGTCTTCCCTGCTTCACAGAGTGACGTTCTTCGAAAGGGGGTAAGATCGCTGTTTTCGCCTATACTCTCCTAATTACACTCGTTTTGGGGATGATCGGGATGTGGTTCTTGACATACTTTCTTCTTCTTCTTCTTCTTCATCTTTCGCATGCGTGTCCACCAGTTTGGAAATCGCACTACATCCATCACATGCAAACTGCAAGCTTGCACACTGTCACACGGCGCGCGCACCGTGCAAAGAAACAGAACGCGCTGAGTGGAAAATGAATGGGCGAACGTGTGTGTCCAGCCATCTGCACGTGAATCTGCGTGTCAAAACCCCCACCGCCTTATAAAACCGTGCATGCAAACTCTACATCCCCATCCAGAGTCACTGCTCGCACTTAGTGTTCGTGCTTTTCTCAGGCTGTAGTTAATGAATCAGTGTGTTCAGGGAAGGAGGGAATATTTCTGCTCCATGCTGTGCTAGAACGCGTAACACCGCGTGCGCGTTTTTTTATTGCACTTTTCTTTCTTACGTGCGGTGCTCTCTGATAGTAAACAACGCACTGCGGCTCAAACAGTGTAAAAAAAAAAAAGCCTCTCCAGTTGTGCAGCCGCTTCCCCGCAAACACACAGCGGCCCGCAAGCGCTCTGCATACATCCCTTCTTCATGACGTCAGCTTGGACCGTGCGCTTAAGATGCGTCACGTGATTCAAGCAGGCACATGTCAGCCTGTCAAGGCTTTCTCCGTCAGCATTAAGGAATCTAAATATTTAAATAGGCTAATTTTAAACAACGAACAAAAGACACTGCAGCACAGGACACGACTATCTGACAAACTCCCTGCACCCATGTATTATTGACTACAGTGTTTAAAAAGTCTGCAGGGTGTTTATGCAACGTGGGGAAATACATAAGTAGTAGCCTAGTTAGGCCTACTTGATCACTTTGCACTCGTATATGAATGGTTTCTTTTCTAATCTATTTGTTTACATTAGGTTTTGCTTGGAATGTGTAAATCCCTTATGCTTTAGTCAAGCTACTCTGTAATATTGATCTGTAGAGTCCAATCAGCAGGCCCTCTTCTCACATATTTATTTTTTTCCCCCTGCAAAGAACACCTAATGTACACAGTGTATGAAAAAGGAAGGAAAATCCCTTAATCAGCCTGAGCATTATAATAATCCTGGGGATGAGAGTTTGGACTGAGATCAGCTTTCTTCTTCTGGGGCAAAATAATAAACTCTGAGCAGGAGGTGTTGAACAATCTCATGTGATTCATGTGCAGGTGACAGTGACAGCTCTCCACATGTGCAAAGAACTCTGTGGGTGCCAAGTTCTAGTG
>JAQMYF010000001.1:32486342-32494250 GCA_030014195.1 Neosilurus mollespiculum
CTACTGTGCATATTTTTGGACTGTGGGAGGAAACCAGAGTACACAAGCATGGGGAGAACATGCAGGGAGACACCCAAACTTCACGCAGAAATGCTCGAGCTGGGAATCGAACCCAGGCCTTCTTGCTGTGAGACAGATGTGCTAACCACACAGTTTTGTTTATACACAATGTTCAAAATGTAATACTTAAAACCTAACCCCACTGTATTTGGTCAAAGCTGTTATATATTAAAGTCATACTGTTTACACTGTGTATATATACTTGCAAATATACATACAAACACAAATCTTGGATTTTTATTTTTTTATTTTTATTTTTTTTTGCCTGGCGTATCTGCTCTACCTGGCAAACATTCACAACTCTCCGTGATATTCAGATCACAGCTCTTGCGTAAACAGCCTTCAGTGTAATATTGGCTTATGGCCATGGCATATGTAGAGATGCTATTACTATCCTTCTTCACTGTAGGGGTGATGCTGGGTGAGAGACACCCAGTGAAAGGACTGCACAAAACATAAAAATAAAATAGATTTTTAAGTTATATTTAATCTTTTATCTGATTACAACCAGTTCTGCCAGATTTCGCTATGCAAAAAAAAAAAACGCTGTTGGTTTAAAAATCCAAAAATTGTAACTTATTATTTCATTATGCACCTTACAACATATTGTATTGATAACTACTGAGAAAACTGATAAGAAATATGAAGAATAAGGTGAGCACAGATCTGGACTAGTGGCGGGAGTTGAATACAAGATGTTGAATATCCTCTCCTTGCTACTTCTATTATGATTGTACACTCATCTTCTCAGCAAAATGGGTGTGAGGGGTATTGTTGTCACACTCAATGTCCGTCTGTTAGACTGTCTGTCCATCCGTCTGTCCGTTCACAATTGCATTCTGCACACTAACTCAAAATGGCATCATCAATCATAAATGTTTTTGGTGCGGATGTTGGGACTGTGTACCTACACAAGTTTATAGATCTCCATTACGGTCCGATATTCAATATGGCTTCCGCAGCTGCCACCTCGAATTTGCATTTCGCGCTCTAGCTCGAAAACGCCATTACAAATCATCACCATTTTTGGTGTGACTATTGGGAATGTGTAACTACACAAAATTACTGTCTTTTGTCACAATCCAGTATCCAGTGTGGTCACCGCAGCTGCCATCTTTAATTTGTATTCTATGCACTAGCTTAAAAAAACGTCACCGATGATCAACATTTTTGCTGTGGATATTGGGACTGTGTAACTGCACAAGTCTATTGATTTATGTCGTGGTTTGATATTCAGTATGACTGCCAGAACTGTCATCATGAACTTGCATCCGGTGCACTAGCTCAGTACGGCATCACCGATCAGCAGCATTTTTAGTATCCATTTTGGGACTGAGCATGTCTTTTAGAACATGGCGCATGGTCTGAGGGGCATTGCCCACTTTGCGGCACTATTTTTTAAATCTTGGTGGTCTTGTAAAAATTAATTTATAGGTAGTGAGTGTAATTTGTTTTCCTTATTTTTATTTTTTTTCCTTGTCAATATGTAAATACAGGTTGAAGCATGTCAACGCTTAAAACTATTGTCCATCTTAAGTGCTAATGAGTTTTTCCCAGAGAGAGAGTAAAGGAGAGAGAGAGAGAGAGAGAGAGAGAGAAAGAGAGAGAGAGAGAGAGAGAGAGAGAGAGAAAGTGAGAGAGAAAGAGATAGAAAGTGAGAGAGAGAGAGAGAGAGAGAGAGAGAGAGATTATTTGAACTTGATCAGCATAATTCTACCCACAGTGTCATTCCCACAAAGGCTGCAAGTACAATACATCCTGTGTTAAACACTGCATTTGCACAAGTAAGCTGTTAGAAATAAACTGTACATTATACTTCATTTGAAGGTATATTGAGTTTTTTACAGCTTTATTTAAATTTATTTATAGGATCCAGTTTAGACAATTAGGCATCCAGTAACGCATCTTTACAAAATTAGTTACTAAAATACATTACTTATGTATTATATTAGGTCTTTTTTATTATTTAATGCATTTTTAATACATTACTTATGTATTATATCTGCCTTTTATGTTTATAAAAAATATTACAATCAATAATTTGCAAGTATACACTGCTACAAATTTGAAGTGAGTAAATAGATGGTTAAGAGTAAATAATTAATATAGAGTTTCCTGATGACCATTGAGCACTTATTGATCACCTCTAATATCTTTCTAGGTACAGTAAAATGCATATTTACCAAACCAAACCAGGCAAGGCTGCACAATATATAGCCTAGTAATATGTATGGCAATAAACAGTATACAGCTGTAAAAATATACTGATATCACAGATATGTGTAATATGCAAATTTCTTTTGTGTGAAAGTTTTATTGTGCTCTACAAGTATTCTGAACAAAATTGCCTAGGAATAATCTATCCAAGATGAAAGCTAAGCCACCCCTTATGTTGCCCAATGGTGGAATCTTACCAGAGTAGGGGCATGGGAACATCATTGTTACCATCATAACTAATAACTGTAGCCAATCTAACATGAATCTGATACCCCCCCACCCCCCACCCCCACACACACACTCACACCACCACCACCAAATTTCATATAGGTACATAAAACTTTATGCCAACAAAACTTACATATGGTGGGAGAATTAATGCAAACTAATTATGGCTACATTAGTTTTTACTTTATTCTTATACTTTAATCTCACATGCAGTCTGTAGCAGTGTAAATGTAAAGGGCATGGTTCAGTGCCTTATACTGAAATTGCACACACTGGTATTCAGACCTTCAGACTTAAAGTGCTATTCAGAAAATTGCAATGTTTTTTTAATTTTTCAGGGCTTCATGGAAATGGGTTGGCTTAAAGATGATGATCTAGCCAATATTGAGAAACTCCATACTGAATGCATTTACTCAAGAGAAATCTAGTGATTTGCTATGAATGGGGAAGAAAGAACATTGACTTAAGCAGCTTCATAACCCATCTCTGAATAACTTTAACCTAAAACATTTTCCTTATTTTCTCCCTAGTTTGGTCTTACCGGTTCCTGCCCACTAGCCAACTCACCTAGGGGTCACGATCACACAATAGCTACCAGCCTGCAGAGGGTATTGCCACCTTATTATGAGATGGCAAAAATATTTGTCCCATTATTATTTTTAGATGAGAATTACTGAGTGTAGTATGCTATCCTTGTACAAGTTTGTAGTTGCTCCATGGTATTACATTAAATAATTAAAAGCCAACAGACCATGGACCTGTTCAGTTTGGGAATTACATAATCATAAGCAAAGACCTGCACTAAAAAAATCAGTGTTGAATTATTGTACTGATTCTTATTAAGTTCTCAGTCATTATTTTGATAATTACACCCAGAACTGTGATAGCTAGTGATAACTAGATCATGTACCACAAATAGGAGTTAAAAATATGTAATGCCAGCAAATAAAAAAAGAAGAGAAGAAATGCTTTTTACAGATAAGTGATTCATATCTCACCCTGCGATGGCCTGGCGAGCTGTCCATGGCGTGCTCTGCCCTCGCCCAGAGTCGGCTGAGATGGGTGCCAGCCTCCCCGCGACCCTAATTAGGATTAAGCCGTTCAGAAAATGAATGAATGAATGAATGATTCATATCTCAGTGCCAAGGCTAAACTGCTTAAACAAAAAAATGCAACCTCTTTCATTCTCATCAAGCAGGTGTGACCAGTACACACACTTATCTACACATAAACAACTGTATCTGTTCGAACAGACCAGAGTGCATTTTGTAAATATATTCTCTTAACCGAATGAGCTAGTAAATGTCTGGTAGTGAGAACTGTAAAAGATGTCAGAGACGGAATCATGGTTTACAGTGTGCTGATGTTGAGTGCAGGCCTGCAGCACCAAGCAATTGTGTGTGCTAAATACCAAAGGTATCAGGCTAAATACCAAAGGAGGAGAGGACAGGAGGCGGGGAGCTGAAGGTGACTCCATTGTAAACAGTTTTGAAGAGCTCAGGTGTTGCGTCCTAATCCTCCATTACAGTGTTCATCTTTCTGCCCTGCTTTATATCTCCCCATACAGACACCAGGTGCTCTGCCTGTTACCGGGGCGTGGAGGACAAATGCTTCCCTGTAAATTGATCTCGACGTTTGGAATGAAGGTTGTGTTATATGGTATGATTTCTTGGGTTCTGTCCACCTGCTGTTGATGCTTTCACATTTTTATGTTTGCTCTGAGCTTAGAATGTCTTCGATACGACATACGGTATGTATGTAGAATCTAAGCAGGAAACAAAAATGTGAGATTAAAATTTGATTATTAAATGCTACCAGATTAATTAAACTCCTTAAAATTTAATTTATAGCCTGGCGAGCTGTCCAGGGCGTACTCTGCCCTCACCCAGAGTCGGCTGGGATGGCCGCCAGCCCTCTCGCAACCCTAATTAGGATTAAGCGGTTCAGAAAATGAATGAATGGATGAATGAAAATTGAATTTAATTTTATTTCAGTGTGAATCGCATTTTAAAATTCGTGTTTTCCTCCCACAGTCCAGAGACATGCACATTAGGGTTACTGGCTGATCAAAACTGATTCTGGATGTGAGTGTAAATAGTTGTGTGTGTTGCCCTGAAATGGTCTGGCGAGCTGTTCAAGGTGTACCCTGTCTTTGCCCTAATGTCAGCTGAGATACTCTCCAGCCTCTGCACAACCCTAGTAGGATTAAACGGTTCAGCAATTGAATGAATAAATGAATATTTTTTATTAAGCATCTATAGTGCATAAATTTTTGTTTGTTTGTTTGTTTGTTTGTTGGTGGTTTGCCTCAGTTTATAATCAGTAATTTAGGCATCAAAAATACTAAAAGCTTCATCAGGTTGCTCAGATGCTTCCACTGAATTTTTTTAAGTAAACTGTGCAAAATGAATATGAATCTGAGTACTGAAGTGAGCAACCTGAATATACTTTGTGAAATTTCAAGGCTGTTAGTTAAGAACAAATAAATACAGATGGTTTTTAATATTTTATGATGCTATGAAATAATTTCTGAGTGGCACAGTTGGCCTGTGGTTAGCACTGTCACTTCACAGTAAGAAGGCCCTAGAATTTAAAATTGGGGGACGGGGTCTTTCGGTGTGGAGTTTGCATGTTCTCCCACCATGCCTGCATGGATGTCCTCTAGGTGCTCTAGTGTTTCCCCACAATCTAACAATTAGGTTAACTGCTTGCCTGATCATTGTCCACAGATGTGATTGTGAGTGTAAATGGTTGCTTTGTTGTTTAGGTGTAAATCTGTTATGGATTGGTGACTTGCTCAGATTGTACCCTGCCTCAATTTAATGCTGTACCCCAGCAACAATATATTTGGTGGAAAATTCTATAATAATAATTTTTGAAAATTGGAAAATATACATTTCTAGCAATGAATACTTTCAATCTAAATTTTGTTACATTTAAAGAATTTTGGGGAAAAAAAAAATTCAGGTAGAGAACATTTGGCAAATAACTTTGGCCATTTTGTTTTTCTTGTGGTCTCTGTATATAATGTGATATCCTGTTAGTAGTGGAGCCAATCACAGGCATCATTGCTCATATCCAATGAGTGTGGCTATTATAATGTTAGTTACTATGTGCTTACAGTTTGTAAAATATGTGTTACAGTCATTAGTGTAGCGTTACTGCATACAATTTCTGAGCAGCTATGGCAGTGCTAAACCAAATTCTGTTTTTTCTGTACTTTAAAATCCAAAAACCTTGTGTATAAAATATACCATGTGTATAAAATATATAGAAATACTCGGTAGTCAATGGAATCATAGTCTGCATATTATCTTTTTTTTTTTTTTTTTTTTTGCACTTCTGGGTAACGAGATTTACATTTATGGCATTTGGCAGATGCCCTTATCCAGAAGGGCTTACTTTTATCTTTCTTTTTTTTTTTTATACAACTGGGCAATTGAAGGTTAAGGTCCTTGCTCAAAGGCCAACAGTGGCAGCATGGTGCTGCTGGGTCTTGAACCCCCAACCTTTGGCTCAGTAACCCAGAGCCTTAACCACTGAGCCACCACTTCCCAAGTGGTACATTTCCCAACATGAAGGTTTTTCCCAAGATACCAAACAACTAAGACCTATCTATTTCCTGCTTATAAAATCCATTAAATACATCTGCCTAATTCCAATATTAATAATACATTAACTCTTAAAAGAAAGTAGAAATAGAGCAGCACAGTGTCATACTGGCTATCACGTTCACCTTACAGCAAGGAGGTCCTGGGTTTGAGTAACAGGCTCATCGAGGATTTTTTTGTGTGGGGTTTGCATGTTCTCTCTGTGTTTGCGTGGGTTTCCTTGGGGTATTCCTGTTTCGTCCCATTGTCCAAAGACATGCACATTAGGCTAATTGGCAAAATATTGTTACAAATTGCATCAAGGTATGAGTGTGAATGTAAATTGTGCCCTGCCATCAACTGGTGAGCTGTTCAGGGTGTACCTCGCCAGAGCCCAGAACTGGCTGAGATAGGCTCCTGCTCTACAACCCTAGCAGGATAAAGTCATCATTTCAATCATTTCAATTCATTAATTTAATAATTTTCATTCAAAACAATAGTTCTTTTTTTGGGGGGTGGGGGGGGGTAATACTCTCACAGAGGTGATGCAGGTGTGCTCAAGGTTTGGTTTAAATCATTCTACTTCGAGTTGGATGCATTGCTCATTTATAAAAATTTGGGTCTCCGCATTATGACACATTTTGTCAAAGTAGGCTTTCAGTTGTTTATCATGACACGTTGATTATTGTGCCTGTTTTGACATCAGTTATTTAACATCTTTTTTTTTATATGCAGTTTTATTAAATCAGTTCAGTGAAATAGAAATGTGTGGTGGGCACAACAATTACTTTGGCTGCCTTGAAAGGGTTTTCTTTCATCTTGTTTCCTGTTGTGCATATGCATAATTATAAATTCATATCCACAAATATGTGGAGTTTGCCTTTTCCCTAATGCAAATGCATGTGCTTTCTGTAACCACAGACACAGGCTCCTGTGTAGTGCAGTATTATATTGTTCTGGGGTGTTAATACATATGCATAAAAGTAAGGATCAGGAAGTGAACGCTTCTACAAAGCTATATACACATAACAGGAAAGCAGGGAGGTGTGCACACATGTAGTGGATGATGAAAGCCCCATTACACACACCATCAGTCAGCAAGAGAGTAAGCAGAAAAGTGTGTATGATAATAACAGTGTTTAATATGTCTGTCTTTAATTAGCATTTTAAGTCCAGAATGCTAAAAAATAAGTAAAGATGCGCTCACATGATCCCAATCATGATACTGGTCATATTCCGATGTTACATTGGAGGAAATCAGAGAACATTATTACGCATCAGAAAACATTGGTATACATTGGAGAATGTTGGAGGATATTGTAGAATTTCAGGGAAAACTTTGGGGAACAGTGAAATATTTTGGGAGTGTTGAAAATTTGGTACGTCTGGGAAATATAGGAAAACATCGGAGTAACATATTGTTGCTCATTGGTAGTAATTTGCATGTTTGTTTTATACAATATTAGTTACACATCAGAAGAAGGCATTCGATTTCAAGAGAACTAAAAAAAGATGGCGATTTCAGAAAGACATTGTGGCCGATTCCATTTTATTTTCAGGACATATCATTATCATGATAAGGTGTAAAAAATTTAGTATTTTTAAGTGTAAAATGTTTCAACAAAAAAAAAAAATTAAAACCATTGCTTTAGTTTTTAGAGTGCACAATTAAATGATTTTACCTGAAGCACCAGACATCACCCGAGCCGAAGTCACTGAGGTAGTTTATAAGCTCTTCGGTGGCGGGGCGCCGGGGGTGGATGAGATCCGCCCTGAGTACCTCAAGTCTCTGGATGTTGTGGGGCTGTCCTGG
>JAQMYF010000001.1:32508413-32521178 GCA_030014195.1 Neosilurus mollespiculum
AAGTCCCCATGACGTAAATCATTACATTTTAAGGTGAAGATGTTTTAAGATTAGGGTAAGGTTGGGGTAAGGTTATATATCTTTATATATAACCTTACCCCACATATACATGTATATATGTATATATAGTTTTAGGAGAGACAGTGCAGGAATCTGGAGTCATACAATGGAGAGAGGGTGTAACCTATTTAATGGATGTGCCATATTGCATTATAAATTATTAAGAAGCAAGAACTGATTTGCATTATATCTGCCAAATTAAGTTTGCTAGGTTATGTACACTGTGACATTTAATGTCCTTGGGTGTTGCAGGAGTTTTGTGTGCGTGTTTCTGATGCTGGTTGTTTAGCCTATAATAGAAGTGTGCGGCAAAATATCTCTCTCTCTCCCTCTCTCTCTCTTTCTCTCTCTCTTTTAGATGTCATGCGTGAGCAAGCAAGGTCAATATTTAATATACAGAAGACATTTGTGTTTGTGATCGTAAGGAGAATAATAGACAATAGGTCAGAATTTGCACATTCATTTACTGATTCATTCATTTATGCTGTGCTAATCTACTCAGAACATAAATATAACACAGTAAATAAATAACCTTATTTGTGTGTGGCAGCATGGCAAAATGGTTAACACTGTCACCGCACAGAACCATGGGTTCTGGGTTCGAGTCTCACAGCCAACAAGGGCCTCTCAATGATGAGTTTGCATGTTCTCCTTAAGCTGGAATAAGCTTGTCAAAGACATGCACATTAGGTCAACTGGATACTCTAAATTGGCGATAGCTGTGAATGTCAGTTTGTAGGGTTGTTTGTATCTCTGTTGGCCCTGCAGTACACTAGGGCCCTGTATGTTTTCTAACAGGAGGAGATTCTTTCCTTCTCCATAAGTTGGCTTTTCCATGACTTTAGTAGAGGTTTCTCTTGGTTCCAGAAATTTTGTCTCAATATATCTTTGAGAATTCCAATCTGGCCTTCCAATTCTTACTGCTGATGTATGGTTTGCACTGTGTAGTGTAACCTCTCTGTTTTCACTCTTAAAGTCTTCGCTGAATGCCGGATCGTTAGACCTTCATTACTGCCCTGTGGAAATACTTGGTGATGTCACTGAATGCTGTTTTTGTGGTTTTCTTCACAGCTGTCACAATATTTATTTCATCAACTGTTATTGTTTTCCTTAGCTGACTTGTTCAGTGTCTGGTTGTAAGTAAGCCTGTGATTTCGTTCTTTATCTAAATGCTTGGGTTGGCTTTACCCAATGCTTGTGCAATGGCATTGTTCAATTGTCTCTCTTTGCTCAGCTACAAGATTACTTGTTTTTCTCTTAAAGAAAATGATTTGGTCTTCATGTTGGTTCATCATTTTTAATAATAAACGTAGTCATCACAAGTGAAACCCAGCTCAAAAACAAGAGTATAAATTCAGAGTTAGACAAAAGATTACAGGTAAGATTCAATCTTACAGGGCATATCTGAGCAAGAAGAAATACCTGTCCATCAATGTACCTGTATATGTTTTAAACACTTGGGTTATTTAAAACATTGCTGTTTTTCTTAATTTATATGTTTTTTATTTCGCTTTTCTTTTCAGACCATGACAAGTAATTTGAATAAATAAAAGAACTACATCTGTAAGACCCAGCATACATCATTTAGCATAATTAAGTAAGAAGAAGAAGCAGAGAAAAGCAAGAGAGGAAGAAACAAGTGCAGAGAGAAGAGGAGAAGTGCGCGAGGACAGTCGATGGACGCTGCCCGGACCAAGGGGACAGCAGATTCTCATCTAGCAGGGAAAAGAAAGATTTCAAAATTGAGTCGAAGGATAGAAACATGCCGTCAGGTAAGCTTGAAGTGGTAAATATGAAACTGTTTGTTTGCCACCCACAAACATTTGTTCATTATTTGATTATACAAATACAGGAGTTATTCAGCATAAAGCTGAAGTTTATTTATACATTTGCCATGCCGCATTATTTTTTTTAGACAAAATATGATTCTCCAGCAAGGAACTATTCTGCAGCACTATATGAATACTTGTTGTAACCACAATGATTTACGTGGAGATGGAGCTTCTTGTGATGACCACCACACTCCTATCTGTTGCCTATTAACCTATTAATAATTATTGGCTGACAGTATTGCTTCAGGTTGTGTTTAGACTTTAGTTCAAAATTAATATATACTTATATTTATACTTATGGTTTGAGTCTCCTTAAATCGAGCTTTGGGTGGCCAGTTCAGTTTATTAGTGTTAAATAGATCTTAATTAATACTCCCTAGGAATACGTATGTCAATTTTATTATATACATAAGGTTGATAATTATATTCTCACAATGCTTTTATGTAATACCCCATTTACAGTCTTATCTGTTGTTGGTATGGGTAAAAAATTATATCTTATATCATATATCATATGAGATCTTTTAATAATATATTTTAAACTGGTGTTATCACTTTTTTGCATTGTCTTACAATTGCCTTATGATGGCTTCCTATGTACATGTATATTAGTTCTATTTTACCATTACTAACTGTCAGGGGCAGTGAAAAAATGTACTGTCCAAGACTTAGCTCATACAAACTGCTCCACTCACCACACAGTCTTTCACTGGGATGAAGTCCCTTGGCACTTTAGTGCTTTCTAGGGCTGGAGCTGTACTGAGCTTGCAAAGTTAACTAGACACCCATACACAGGATGTATTTTCCCATTGCATCTGTTGGTTTTGTGCTTCTTGTTTAGCTCCCCAATCTTTGCAGTCTACTGCCTAGTGTGCCTGTGGCTAAGGTTAAGTGGGCTTCACCCACTGCACTGTGTAGTGTTTGCACAGTTGCCTGTTACTTTAGTCAGATTCATCAATGTGCAGTCCTGGAGCTGCAGTTGGGTCTCTGTGTGCCCTCATTTTCCTCACTGGACAGGGTCTAATCAATTTTGTAAAAGCTCAGAGTTTTTCCATGTTCCATCATCTAGTCGACTAGTTGACATGTGGATAAGCACCACTACCATGTCTGAATGCTGCCTAGATAAACTGCTATATTTACTGGATTGCTAACACAACAATGTTAAACTCTCATTTTCTCAAATAGGTTGCTTTCCTTTCACATTTATCACTCTGACACAAAAGTTTTGTTGCCTGTTGGATAGAGGCATGATTGAAAGAGTATGCCTCATGAGTCAGAACTCTTTTAGATTGTCCAGAAGACAGAAGATAGCAATCATGTAAGCTTTGATTTAAGAAAGCTGAACTGGTTTCTAAAAGACCTACCTTTTTCAGGGAAAGGCTATCAGATATACATGTCATTATATCATACAACTCAGTAGATCTGCACATTGAATAGTGTATATGATCCCGTCATCGCAGAATTGTACAGTACTGCATGTTGTTGTGGATACTAGGATCTCTGATCACAGCAGCTAGTTCTCTTAGGCCTTCTGGAGGAGACTTTCAGAAGTAGGTTATCAGGCTGAAGCTAGACCCCAGTGGCGAGAACCAGAGACAGCAATGCATCCTCTTCTCAGCAAGAGTGGCATGAGGTCTAGCACACTAGAGATGCATGGCTTTTCCCACCTAAATAGGTCTGCTTGGATGGGTCTCAAACTGTGCCCCACAGAATGGAGGCATTCACTATGAACATTTTCCTCAATGGTTAGGAAGAATGGGAAGACCATGTGTTTAAATCAGAACACATCAGTCCTTGTCAGGATATTCCAATTTCAAATCCCAAGAGTTGATCAAGAGTTGATCACTGCTACCAATGATGCCATACCACTGGTAGCTGTGAACCAAGAGTTGATCACTGCAACTTGTAAGCTTTTGTATGTGGAAGACTGTTGACAATGTATTCCTCTGAATATTCTATGCTGTCCTTTCACACAGCATGAGCCGCAACTCAAAAAGGTCAGTTGGCAGACTTCATGTGCCTCAGTGCAAGCACATCTTAGCCTTCACCTTGCATGATTGGTAGCTATTATGTTATAGAAAAGCTGGTTGATGGTTAGGAATTTGTAGGCAAAAATATTGGAAAATCCAAAAAAGGAAGACTAGGACAGTGTGTTTGGTCCTCAGGTTCTTACCAGTTCAGAAACATTGCCACATGTTGTTACCGGCAAGACAGTCAAATAAACCAATCAACAGGGGGTGGCACATGATCAAATATTACTCTCCCCTCTCACAAAGCCCATTATGATTTGTACTCAGTCAGAATTATCTTTAACACTGAAATCAACTCACTAAATGGGACTGCGCAATGGTATTGAACTTGATGCAAAACTGAAATGGGTTTTCATTAAAGTACAACTGGAACCAGATGGCAACTATTCAATAATAAGATCAACTGTTCATCTGTCACAGAGGAAGAACTCTGGGACTTCCCTCGTCAAAACACAGAAACCAGCCCACAGGATGATTGACATCAGTACCACGGCCTATAGGTGTGCTGAATACCCAGCTCATATTGCGATATGCCAGTCTTCTTATGAGCATTATATGTTGTATGGTACTCCAGTAGGTCAGTTTGACTGTTACCTGGGATTCTTGCAACTTCTACTGGATCTATAAGAGGCATGTCCGCCTCACAGCAAGAAGGCCCTGGGTTTGAGTCATTGGTTCAGTGAGGGCATTTCTGTGTGGAGTTTGCATGTTTTCCCAGTGCTTGCGTGGGTTTCCTTCGGGTACTCCCGTATCCTCCGACAGTCGAAAGACATGCTACCTGACTGTTCCAAATTGTCCCTAGGTGTAAGTGTAGGTTTGGGTGTGAATGGTTGTGTGTGTGTTGCAATGGACTGGTGAGCTTTTCAGGGTGTACCTTTGCCCAGAGTCAGCTAAGATAGGCACCTGCCACCCTGCAATCCTAGTAGGATTAAGTGGTTTTGCAAATAATTGAAATGATGAATGTTATCTAGAGGCTCCAGAACTATGGGAAGGTCAATCCAGTGGGTTACTCACACAGAAGGTTCGAGAGAGAGTAGTATGACAACTGTAAATATTACAAACAAATTATTTTTCCTGCAGGAAGGTCTCAGCATGTAATCCTGTAAGCTATACTAGTGAATCTCACCACCCATGGTACATATTCAGTCTTCACAGAACCTTAGTTGCATATGTAATTTGCTAATTGTCAAAATTCACCACCTGAAATGGCTGCTATTGCTGCAACCAAGATTCTACTGGCAAATTCAATTGATTCATCTTTTACCATCGCACTTTTACTTCCTGTATGCTCAAGTATGAAATATTTTCCAATATTTCTTCCTTTATGTTTTTTCCCCTTGCTATATCCATGCTTCCTTCCTTCTTTTCTCTGGACTATTTTATGTGTCCTCTGCAGGCATGGTGTGTGAGAAGGGGATCCAGATCCTTCTCACCATCGTGGGGGCATTTGCCTCCTTTGGCTTGATGACAGTGGCAATTGGGACAGATTACTGGCTCTACTCTCGTGCTCTGATCTGCAACAGCACAGCCAATGTGACTCAGGATGATCCACACAACAAGGACAAGAAAGACCCTGGAGCCCTCACACACTCTGGCCTTTGGAGGATCTGCTGCCTTGAGGGTCAGCAGCTATCCTGTCCCTGGGATATGTGATCTTTAGGAATGGAAGGGGTTTCAGTGGTTATGTTAAATTAACCGGAGAATTTTGAACTATGAGGTATTTTTAAGAGGTATTTCAGAATTTACAGAGGGCAGTGTTTGATGAAATGAAGCACCCAGACTGATTTCATAACCTGGGTACAACAATAAATTATTAATATTTCACTCGTATTGGAATCATTTTCAAACTGGAAAATTTTGTGCAATGTATGTACTTTTTCATTAATGCAGTACGGCATTCCTTTACAGAATGAAACAAGACTGAATTGAAATATTTTGCTTTCTATTTATGAGTAACAGTCACGGTCAGAAGTTTACACAAGCATGTATGTCATCATGGATATCAATGTCATGGCACTATTAGACCTGAGATTTTTTTCTTTATAAAGTTACATCTTTAATTTAAAAAAGAATTTGGCACACGTTTTATCTTCATTTTGTATTTTCTGAAATCAGCACAAGGTCATAATTATACATTCAGCAATCCATTACCTCTATTGTACATGTCTTTGGACTGTGGGAGGGAACAGTAGCACCCAGATTAAACCTACGCAAGCATGGTGAGAGCTTACAAACTCTACCCAAAAAGGCCCTTGGCCAAGATTCAAACACTGAACCTTTCCACTGTGAGGTGACCGTGCTAAACACTGAGCTCCAGTGCTTCCCTTCAGTTACATAGAAACATCAAAATTATATATGTAGCTTATATATTTTTATTTGAGCAGTGATTAAAGTTCTAAAATGTCTTTAAACTTGCCAAGACCAAAAAGCTTCTGAACTTCTTGATCGTGATTATGACTGACTATAGCTTGTAGCTTCTCTGTCCAATGAAAGCCTAATGTTGGCATGAAATTCATGTCCATGATGACATTCATGGGGTGCGTGTACACTTTTGACCAAAGCTGTGATCTAATTTACAGTATATGCATGCGTTAGACATCATCCATGGATTTGTATGAAACCTGAATGTTTTGTCTCTAATGTGGGGAGTAAGAGGAAAAGCAAGTGAAATCGTAATTAAAGCACTGTCTGTGGTTCCTCTTAAAAACTAAGCTAAAAGGGATGACAGTCAAGGACTGCTGAGTTGAACTGAGATTTAACAGCAAATCTTCTCACTCATCCCCACATTAAATTTACTTTCCTTTCAGTCTGTACCCAGCTATTGTGCACTACTAATTTAGCCGTATGGCTAAGCTCCATAACAACAAAGCATTCAATTAAAGATAAGCTCTCACTTTGCTGCTGTAGTTCTTTTGCTCTCTTTCTCTCCCCCTAGTTCTCTCTTTAGCTTTCATCACTTCTCCGATCTCTACGCCTCTCCCCAACTCTGTGTACCACATTTGTGTTTCTCTCTATCTCGGTGATTTTCACTATGCCCTTATTTCTTAGTCTTTTCTTACCCTCCTTCTCTCGGCAGATGCCGTGTTGCACACTTGGCACAGTTTAGAGGTCAAGTTATCCTCTCTGTCCCCAGAGCTTGGAGGCAAGATGGATACTAAGTAGCAGTGCCTCTGAGATTAGGTGGAGTGGAAGAAGGACCCATTTTGAGTCTGCATATTGAATGACAGACCTTGCGCTTATAATTCTGTCAAAAGACAATGAACTATGGGGATACATACAAAACATTTAACTTATAAATTTAAGAAAACAAGTAGTATAACTTTGTCCTTCTGTCTCTTGGTTTCCATTAACACTAGATTTGAGTGCACGAGTCGATGCGCTGCTTCATGCATTTGACCTTATAGCTCAAGGCTTCCAGAGGACTAAGTTATGGGTTAGGAACACCCAACCAATATCTTATTTCCAATAAAGGACTGATGATTTCAGAAGTGTCGCTATGGATCAACCATAGACCTGTCTCCAGAGAGCGGCAGGATCTTTAAGCAGGAACCAAACTGAAGAGCCCAGTTTCTCATCCATGGGCTATGCTGATTCTTTTCCCTTTTTTGCCTCCCATTTCTTTTTTACAGACAAATGTCCATGAGGAAATTTTATAAAGACAGAGTGGTGAATCGAACCCAAGACCTTCCCTCACACCTGCCCAAACCTTCCTCCATCTGTGTTTCATCTCTACATCACACTTTCACTCTATTCATCACAACCAGTCATGGTGTCATCATATCGCATCAGTCTGTGTGTCAGCAGTAGTCCTCCAGCACTGGAGCGGGTAGCTATCCAACTGCCTGCATGACTCCAGGGCTCCACTCTATGTGCATGTGTCTATATTTGTGGATGAGTGTTGTGCAGCATCGTGTGTGTCTGTAAGCCAAAGCTCTGGGTTTACTTTCGGTGGAATATTCGACAACTGAGGTTTTACGTGGGTTTAGTAATTTAGTTTAATTTATATTTACTACTAGACAAATGAAACACCAATAGATGGGAGAGAATTTATTGCTTTAATTTAGGGACATATGTATTTTATATTAATATATTCTACAAAGGAATAGTTTTTATACCAAACTCTGATTAAGCAGGCTCAAAAGACTCTATTAGCTGCCCTTAGCTCAACATGCCAAGCTCATCAGACCTGCCTCTGTCACAGTTAAATATGTAAAAATAATCCATAAAAATCTCATTTTGGTATGCTTTTTTATTTTTTATTTATTTTTTGTTGCTTACATTTCAATGTAGTATATACTAAAACCATTATTCGCCTCAGGCACAGTGAATTTCACTGAATTAAATGTTGACATTCTCAGAGCCTATTAAGTGACATCCACCTCACCTACGGCGAGCGTTTCCTGATTTTATGGTTCAAGCAGAATTTCAAATTTGTGCTTGTAACTATTTTCCCTGCTGTAAAGTGCTTAATTTAGCTTATCGTGTAATTACCTTCATTGACTAAGAGCAGGGGAGTCTGTGTGCAGGCTGCAGTTGGAATTGGTAATAGCAGCCGTAGAATGTTTTTACTTTGTGTTAAAAGGTTTAGTAATACACAAGTAATAAGAATAGCTGTTGATATATTCCAAATTTCAAGTATTACATTTTTTATAAGGTGTTAATTGATGTGTTAAATGTGTTTACTGACACTCTATGTTGTTTGTGTTATGTTTAAATCGGCCAGTCGTTAAAATCATCTGTCAGAAATTTACATTGATTACACTTAACCCATTAAACTCCCATGACCCTTGACCTATATTACTCACTTTTAAACCTGTCAGCCTTTTCTTTTTGTTTAATTGCAGTTACTGAATAATGTGCTTTATGCTATATGATCAGTAACAGTAACATGAGTTTATTAGGTTAGAAATAACCTCATGTGTACATGAATTTTGCTCTGATTGGTTAGGTAGGTATATAGGTTGGTATATATCAGGTATAGCAATATTCAGGTAATTACAATATACATTGTTGGTGAGATGGTGTGTATAAACCCTGTGGATTTAATGTTAGTGATACAGGTCTCCTTCACTTTCACTGATAGCTGTATGCGCTATTTTGTATTAGAAAAAGGGGATACAGAATTAGACATGGTGAAAAATTAAGATGTATAGAGCAATAGCAATATGATGACCACCTGTACATGTTTCTCATGTAGGTGTGAAACGAGGGGTATGCTCGCAAATCAACCACTTCCCAGAAGATGCTGACTTTGACCATGATGGAGCAGAGTATGTCTTACGTAAGAGACTTCTCTTCTTTGTTGGTATTACATTGAGCACTGGTGAAGGCTCCTAAGGAGGATTAGGTAAAGGAGTTGTAACAAATGATATATTTATCATGATGTCAAATTTAGTTTTGTTAAAATCAGACTAATGTCCCTTAATGCCTAAAAGATAACAATCCAGTGTTTTGTTGTGAATTATGGGATAAGTCTGATAAATGACTTCAGGGAAGCGCTGTCACTATTGATTACGGCTGATGCACACGCAAACACTCATACATGCATGAGTGCACACACGCACGCACACACACACACTGGCATCCGATTGATATTCATGTCATGTCCTTTAGCTGTGCCAGCAAAGCTAGTCCCAGATGGGGTTTGGGACTCTAGAGGAACAGCAGCTTGTCTCCTGAGGCTTTTTCTGCAGAAAAAAAGATGAAGCCACATTAAGAAGACATGATTTAATTACTCTACAATTACAGTCTTAAGATAATTAAGATTTTTTTTAAACAAAATATTTATTGTTTGACAATTCTCTCAACATTTATTTTTGTACCTAATTTTTAATGTTCTCTGGCTATAGAATGAAGTGAATGTTTTTAGTACCATTTTCAGCCTATGTTTTCTCCCTCCCTATCTCTCTCTGTAGGAGTGGTTCGGGCTTCAAATATTTTCCCTATTCTTAGTGCGATCTTATTACTGATGGGAGGAGTGTGCATTGCTGCCAGTCGCTTCTACAAGAGCAAAAGGAACATCATACTGGGTGCCGGCATTCTGTTTGTTGCTGCAGGTTTGAAATCTTCCCATTGTTATGTCTGTGTGATAGCTACATACATGGAGGTGACAATATATTAGACTTGAATATAAACTTATTGGCTGTTAATGGCTAATTTTTCTTGATTTATTTATGAGAGGTTTGCTGTAGTCAGTAATGTTATACCTAAAAAGAATCATATATGATGGTTGAACCTGATGTGTTTTGGCTGTTTTAAACATTAAAATAATTGCAGGTCAAAAGAGTCAAAAGAGACCTTAGTGGGGCTGTATTTAACACAGACATTGTTAAGTCCAAGATCAGAGTCTTAAACACCATCAAAAAATTTTCAAGGTGAAGCTTTCAACTCAAGTGCATGGCTTAATTAGTGCATTGCACCATTAGGTTATGTGCTGCAGAAGGAAGAATCACTTTTTGCTTAATCCTACTATGGTCATGGGGAAGCTGAGCCAACATGGGGCGAAACACGCTCACACACACACACACACACACACACACACACACACACACACACACACACACACACAGACATTTACACTCACACCTAGGGGCAGTTTGGAACAGCCAATTAGTCCAATATGCATGTCTTTGGACTGTGGGAGGAAACCGGAGTACCCAGTCGAAACCACACAAGCATGGGGAATACATGCAAACTCCACACAGAAACACCCTCACTGAGTGTGGGACTTGAACACAGGGCTTTCTTGCTGTGGGGTGGAAATGCTAACCACTACACAACCATGCCACCCTCTTCAATACAGTGAAAAACACAGTAAATATTTTAATACAATTCCATATTTTTGTGTAAGCTTAGGTTGGTATCTGGCATGTTATTACAAATTATTTTTACTTATCAGGTTCCATTATAATTAGGATAAAAAATGTGAGTGAATGGAAAAGATTTCCCTCTAAAGGGACAAGTGAAAATGCTCCACACAGCATAAGAACCTCCAGGTTTTACTTAGATGAGCTACTGTGAAGATTAGTGTGTAATCTTTGAGGGTACATAGATCATCAATGGTTTATATCCAATTGCACTTTTTTGTATAAGAAAAAGCAACCCATCTGAAATGCCCTAAAAAGCCTCTGTGTTGACAAATTTACCTGTAGGTTTGAGCAACATCATCGGTGTGATTGTGTACATCTCAGCAGCGCTAGGTGACATCTCTCCAAAGAAGGATGAAGATAAAAAATGGCAGTACTCTTATGGCTGGTCCTTCTACTTTGGAGGCCTTTCGTTCATCCTGGCTGAGATGGTGGGGGTGCTGGCCGTAAACATCTACATTGAAAAGAACAAGGAGCTGCGCTGCCGCTCACGTACTGATATCTTCAAGAGCACAACAAATGCTGTGCTACGCCTTCCTAGCTACCGCTTCCGCCGCCGCTCCTCACGGTCCAGCTCACGCTCGACCGAACCATCAAGGGGCTCACGGGACCCCTCACCTGCTGCTGGTGGCCCACCAGGGAGCAAAAGCTTTGGTCTACCCCCGTCAGCACTGCTCTCACAAGGACCTGTTTCCGTTTCCACTCTGCCCAATCCACACTCACACTCTCGCTCACACTCAGCCCTACCAGGAGGTGACATCTCGCTGTACACGCTGTCCCGAGACCCCAAACTAGGCGCACTTGGGGCTCTGGGTGCACCTCCTCTGTATGGCACAGTGGATCGTGCCACCCTCTACCAGTTGCACAACTGCTTTCCTAAAGAAAGTGGTGGAGGAGGAGCAACCATGATGATGAGTGGCACGCTGCCCTCTCTCAAGTCCCACAATCCAGCAGGAGTGCAGAATTCGTCCAGTGGAAACTCAGCACCCTCGTCACAACCACCGCCATTCTCTTCCTCTACAGTGGAGAGGGAGAGAGGGATGGGTACGCTCGACAGGCTGGCCAAGCCCGAGAGCAATTCCAACACACTGAACAGGAAAACCACACCAGTGTAGGTGGAGATCAGAAGAGAAGAAAATGCAAATCCTGTATAGTGGAAGATGAATCATGGTTGGGTTTAAATTAGCAAAAGGTAAAAAAAGGTGGTGAAATGATATATTCCTTCTGTCTCCCTGTCTGAAATTATTTCCTGTTTCACATTATGGAAGATCAGTTTCAGACAAAAATGTAACCACTGAAGATTCATAACAACAACTACAACATTCATTTAGTTTTATAACATTTATTTTTTTTTCTTCGAAAATGTGAACTACGATCATTGGATACTGTACTGTGAAGTTTACCTTTTTTTTTTTTCTAATAGAATTGAAGCGAGTGGTCGTCCAAGTGCATTCTTAGAGGGTTTGTTGTTGTTGTTGTTGTTTTTGTTGTTATTATGAGAGAAAAAAAAACTAGCTTTTTATGTTGGAAATGATTTTCAAGACATCAACTGTGATTCTGATTCAGTGGATACTGCAGAAGCATGAGTGTCTATTATCTGTGTAAGAAAGAAAATATTATTATTATTATTATTATTATTATTATTATTATTATTATTATTATTATTACAACTATCATAAAACAACTTTGTAGAAATCATCTGATTTATTTTTGGAATGGATTTCTTTTCTACCCTTTGATATCATAATATTAAGTGTTTATTCTTAATATTGTCTTCCAGTTCTGTTGACAGAAGAAATTAGTAATTGATGGACTGAAAACTGCTGACTGAGTGTTGAAATTGAAAATTTTTAATGAATTTATCATCCTACCATTATTTTTGTTATGATCATTAGTAGCTGTGAAAGTAGCAGTAATCTTTTTTTCGGGGCATTACAAATTACCAGATCCCTCACTAGGACAAAGAGGGAGAAAAAA
>JAQMYF010000001.1:32542605-32564786 GCA_030014195.1 Neosilurus mollespiculum
TGTGTGTGTGTGTGTGTGTGTGTGTGTGTGTGTGTGTGTGTGTGTGTGTGTGTGTGTGCGTGTGTGTGTGTGTGTTAGTGTTATATAATTATTCAAAAACATAAGACTAATATTAATGATGATGATAATAATAATAATAATAATAATAATAATAAATCTAAATCAGACAATGCTGTACGTATCCATTTTAAGGAAGATTGATTTGCTCATATAGTCAAAACAAATGAAAATATCAAAACTTCTTTAACAAATTAAGATAAGTAAAGTCTGAAGATGATCCTGAACAAAAATTGGATCACACTTGGAAAAAAGATTGGTCTAATGAGTTCTGACAAGATGTCTGGCATATATTTTTGAGAACACTAAGAGAAAGTCACTTTTTTTTTACTTTTTAGAACAGAAGACTGGGACAAGTGGGAAGACTGAATTGGTAAAAGAGCACTCTTTAGATGATTGCAAAAAGGTAAATTTGATTATTACAGTGCCATCTTAAGGCCAGTGCATGTCATTTTATGGGCATGAGTAGTGGGTGAAAATTCCAACCCACCAGCCAATGTTGGTGAGTCTAGTCTTTATAATTCTTGCAGTTTTAGTATCAAACAATAATAAGAACAACAAAATCAGTAAGGTTCCAGCATGACTGCTTGCTGTGTGTACGCATACATGACTGCAGATGTAACATCAGCATGAATAAGCATTACTAATATGAGTCAAAAAAGCATTTTTAATTTTAATGAATACCTAGACTGGGGAAAAAAACATAGTTGGATGTGCTGCTATAAAATAGTAATAATAATAATGAACAGTGGGTTGTCTGATGGTGTACCATGTTAAAGTTGATTAATTTGATAGAAAGCACTTTCTAAATTTTTTATTCCTATAATACCACAATGATTAGCCGACATTACCAACTTTTAATCATTAAAGAATGACACATTGTTTACTGTTCATGGTGAAGGACACCTGCAAAAGAAATTAGATCTTAGATCTGTTTATAGCTGTTAGATTAGATCTAACAGCTATAAACAGATGCTCCTTCACTAGCATTTCAAAATTAGTAAACCAAAAGGATGTTATGGAGAGCCTGCAAAGCCCTCTGCCCTAAAGACTTTCCCATGTCTGAAAACTTTAGAAGCGCAAAGCACAGACATTTGAGATGCCTGGAAAAATGCAAATTACTTCAATGATTTTTTTTTTACTAGTTTATGGAGCATCCACTACACAAATCCCAATATAAGCTGTTGATATATAAACAGTAGTGTATTTTATTAGAACAAGTGAATTATGATTTACAAATGAATTACAGCCAGCAGTATAGTCAGAGCTGCTGCTCAACACCTTCTGACCAATCAGACTCAGTTTTGTCAGTGCTGTTGTGGAATTAACAGATGCCTCTGCATATCCTCATAACATTTAATCGATATTTGAATAATTTGAGTAAAAAAACACAACTCTTCAGGGCTAAATACTGGGGGGAACCATTCAACCTGAGATATTAATTTTGCCAATTCAATTCCATTAATATCAATTAAACCATTAGTTATTATTGGTTGTTGGTTGCTAGTTATTACATTTTATTTTTGTCATGTTCTCCTCATGGTCCACTAGCTGTATGTTCTATGTGCACTATGGAAAAAAAAAGTTGTTTGTACGAAGTCCTGTCGCCATAAAGGAGATACCAGTAAAGTTTCTTGGTGCAAGCCACACAACACTATTCTATCTAATCAGCAATATGGGCATTCTGGTTAACGCACAGCACAAATGTGCACTGTTGATGATTGACTAAAGGGAAGATCGGGGTGTCATTGTTAGGGCTGTTGCCATGATGACTGCCTGGTTAAGCTATCCAGTGGAAAGGCAAACTGTTAATCTGCCTATGAGCTACTGACTGATAGGAGTCATTGTCATTACCATGAAGATAAGTTTTACCAAAGAACTTTACTTCACTAACATCCACATTTCCAGATGATGAAACAGCTATAATAAGGTTGTCAGTTGAGCCATACAGTATAGCTTTGTTTTTTATTATCTATAAAAGGAAAGAATCATGAAGTTTATATACATAACTGCAGACCCTTTGGTAGAACAATGATCCTCTATAAAGAGCACCTTTCTACCAGAGTTACACAAGCCTGAAAACTACAGAAAAAAACTATAGGACAGGACCATTTCCAGATATTTCTAAGTAAAATTCAGTAGTTTGGAACTCTTAGAGAGTGCTGGTACAGCACACTAAGCTAGAGAAGGCAGGTCAAAGACAAACAGTGAAACACTCACTCCAACACAGGCTAAAATTAACCCACACGGAATCTCATCATATGCAGAACCCATGTGTCTAACCATTACCTACTTCTGTAAAAACATGACACTTATAGCCACAAGAGCAGGATGAACACTGATAGAAAAGATTCTGATATGTATCAGGAAAAATGGGGGATTGATCAAACTGGAAGACTTTAAATAAATCTTCAGGTCAACCAAGACTTTAGATGAATACTCAGGAGATTTGTTTTAACAGTTTAACATGCAGGCCTAATAGAAGAGATCAGTTATCATCCCAGTAAATATCATATGTCCCTATGGGTGTTCGTACGTGTGGAAGCATGCTCTCTCTCACTCTCACACACACACACGCACACGCACACACACGCACACTTTATCTGAATATCTTTTCAAGAGTGTTATTTTAGCTTCATTTTAATAACTGGACTACTAATGGATTATTACTACAGATAATTAATATTATGTCTCCCTTATCACAAAAAAAGATATAAAAATTTAAAAAACACCCACCCCCAAACACACACACACACACACAAATACCTAAGAGTCTTTTTTTTTTCTTCTTTTTTTAGAAATGCATTTCAAGGCATGAAACAAACAGCAAATGGAGCAAGAGCCATTTTTTATTGAATAGAATGCAAAATACACTATCAACGATCCACTCACATTTTCTACACAGTATTCACTATTTCCTCACAGTTCTGCAGAAAGTACACAGTAAGGCAGCTACTTTTTCTCCTACAAGCTGTCATGTCAAAAAATACTTGTTTTTAACTATATACCATACACAATAAATGAAAGTAACACACATACACTAATACATGTAACTGAGATCATTATTTTTTCATCAAATAGTTAAAACCAGATATTAACATTTAAGTAGTGTAATGAAAATTCTGACCTGTAGCCTGGCTGGGGGTAGATCTGAGGATCCTGTACATGAAGCACCATACAAAGTGGGAGATAGGGGAGAGACAGAGCAGGCAACAAGGGGAGAGGGAGGGAGAGACACAAAACGGGTTGGGGGGGGGCAATAGGCAGACTGGCGTCTTGGGGTGGAAGTAGAGGGTAGAGCAATGATGTGAATCTGAGCTTGCTTTCGGGCTTCTACAGTGTAATCTGTGTGTATGAATTTAGGCCTCACGCTAATCAGACCTGGATTTGATGCAGCAAAGGGGAGGTTAAAGTGTACAAAGGAAGGTGTGTGAATTTGAGAGTGGCAGTCAGCACACATACATTTATATAAGTGTGTGTGAAGATTCTATTTTCAACAGCCACCTGTTAATGACATTAAGAGCGCGGGAGTTACAGTTGCAGAGAGAGCGCTGCTAGAGCACTGGGCAGAGAGATGTAAGCTTTAGTCACAGAATATAAAATAGGAACAGGAAAGACTAATTGCAGGAAGAGAATTCCACCATTTGAATTAACAAGATAAGAAATGCTTAGGTTAAATAATAAACAAATAGAGGTAAATCATTATCTGCTTTAATAAATGTTTAAAAATTCATAATGAGCAATATGAACAAAAACTACAAGACACATTTGCTGTGAAATTCGGTGACAATTATTTATCCTTATCCACACCTGTCAAAATATGACCTTATCTCATTTTTTCATATTTTGTGGTTAAGACCACTGTAGCTTTCAGCCCTTCAGTTATTGGTTATTCTTGGCATTAAGGGACCTAATGTAAAGTAAGAAAACATTTCCTACATCATGACACCACTACCAACACCCTGAACTGTTAACTGAATGTAGATTGGGTCCATAGATTCCATCTGCTGATGACAAATCTGTCCTATCATCTATTTGCCTCAGCAGAATTTGAGATTCATTAGAGCTTCAGTCTTCAACTGTCCAGGTTTGTTCCCACTGCAGGCTCACATTCCTGTTCTTGGCTGATGGAAGTGGAAATTAATGTCCTTATGCTATTGTAACCCATCCAGATTTACTGTATTTTCTGACACTTGTACATTCCTCATGGCTGTACAGCGTGGTAGCATTATCTTCTTTTAAAGACAGTTTGAAGTCTCTCATCAGCAAGGCATTTCTGCCCACAGAACTGCTGCACACCGGATACTTTAGTTTTTCCATACAGTTCTGTGTAAACTCTACAGACTCATTAATGTGAAAACCAGGCAGTCCCACCTTCTGAAATATTCAAACTAATCTGACACCAACCATGCCATGGATAGAATAACTGAGAGCAGATGCTTGAGATTTGGGTGAATAAGCAGAAATGCATGTTTCTAACTAAAGCACTCAGAGAGCGCAGACCTCCGCCAAGGCCGTTCAGTACCCCCATATGCTATTGTAAGAAATGCAGCATTTTTATAAATGTAACATTTGTTTGATTATTTGAACCCTACAATGCAAACGCACAGCCATTTATATGATTGAATTGTGTATAGGGCCTGCCTTGAATAAGACGCCTTGTACTCAGATGAGGAAGTATTAATAATTGGATTATTTCTGTGGTAACTGACCCAAAAGTTGTACAGAAAGGTAAAGGATTGAGATTACACCATGAACACAAAAACACTCGGAGCAGTGGGCTGCCACACACATTGGGGCACCTGGAGAGCAGTTGGGGGTTAGGTGCCTTGCTCAAGGGCACTTCAGCCATGAATGTGGAGGAAGGGAAGGTGCAGCTCACTCCACCACCGCCACACATTTTTCCTGCTGGTTTGAGAATCGAACCTTGGACCTTTGATGAGAACTTACATTTGGTCTTGTGTACAGACAGAAATGCTAGTTTTGACAATCAACATTAATTTTGGGCAGCCTTTCAAATTCAGTCCTGAGGGCCTAATCCTACTGCATCCAACTCAAAGACAGTTTAAACAAGCTATGCTTCATCTGATATGTTGACAGAAGGACAAACTTCACTGTGGTACCCACTGTAGAAGTGAACCCCTTGATTTAATAAAATCAAAGCATTTTTGACCAGGAGATTCTTTTATTTATGAATTTGAGAAATCACATCCTCAAAAAATGGAATACTAAGCAAAATTACAACTGAAGACAGAAACCCCTCAGCAATAACTGACAGAGTCACATTTTGGTGCCCCTTCTCTTAAAATAGTCCAAATACTGACAGACCCATTGGTGTCACACTAAAATGAAATGAGAAGAGCTTCAGCGCAGGTTGCAGTAAGCAGTAATGCTGACTTGTGATAGAAACCCTTCTGAGTAATTAAACGCGATTATAACCAGTGACTTGAATGGTTCTTGTAACATGGTTAATACAAGATATAACTTATAGGAAAAAACAGCAATGGACATAGAGGGGGGGAAAAAAACCAAAAGATGTTCATTTTATTTCACTGAGCCTTAGAACCAATCAGCTGAAAACGTCTTAGGAGCGAAAAACTAATACGATACAAAATTGAGAAGACATTCCATTCTTTATAGAAATAAAGAAGGATAGACAATGCTAATAAACTTGGGATAAACATATAGAGCAGAATGTTTCAGTACTGGGATTCTTCTATATACAAAGAAAGCAAGTTACTGTGTGGTCTCTCATGTTAACTGTACTATTTATGCTTCAGTCAATTTATTCCACCATTAAAGTCCAAACACAAGCAACTGCTCCTTTTCTTTTCTTTTTAGGGAAATAGTATAACTCCAAAATACTCCTTTTATGGTATGTGGATTAAAAAAATCATTATCATCATCTTTAATATTATTATTATTATTGATGATGATAAAATCATGCTTTGCCCCAAAAACCTTTTTTAATCCATTTCCATGTAACTCTCTCAAACCTCCTCCTCCACCTCTGACTCCTCCTCAGGAGATCCTGTCCCTCTCTGTGTGACCATTGGAGAAGAATGAAATGAGCAGGAGGTTTGAAAAAACAAAGCGCATATCTCTTCCTTCACACACATCAAAAAATATGAAAAAGCGAGTTGGCGTGTAGCAGGATTTCGGTTTGACGGCAAACTTAATTTGTTTTCAGACTCAGCCGCAAGGTGACAAAGTTCACAGTACCACACCTGGAAGTGATGTTCAAGAGTATTTTTATGCTAAAAATGCTTCACTCCATCTCATAGCCCTGAAAACCCAAGCACACACACATACACAAGACAGGGAACTGAAAATACCATACATTCCATCAAGTCTCTAAACCTTTACTTTGTCCAGCTCTACCAAAAGTCTCGGCGGTGGTAGGCATCAGGGTCGCAGTATTTGTTCACCACCACTCTGTTGGCAAATTCCTTGCCTGTTAAGCCCTGCATGGCTTTCTTAGAGTCAAATACAGACATGAACTCCACGAAGATCTGCACAAATACAAACAGAAACAACAGAGCTTGGACACGAAGTAAGATTTTTATTTTATTTATTTATTTTTTTTGCTTTAATCCATAGAAGTTACTGCTTTTCACAAAGTGTGTTTGCGCGTGTGTACCTTGCCAGTCCCTGGTACCTCGAGGCCGTCAACAGGCCATGGAATCTCTATACTCTTCACTTGGCCGTAATATATTTTTATTTACAGAAGAAACAGTCAGCTGATATTATGTCAATAATGGAGTGGCCAGCACATTCACCAGATCTTGACTTGATTGAGCTGTTATGGGAGCAGCTTGACTGTATGGTACATAGGAAGTGCCCATCAAGCCAGTTCAACTTGTGGTAGGTGTTTCAGGAAACATGGGGTGAACCGTCTTTGTCTTACCTTGACAAACTGACAGCTAAAATGACAAAGTTCTGCAAGGCTGTAATAGCTGCAAATGCAGGATTTTAGACAAAATTTGAAGAACATGAATATTTGAAGTAAAAATCATTATTTGTAACCTTGTTGATGTCTTAACTGTATTACATATTAATTTTGCAACTCATTTGTTGGATGTGTATATTTTCATGGAAAATGTGAAATTTTCTGGGTGACCCCAAAGTTTTGCATGGTAGTGTATATACTGTATATTAACAACATTTGGAGCTTAACGATATTCAGATGTTGTTACGTGTTTTGAATAAAACAAACATTCAAATTATTTTTATACGGTAAAGCTTTCACTGGTAGGAACATCATTTTTTTTACTTATAACAAACCTAGATACACTTAGAGGATCTGGCTCAACTTCTCCTTGTAGAACAACAAATTTATAAGGATTTCAAAAGGGATTATATTGTAATGCAACCAGGTTTTGTGTTAAAAATCATAATGTCATACAAGGACTCCTGCAACCCCAGCCACACAACAACCCCAGAGCATTACTAATCCTCCAGTATATTTTAAACCAGGTGTGAGATGATTTGCATTGTATGAGAATGCATTGTATTTATTGCTAAACATGCTTGAGGGAATTCTGGACACATCTAACCTCAAAGATGCTTGGAGAAGTGAAATCTTTTTAATGCTCTTAAGTGGCATATCAGGAAAGCGTTCGCCTTATCAGCCTATTATCCATTGTTTCAGGGGACGAGGGGTTGCAGATCCATCCTAGTGACACTATCCAATCATAGCCCTCCACAAGTCCATGCATGCATTATTTATTATGCATGAATTAGGAAATAATTTAAATATGCTTTGTATAGTATGACAGATGGAAAATATATTTTAAACATATGTGCCCTTACATTTATATCCTACTGAAACAGTCCTATTCCTGAGAATAGGAATGCCTTCATGGTCCTTCTGCACTTTGTTATTAAATATTATGGCAACTGTGTGGTGGGAACTGTAATAATCCAGTTTGAGTGACAAAGTGCTGAAGGAATGTGTGAGGCTGCATACATCTGCCCCTGTTACCTGTCCTGTGGTACTAGAGGATACTAGATTTAGTCCCACTGTATACATGAATACTAAATGGGTTGACAAAAACTGACATAGAAAACGAACAGACACACCGGGTAACAACTGTATCATTGCAATACATGCACACACATACACACACACACCACAGTAGCTTACCAGTGCAGTATTCTTGGACCCAACAGTGGCTCTCCAGACCAGAAGTTTCTTGTCCCCAAACTGCATGCCATTGAGCCCAGCAATAGCTTGCATGACAGAAGACCGGAGAGATTACAACATCCAGCACTTTGTACTTGAAAAAAAGAATTTGCCTTGAAATAAAGGGTAAATCTAGAGACAAATACATGTTTAAAATAAAATTGACAGTAAGTAAAAAAAAACTGTAATAAGAAAGGGGTTGCAGTCTATATCAGCTACTTTACACAATTGCCTGAGAAGTAGGGAAAGCTATTTTGTGATGGAGAGAATTACATTTTCTTTAAGATTATAAAAGGAGAGATTCGGATAATTGGATTGGGTTTGCCGCTTCCATTCAACCTGGCCTTTTTGCACTATAAATGACTGAAATGGCATATTTCTCTTGAACACATATTCACACTATTGGAACAGGACACACCCAGTTGATCTCTCTGATATTTATTGTTGTTTTTAATGTCTTTTTGGTCCTTTTTTAAGAAGTAGCCCTCCTTAATGCAATGTTACATTGTTGATCAGTTATTGCATGGGAAAGGCCAATTATGAGACTTGGCCTACAATCAACCTTGAAAAAGTAAGTCAAGGTCATATTCCACTGAACTCATGTCACTCGAAATGGAGTTGTGCTTAAAATATGAAGGTCTTTTATTTTACCAATTACTAATTGCACCGCATAGTTTAGTTAGAATTAGGTCAAGGTCATAATAAAGTCATGCGAAAGGGTGTTTGGGTACTACTTTTTAAAATATGTGACAAGCTACAGCATGTAACGGATTAAGTAGGAGGTCTAAACACTGGGATATTCATATATTTGAAAAGAGAATTTAATATGTTAATATGTTTCAAAATGATGTATAACACATTATACCATGAAAATTGACTGAGTTACATCACTTTGTATTTCGCTAATCAGGAAATGCTACCTTTGAGAAAATAGCAATTACAGTTACAGAACCATTTTCTTAATGTCCGCTTTTGAAACTCCATAACATCTATACATTGAATGAATCCAGCTTTCGACCAATCAGCCCCATCTTCCTAGCGTCTTCCTAACAACAGATGAGTTCTATTTACACCTAGTTATGTCTGCTTAGAGGCTTCTCAATAGTTTACCATTATATGATTTGGGGAATCCTTCTGGGATTCCATAAGTAGGGACAGTATTCTGGTACCGAATATGGATAATAAGGAAATTCCCTGCGCAATCAAGAAAGCAGTTTGAGAATCCGCAACATAAGTGGATATTTTCATTGCTTTACAACAACTTGGACATGGAACCCTTTCTTAAAAAAGTATTTTAGCACGGATAGATTGTGTTTATGGATATTTGAACTTGGTCATGTTGAAGTTGAATTACTTTGGCTCTTACTCAAAACACTATCTTGTAACTTAATCCAGGATTATGCAGGAGGGGGTCACTGATGTTCAGTAATCATGCGGTGAAGGTGCGTGATGGACAGACTGACCTCTCTTAATATTCTGTGTTGGTGAGGTAAAATATTATACATGGGAAACACGTATGGATGATGTTTGTGAGTTTAAATTATAATGAGTATAGTACACTATTGTTGCCTTAAAAGAAAAAAAAAAAACCAAAACTAAAATTACTAAAAAGAAAAGAAAAAAGGTACAGACACTTAAAAAGCCCTTTTATGAAAGTCTGTAAGAGTGCTTTATTCCACAGCAATTCCACTGTTACTCACAGTTTCAACATTCCTAAACTCTTTCATATTCATTGTCATTACTGCATTTTATATAAATCTATAAATTGTGCATTTTCAAAGGTTATTTTAATGTGGCACTAGTATTATGGTGGTATTTTCTGAGCAGACCCGGGTATGGTGATACCATATAAGAACACAGCTTTAAATATTATGTTATGATGATTTTCAGCATATCGCTCACTCCTGTTCAGTTTGCTTGAGAACTCCTGACATTAATACACCACACAGGGTGCATATTAGCAGCAGCTGAGGACCTATAACTGCTCAAGAAGCAGAAACATCAACTTCCATGACAACACAGATGACTCATTCAGCCACATTTTAAAAAAGCTTAAGTGCAAGTAAATTTCTTCCAGTACTAAAGCCTTTCCACAAGGTCAATAAGAAATTACAGACTATTCATGAAGCCAGTCCACTTCTTAATACCAAGGTCATTCACAAGTGTAATTCAGCAAGGGTACAGGAGTACATGCATGTTTGATTACTTCACATACACATAAGATGCTTTAGAATCACCTGATCGCTGACATTGACATCAACGTATTCACAGAAGGCGTAGCCTTTTGAGAGACCAGTGGCACTGTCCATCATCAGGTTAAAGGCTTTCAGAGGACCAAACGAAGTAAACAATTCTTTCACCTGATACATAAGAGTCAAGTCAACAGTTATTACAATTAATCACCTCCATTTATAGTACAAAATACTGAAAATACTGAAAAAAGATCCAGTTGTCAAAGCTACAGAGTTGTTAATTATATTATAACAAAATTAAGTTCAGAGTACAGAGAGATGCGTCTACATATTTAGCAATAGTGCACTGTTACCATGGCATTGCTGTGGTAACACACCAACCTGGTCGTCGTTGAGGTAATTAGGAAGCCCACCAATGAAGAGCTTATGAGCCGAGTCGGGCACCACAGTGGAAAGGACACCTGGCATGAAGAAAGGGAAAAATAATAAAGTAAGAACTATGGATATTTAATTTTAATATTCAGAAATTTGCAAGTTAATGAACGGATTGTACAGCATTGAAAAGAGGGAAAGAAATGCATTTCATGTGGTGTAATCAATCTTTTTTCCTCTGCAGTTATACTTTCTTCTTGTATGTGGTATCAACACAATATTTAACACCTGCAGTCTGAAAAACACAAATTCAACAAATGTACTGGCCTCTCAGACAGTAACATGCATTCTGGACAAAGTGAATAGTTTTGAATACAGGTGTGAAGTGGAACAAATAGCATGTACACAAATGGCGATATTTTATTCATATAAACTGCATAAACAAGCATAATTACTAAATATATGTTTATATGTATTGGAGATGCATAATATATTTATTTTATGAACATAATTTTGTTTTTATATATGACTCTTTAGTTCCAAATAGGAATGTTAGGCATTATTTGTCTTGTTTATCTGACTGTGTCACTCCGTGACACTAGCTTATTATTTCATTAAAGAATAAAGTTATCGTCTTCTGAGATACTAGTCCTTCATACCTTTGCATTGTTGGGTAAAGCTTATTTGCTTTATATACAGGTTCACAGAGTTATGGAAGCAAAGTACATGTGTCATGTTGGCATGTCCATTTTGTGTCACTCGATAACACTGATTTAATTATTTCATTATAGCCTAATAAATAAAGTCTGTCAACTTTGGTTTATTTTATGTGTCTACTTGTTGTGTTCTCTCTGTGCTTAAGTGGGTTTTCTCCAGGTACTCTGGTTTCTTGCCACAGTCCAAAGACATGCACATTAGGCTAATTGGCTGTTTCAGATTACCCGTAAATGTAAGTGTGTGTGTGTGTGTGTGTGTGTGTGTGTGTGTGTGTGTGTGTGTGTGAGTGAGAGATGGTCCGACAAGCTGTTTAGGGTATACCCTGCCTTCGCCCAATCTTGGCAAAGATATGTTTCAGCCTCCCCACGACTCTAATAGGATTAAGAGGTTCAGAAAATAAGTGAGTGGCTGAATGGTATACAGGGGTATATTATTAACAAAATTTTTACTTTGATTTCAGAGTTCTGCTAATATGGAGTGTAAAATGAAAGAGTGCAGTGTGCTATGGGCTTTTCACCTTGCGCAATATTTTTCACATGATCAAGCACTCAGTGAATCTCTGACTGCAAAGACAAAACCAAACTTTTGCCTAATATACAGCACTGTGCAAAACTCTTAGGCACCCTATTTGTTTAGTATAAATGTTGACACCTTTTTTAATGACTTTACCACGTCAGGACACAAACATTTCATATTTTCAAACACTGTTTTTTCAGAACAAAATTAAAGGTTACAGGAAAAGATTTTGTCAATGAAGAAATCCATATATTACATAAATATATCTGCACTCAGAGACAGTGAAGATGACTTTTCACTGCTGGTGATATAAACTCTCTTGCTGCAATTATTTAGGACTTACAGTTGTGGTATAACCAAGAAGACTACATGTTGGACTGCAATGGAATTTTTCTTATATGGTTTGTATTCTATGGTCTTACCCAAATGAGGATGGGTTTCCTCCTTGAGCCTGGTTCCTCTCAATGTTTCTTCCTTGTGTCAACTGAGGGAGTTTTTCCTTGCCACTGTCGCCGCGAGCATGCTCATTAGGGATGTGTAGGGGGTTGTAGAAAAATTCTTAGATTTCTCCTTAAATTAATTTTAATATGTAAAGCTATGCAATTTGACAATGTCAATTGTAAAAAGCGCTATATAGATAAAACTGAATTGAATTGAATTGAACATAAGAGACCACTTTCCAGACAAAATCTAATGATGGCTGCTTGGTTTTTCATGCAAATAAAGAAGCAAGTGTGACAGTCAACATCTCCAGGAGAACTGAGGCTGGTTCTGTGAGATGCTCACTAAAACTTATCTTATAAAACTCCACAAACCGTACCTGAGACTATTGCATTTTTAAAGTAAAGGGTCATCACACCCAATATTGACTTTGTTATATTTATAAATTATTTTATGCAGACATTAAATTATTTAGCCCTGTGAAGGCCTGGCGAGCTGTCCAGGGTGTAATCTGCCCTCGCCCTGAATCGGCTGAGATGGGCGCCCGCCTCCACGCAACCCTAATTAGTATAGTACTCATATACAGAAAATGAACGAATGACTGAAGTTAATTATTTTTACGCAACTATAAGTCATCTTTGCTCTACAGCTTTTCTTTGCACTATGGGTCTAAAACTGTAAATTGTTTTAGTAAGATACAACACACTATCAGTCTATTTAAAATGCTATTACGGGTCATTCTGTGTCAAATCATCAGATTTTTTTTTTTTTTTTTTTAATAAAACTTTCCACTACCTAGTCTCAAATTTTCTTTAAAAAAATTACACACATTTAAATTAACATTATGAAAAAAAGCTTAACCTGAAAATTTTATCAAGATCAGACAATTACTGATGATGTGATAGCTATTTAAATTTTGAAAAATGGTCACTTTGAGGTGATTTTTGAAACTGTGAGCTAAAATGGCATTTTCAATGCTCTATAAATCCTAAACTAAACACATATAGTTAGAACAACATGCAGTGTGTCCATTTCTGCTATTCAGGGTAAGATAAACCATAACTGAGCTTTAGCTCCCTAGAGTTAGGGTTGTTTTTCAACCCATTTCGAGACCCATAAAATATAGGGTTTTTTTTTTCATTACCAGGTTGGTCTAATTTATATTTTTTATAGAAATTTGCTCTCCAAGTCTATTAGTGTGCACAGTGCAGCTCAAAAAAATATTACTTTTACACATTTTCATCAGATTTCAAGGAGCCATATCTCTAGGGCTATATGTTACACAGACAGAACACATAACACAAATACGCTTTATATACTTGGCTGCAATGGGTAGAATAACTGAAGATGTGTTTAGCATACCCTGAGTAAAAAGAATTGAGAAAAATTTTATAAATTGCTATATCAATCTTTGTTGACTTTGCTCAAAAAGGTTAAGCTTTTTTCAAGATGTGGATTCAAATATATATTTTTAAGGAAAATCTGAGACTAGATGGTGGATACCATTTGATGATTTGACCTGCAATTACCCTTAATGACTTTATTTATTCAGCACATTTCTCACCAGACATTGTGGTCAGTAATATTTTTATCTGCTGGACAATTACACATGACATATACACTGCTTTCTCTCTTTGGTTAAAAACAAATGCACTTTGCAAATGTATACGATGCCTGAAATTATTTGATTATAGAGCAGGAAAGTGAGATATGATCACAAGAGGTCAGTCAGGACACATGTGCATGCAAAATGAACTCCAAGTGTGAACTGATGTGCTTAGAGGCATCCTCATCACCCAGTAAACATTTTACTCCCAGGTGTAAAAGGGGCCATAAATAACTTCTTTATGGTCAAGTGTGTTTAATGATCTGAAGGATAGTGCAGTTATCTGTGTGGATATTTAAGATAGTAAAGAATGAAAACCTGCGATGGCCTGGTGAGCTGTCCAGGGTGTACTCTGCCCTCGCCCAGAGTCGGTTGAGATGCCCCCCCCGGCAGAGGCTGACAGTCATGCGGTCGGTGGAGCTTCAGACTCTGTCCCTGGAAGATGATGCCATCAAACGCCATGGCCTGCGTTGTGGAGGGAACTAAACAGACCAACTTGGACCTTAGGGAACATTACACGTCACCTGATCTCAATCACCACATTTCAAATTAATTAATTTTCCCTTTTTTTTTTTTTTTTGGCTGATGCAATTTCTGTTAATTATTTTTCAATTTTAAAGTGTGACAATGATGACAGTGCCTGCTCCAAATCACTATGACAGACTGTGAGTATCCCTCTCTTTAATTCAGGCATTATCCATCTGGGATAATGTTTCTTAATTCCCAGATAGCAGACCAGTTGGACTGCACCATTCCCGTGTAGTGTATATACTAATGCCATATATATACTCATATACATACGGCATTTACATTACTCACTTTGCAAACCTGGAATAATGCTTGAATTGAAAGATGGACAAAAACAAAAATGTCTGCCAAGGTCCCTGATTCTGAAATCTTAAACTGAACAAAATGTCATCTCCAAGAATATAAAGAAAGCTATGTAATATTGCCTTGTCAAAGTAAAAAACGCTTTTTCAAACTTGAAACCTCTTTCACACATACAAGCCACCATAATCACCAAGCTCTAGGGAAACGCGGTGGTCGGGGAGCTGAACATACAATGGACTCCAGAGATCTTCACCAGGTGCCATGATCACCAAACCTCAGTGACAAAGTTTGCCTGTAAAAACTGGACTGGCAGCGATTGTGGCAAATGTGTCGAAATGCACTTCGGAACATACAAAAGGAGAAATACCATAGAGCACACAGACTGGACATCCAAAAAACTTTATCATCTTTTGCCAGACACTGGAACAATCCTCTCACTTAAAACTTAGATGTGAGTCTTCCAGGGAAGACGTGTGACGCCTGCACGAGCTATGAGAAATCTCAATATAAAAAAAATACATTACAAAAATAAAATATGAGGTCCAACAAGGTATTGACAATATTTTTGTATTATTGAAGTGTTACCAAATATAATTATTTCATTTTTATTTATAAAGTATTATAAGACTGTACCAGATTCACAAAAATAACATCAACTATTATAATATCACGTCTTTGCAGCCTCCGTTGTGCCTCCAATGTTTCTGTTTACTGGATTCTGGATCCTGGTTTTCACTGCCTCGTCCGCTGTACTTACAGCTCACCTGTTCTGCATTAATTATTTTTTTAATAACTCTTTAGGTTTCAATGGTTGCTCAAGCCCATCTATCTAGCATCACGTTAATCTGTCTGTTTGTACTCTCCTAGTGTGGTTCGTATCAAGCACGTCAGGCTCACAAAGCTGAAACGAGCCTCTGGGCTTTATCAGCTTCACTCGTCTGCTATACAGACATTATCTGCAAGTGTTTTTAAGTGTGTTCAAGTGAGTTTACGTGTGTTTCGTTTGTTTAGAGCAAACCTGAGTGGAAGTCTGTGAGCCCTTTTTCATTATTCAGTGTTTGTGTTTTCCACTTTCTATAATAATCTTCAGTGTTCCAGCTAGGTTGTTCACGTGAGTGCCATACTTTTTCATGCACCATGCCTTTTTACTTGTTATTTAAATGCTATTTTTATGCAAGCGCTTGTCATTATTTTTCCTGCCTCCATGACCCCGGTTTATAACGTTTAATCAGTGGGAAATGTTTTTTCTTAACCGAACAGCCATGTGCAGGGTGCATAAGCTCGCTTCAAGATGCTTTTCCCTGCCTCCATGACCCCTGCTTGACCCTGGAAACTACATACACCCCCTCGAAACCTTTCCTCAGCAGGAATTTTTTTTTTAAAACTTAGCGTCAACTCGACTTGTCTTCTGAGAAGTTTCTTCAGCAAATTGACTAATGACAGTAACGTGTAAGTTTCTATGAAGGGATTTAATTTTAATTACAGAACTTCAGACTAATCTAATGTGACTATATAGTATTATGGTTTATATTTAATTAACGATAACACTTAACTGAGAATCATAATGTAAAGATGTGCATAGTGGAGATATAGTGATCACTGTAATTTATAAGCGATGCAATGCTGAATAAAACTTCACTTAAACTGCATATTCTATGCAGAAAACATATTTCAAATTAAAGATTTATGAACAAAAACTGTCATATAATTATATCAGTTTGTATAATTATATTAGTGTTTAGTTAATGCACTGAATTGCTTTAATGTTTATAAAAATACTTTCAGTGTTTGTGTAACTGTTTTTCTGCTTAACTGTATTAAAGTATGCAACTTTTTTGTGTGAATGAATTAATATTTGTAATTAATGTTGATATATGATATGTAAACAGTAATCACAAATATTAATTTGTGCACACAAAAGTTGCCTACATCAATACAGTTAAGCAATTATGTTTGAAAAAAACCCACATATAGTTCAAATATATAAAAGTAAATTCCATAAAAAAATACTTATAACTTATCATACATACCACCAAAATTCATCAGAGAGAATGCAAGTTACACACAAGTAACACACACACACACACACACACCCCTCCCCCGTTATGTGTTGCGACAAAGTACTTACACCGTGCGGTGTGCCCTGTATTGCCCTATTGCACCATGCTCATCAAATCCTAGCTGGAACATTGAACTTCATTCTCACTGACTGCCTCCTGCATCTGCAGCTTCTCCTAACACCCAGCACGTTGACAAATAATGGTTTATTAAAGCCTTTCTACATGGTGGCTCTGCAGCTTCAAAATAAAAATGAATAAATAGATACAAAGAAATAGGGGTGGGTGGTATAAATAACTTTATATCATAGAAACACTATACATCACAATATAGTAATTTTCACCAATAATTCAATTAATGGCTTAAATGAACATACTGTACTTTCATCATGTTTTATTATTTCCTTCTCTTTTTGGAACAAATGAAAATAAAATCCAGACTAGTTTGGCTTCAGTCAGTGAGTACAATAGCAAAATCACAACATCGCCAAAAATTTGTATATCAAAAGAAAAAAGAAAAACAGGCTTAAGTTTTCCTGCAGACTTGATGGTTCATTTAAAAGGCTGTCAAAAAAAACTAGTGTGTAAATATCTGGTACTCTAGCGTCATGCTTACCAGAAAAACTACTTTACAGTTTTACAAGTTTTGAAATGCTCATCTACATGTATGTGGTGCAGCTTGACCACATGCCGGTTGCTGTTTCAAAATAAATTACATTATAAAGCTCCCTGCATTCGCCACATTAATATGCAAACTGAATGTCAGTGACACATTTGATGCTAAGCATTACATACCTGGGGTCACTGGAGATGACTATCTCTCTAAATCCCGGCTTTTCAATGGTATGAATCACGACTGTGTCTCTACATTTACATTCATGCCATTTGACAGACACCATTATGCAGTTTCTTACACTGTTTAAAAAAATATACAACTGAGAAATTCAGGGTTAAGGGCCTTGCTCTTCCCCGACCTTCAGATCAGTAATCCAGAGCCTTAACCAATGAGCCACCACTGCCCCACCACGAACTCATTGAGATTTCTTGTCATACGTGATTTATATTTATATGCTGCTCCTCCGTGTTAAGAGTAGCCAGTTGAGGTGGATCGGGCATCTGATTAGAAAGCCTCCTAAACACTGACCTGGTGTGGTGTTTCATGTCCAACTGGGAAGACCCCTGCTGCCCCTGCAACCAGATCAAGCGGAAGATGATGATTGACTGACTGATATATGTAAATTATCCTCTGTGGGATAAACAGTATAGCAAAATCTCTACCACTGTCCAATTTATACCGTAAAGGCTGTATATACTTTCAGACCGGCCAACTCTATAAAGAAATATAAAATATTATGTCTGATTGGATGATACAGTTTTGTGATGTGAAGATCTATAATTCAGTTAAACTACTGAATATGGCAGGCTCTCGAAAATGGACATTGTTTTAAAAATGTACAGTAAGACTTACAAAAAATATTGAGTGTCCTCTGATCACAGAAAATGCAATTCATATAAAAACTGGTCATAAAGTGGATGTTATACAGTGTAAAATAATTGTGGTAAGTGTATTAACAGCCTAACAATAATATACTGTGGGCACTGTGGACATAATGAAAGCGTATGGAGATCACATTGCAAGGCACAATCTAAACGCAAGTCAAATGTACTAGATGTAGTTAATGTACAATGGACATACAATAACCATTTCTAGCATTGAGTGAAAGCGGCTTAATGGAGTGTGCCTGACCATTGTGATGGAGCTCATGTCACCACTGTCACACTTTTAAAGTGTTAAAATAAAACATAAAAATTCTGAGTAGACTATACTAAAAAAAGGAGACTCTTCGGCAATATCCACCTCGCCTTCAGCAAATAATTGTTGTGTGTGTGTGTATGTGTGCATGTTTTTTGAGCTGGTGCTGTATTCATAGTGGGTTGTAGTGAGAAGAATTACCTCTAAGAAGGCAAAGTTCTTATCTTGGTTGATCTGCACTGCAAGAACTGGGTTTCCTGGGGCCTGCGTCAGGCCACCCAACCGCATCTGGGCTTGAAAGAAGTCCATCATGGACTCCTGTAAAACAGCTGAGAGATGGGAGACACAGCTATCATGACATTTCAGAACAATGAAAGAACAAGTAGTAAAATACGCAAAGGAACTGAATTGAACTTTGATAAAGTATCTACTAAACTACAGCCTGCGTCTGCGGTCCCCATGGTGGTCTCGGCCTCGTCGTGACTCTCTGTCCCTGCTCCTTCTCTTCCTGTCCCTCTCTCGGCTCCGGCTCCTGGAGCTGCTCCTCCGGTGGTGCTTGTTCTCGTTATCTCTGTCAGCTGTCAAAGCAAAAGCAGGGCACCCAGATGATTTACCATTGCGACACTGGTTCCAAAGAACAAGCAACAATAAATGAGCAATAAGGTTGGCATGTTGTTAACATTGCTGCTTACATCTTTACTTGGCTCAGTGTGTTTGCTTTGAAGAAAACATCTTTACCAGACAGTAAAGCGATGTGATGTCCAAGTCCATGTATGCAAATTCATTTAGTTGAATACCAAAACAATTTAGTAAGTCACAGAAACATCAGCTGTTTATCACTAGCCTGATGAAATAAAAGGCAGTGTCACCTGTGCAGAACCCTGCAGCTTCTCCTGACACCAGTAAGTAGTAACTCAGTTGTTTTAATAGTTATTGGTATTTCCATTAGCTTTCTTTTAAATAAGGGAAGGTACTGTCTCATTACCTTGCTTGTTTTCGTTAGCTGTCTCTCGAATTCGTCAGTCTGACACTGTTTATCTGCAACCCCATCTCGAGTCAGAGGCGTTAGCACGACGCTTGCTAGCAGGTGTTTCACTGCAAAGATTCCCAGAGAGTAAAGGATTAAAACACGCCCACACAAGGGAATAGTGACTTTACAAATGCGTTAAAGTACTATTCATTATAATATTATCCACTAGAGGAATTACGGTAGCATGGTACTATTACGGTAATGATTCAGTGCACACAGCGTTAGTTTGTTGTGAATATTTAACAAAACCACTTTGATTTTTATGTCTCCATTCGCTCTCAAACAGTCGCAGACTAACACTAGTCTGTCATTATTGGCGTTAACCCACAAGAAATACTCTTAGGTCAGCGGAGGCCAATAGTGAACGTTTATAAGGTCAGGAAGTGCGCTTGAGCGCTTCCGGGTCAAGTACAGAATAAAAGCGAAGGAGGCGGGATTTTTATAAAATGTAAAATAAACTGCATCTAACAATAAGATATTGATGATGATGATAATAATAATAATAATAATATTATTATTATTATTATTATTATTATTATTATAAAAAAAACATTGATATAGAATCCTAAATAAATCATAAACATGTTATCCAGGTAGCTGTTTCCTCGTATTGTTTTTCTTTAGAAGACATTTTCAGGCGTACAGTAGGACAAATACAGCTAGAGCATGATTGTCTCAAGCGTTGATAACATGTTAGTATTTTAACCTGCTTGTCACTATCAGTGCAAACGGGATTTGTGGGGTTCCTTATTTATTTACTGTTCTTTTTTGACACGTCGAGAACAAAGTCCGGTTATCTTACAGCTTGGTTAGATTTTGCAGACCTCTGACTGAATACGCCAGCTGCCAATCATAATCCTAACGTTTTATTGGATACGAGAGTAGTCGTGACCTGAGACTCTGTGAGAGTGAGTGTAATATCCACGGTTATACGGTCATATTAGGATTTATTTTGTTCCAAACATCTGACGAGTTGGATTCTTGACTCACTGACTACCCTAAAGCACCAGGACAGTGAGGGTGACTGTCCTCAATCAGGTTTTACACACAGTTGTGAAGATCATATTTTAATAGTAAGTGTTCCCTGCAGGCTTCATGTACTTGCTGATTTGTGCACTAGGATCAATGTTTATGAAAAGCCTTAAGCAGTGAGGAGAAGCTGTAGCAAGATGATACATGACAACTAGACCATCCAGCCAAAAACTTACTTTAGTGTGAGCTTGTATCATTTACCCAAGAAATTTTGCTACAGCATGTTTATCTTTGAAACGAAGGCAAGACCCTGCAGGAGAATAAGGTCAGTTTTTGTAGACAGTAGGAAGGACAGTCAATCTTTTTCCACCAATTATCCATGCAAACATTATAATTATTTTTTTTTATTATTATTTATTGGAATTTGCATGTATTCATGCAAACATAATCTAATTAAAAGGATGTACATGCTTTATAAAACAAAAATAGATGTAAAATTGAATTGTTAATTTCACTGAAAGAAAAATCTCTTGTTTAGTTTCATAGAAAACAACAACAGTGGCTTGCTTGTTTGTTTTCAAAGTGCTTTTAAATGAAGTTTCAGTATAAGATGTAAAATGTTTATCAGTGTTTTGGAAAATGAACTGTGCTCAGTCAAAGGATCTCCCACAAGTCAAGCTCCACAAGTCCAACCACAAGTGTGCCTCTGTCTACCCAGCAGTAGCAAAAATAAATAAATAAATAGAATACTGGGAAAGTAACCTGAGATGGACTGGTGTCTCCTAGTCACTTCATGTTACAGAAACTGGGATAAGCTCCGTCCTGAGAAGCCAGTAGGCTCAGGTGTAAAAGGCTAAACAGACTTACCTTACCGACCTTAGAGGGCTCGCAAGGTTAAATGGGTGGAGCTAAATATCATTTGTGTTTTGTTTTGTTTTTGTTTTGTTTTTTTAAGTTCACTGAGCCTACCCCTATTTCCACCCATATACACAGAGCTCCACCTACAAAACTTTTGGCAGCTCTAACCAGAGATATCATTAGCGAGGATTGACATGACATCACTTTCAACTTTCAGCTGCTTCAAATGCCATGTTCCAACTCTGTAATCATGCCACTTCTCGTAATCATTTATGAGGATGTGAAGGTGTCAGGGGCGTGTCCAGAGTTTACTGCGGTCAGCTGCTTAGCCTGCATGTTAACTACCTGCCCACACATAATTATTTTGTTTTCATTCCTGACTCGGCAGCGTCACATTTTAGTCACGAGAAAAGGGTTTACTGGCAAACATTGTTGTCAGCATTTTGCTTGGCTTTATTTTAGATCATATGAGAAAATTTCCAGATTTCTCAATTTATCATTTTCACCTTGAAGCTTAAGCCTTGCGATGGCCTGGCGAGCTGTCCAGGGTGTACTCTGCCCTCGCCCAGAGTCAGCTGAGATGGGCGCCAGCCT
>JAQMYF010000001.1:32567844-32590124 GCA_030014195.1 Neosilurus mollespiculum
CAAAGCTCGTGACCATAGGTGAGGGTAGGAACGTAAATTGAGAGCTTTGCCTTCTGGCTCAGCTCCCTCTTCACCACGACGGACCAGTACAAGCTACGCTTTACAGCAGAGGCTGCACCGATCCGCATCGATCCGTGTAATGAAATAGACTGGATAAATGTTAGTGAGCACTTGAGACACACCACACACACACACACACATACACACACATGTGGGCAGTGTGAAAACTGTTGGCACACAGTTGAAAGCATGTTATTTTATATGATGCATTTGTATGCTGTAACATTACAATTTCTCTTCCCGAGAACTAACAGGGCCAAACATGTTCAAGCATGATGCCCCTGTGGATGAAATAAGATCTATGAATACATGGGTTTGATGAGATTTGTGTAGGAGAACTCTAGTTGGAATTTGCACAATTAGAGGTTAGTTTATAACAGAGAACTTAAATGTAATTGTATAAAACACCATGCAGCGTGTTGGGTAAAACAGATGGATTTAATACAAATTCAGATGAATTTCCACCCTGCACTGTGCATCAATAAATAAATAAATAGATAGATACATCAAAGTCAGAATTGTCAGTTTTTAAAATTTGTATATGAAACCTTTTCATGCATGTCTGGTTTTGAAAAAACAACATGTTTATATTTATGTTTGTCTCTAACAGTTTGTATAAATTACACCACAATTCTGGTACTTCCATGAATTATCATATATGCCTCTTAATTCCAATGGGAGTTCCCATTTCCAACTTGGAATAGGTACCATTGAAAGGTTTTCTGAAATTTACTTGCAGTTTTCCACTCCTTTTCAACCCTAACTGACACCCAGGGCAATTTAGATAGATCCAGTCCACCTACTGGCTTCATTCTGGTAGGTGGAAGGAAACCAGAGAACCTGCAGAAATTCCATATGAACCCTGGGAAAACATGCACAGGAATAATTTTAACTGGGAACCCAGGAGCTGTACGGCAACAGATACTCACTGCATCACCACGTTACCCAGTTATGATAATAAAGATTGCAAAATTTTAATGATTGAGGAAATATAATTATATAAATCAAACATCAAATGGTATATTTTCAGAAAAACAGACAGACAAGTAAAATATCATCGAGCCATAAAGTTCAGAAAACACTGTGCTATGAAAACATTCGCTCCCTTAAGTGTCACTCACAGTGATTGCAGACGATCATGCACACAAAGATGGGCGGATACCGATTTCCATGCCACTCCTTATGTTGCTTGAGAAACGGGTAAAATAATGTGGTCGGTTGACATCATGCACCTCAGAGGAAACATGGTGACCTTTGCTGTCCCTGACTGGTAGCAGACATGAGAGTAGGGAAGAGATGCCCGTGGGTGGGAATTGGCAATGACTAAATCAGGGATGAGAACAAGAGAGAAAGTTGGTAAGTGAACCAAAAATCTTAAATTCTATATAAAGAACAAGTAGTAAAAACAAAAAATAATAGTAAAGGGAGTGGGTATAGCACATTTGTGAAAAATGGAGTTGATCAAAATCTTGCTATTTTTATTTTCTACATTATTGTTTAAATAGTTGGAAAAAGGGGAAAAAAGTATTTCACGCAATATGAAGCCCATACAATACCTAGTCAGTGGAGTATTATAACCAATCGCATGTTAGATGATTTTCACTTTTGAATTCCTTTGTTGCAGGCTTGTCGGATCCTGGGTATCCCTCCAATCTTGACTGAGCAGTATCCTAAAGGCTTGGGTCCAACTGTAGCTGACTTAGGTGCCGAAGACTTAAAGCCCCACACTAAAACCCGCTTCTCCATGCTGACCGAGAGTGTCCAGAACGAGCTTAAAAGCCTTGGGAACCCCAAGCAAGCCATACTGTGTGGCATTGAGGCCCAAGCCTGCATTGCTGTAAACTCTAGTATATTTTTCTATACTGTAACTGATACATGCTTATGGATGTCCAGCAGAGTACATATCATTTCTGCCACTCTATTTGCAGTGTACAGCATACGATCTTCTGGATAGAGGTATGGAGGTGCATGTTGTTGCAGATGCTGTCTCATCTCGGAGGTATCACAGTTTTCCCTGACTCCCTACATTATTATTATAGCTTTCATTTTGCCTTCAGTCCTCATGCATTAGCTCTAGATGAGCTGAACATGTGTGTCACGCCTATTCCCCAGTCAGACAGACCGGCTGTTTGCTCTCTCGCGTCTAAAGCAGAGTGGGGCTTTTCTCACCACCACAGAGGGCGTAATGCTGCAACTGGTACAGGATGCTAAACACCCCAACTTTAAGGAGGTACATCATCACTACAAAAAAAGAAGTGGAGTATATAGTGGCGTGTAAATTCAGAAACACATCAACAGTAAACTTTAAATGCACGTGCCATCTTTGGTATTTGGTAGACGGCCTTATCCATTGCGATTTACATAATTGCTGGGAGTCTCTATCATTAGACGCATTACAGTACTGAAGAAATATTGAAAGTGCTCATCCAAGTACTTTGGAAAGTGCTAGGTCTTTAGTCGTCCTTTGAAGATACCAAAATATTAAGATGCCAAAAAACTTCAATTATTTTGTCGGACCACCTTTAGCCTTGTTTACAGCGCATAATCCTCATGGCATTGTTGCTTTAGTTGGTCAGGTCGGGGCCCAGCAACATTATGTGGCAATAAAATGAAGTCAGTCGACAAGCTGAATGTAGTGAATGACCAGGTTATTACATCAATGGACTTTTTCTTCCCTGATAGTATGTATATAAAATAGGTGGCCACATGAGCAAAGGGAGGCTCAGGGAGCATGAGGAATCATTTTCACACATGAACTGTTACCACAGAGTCCTGACCTTAACCCTATCGAAAGATTTTGGGATGTGCTGGAGACGACGTTTTGGAGTGGTTCGATTTTCCTGTCATCTGTTCAACATGTTGGTGAAAAATTAGCCCAAAACTGAATGGAACTAAATGTTGTGATGTTGCCTAAACCTGCTGAAACAATGTTGTGGTGATTACACGCTGTAATTAAGGCTAAAGGCAATCCAACAAAATATTATAGAGTGTGCAACTTGCTTTGTCCAAGCAGTGTGTAATCTTAATTGCGTTAATATAAATTAGATCATAATTGACTTTTCACATCAACGTTAGTGGTGATTTACTGTAAGCTCACAGCTTTTATAGAGTTTAAAATTGAATAAATTTGGAAACCTTTTCTGAAAAAGAGGGCTCTTGATGCTTCCTTATCTCTGTTCACAGATCCAGAAGCTTCTAGCTCATCCTTCTCCAGATACAGGACTCATCAACTTCTTTAGCTCCCTGTAGGAGGAACCACACCACACCATAAACAGCAGTCTCAAAGACAAGGGCAGCAGTATCGCTCGTCGTCATGTAATCTTTATTCTGATGAAAAATTATTTTGATCAGATTTGAAATTGTAATTATTTTCATCTGGTAATCCTTCTCATATGCATTAGAGAATTTCTTGTGTGTGCATCGTTATTAATACATCAATAAATGAAAACGGTTCATACAGTATCAGTCTGGTGATGTTTCCATTCAATGTATGCTATTTAGAGAGGTAATTTTCCAACGCGCATGTACAGGACCGTGGGCATTGTTGCTGTATGACTCAGTTCTATCTCGGTCTTCTCCTCTTTTCAGTTGTGTAAGAAGGATTTCCTCAACAGTAGAGTGGGTGTGCCTATGAGAGGTAGGAGGGGACAGAGGGCACCCAAATAGAGGAGTGGCAAAAGAAACTGGAGGAATACTGGAGGTGGAGTATGTATGACGTTCTTCAGAGAAAGGGAGGGCAGAGAGAGGGAGAGAGAAAAAGGAAGAAGTTTTCCGAAGTTTTTTTTTTTTTCTTTTCCCCTCCTTTTGATTTAAACAAACATTTCGAAGAGCAAGGGTAAACCTTTAAAACCTTTGCAGGGCTGTTTGGATGGGAAATGAAAGACTGATAAAGTGAAAGAGGAAGAGAGAAAGAAAAAGAGAAGGGGAAAATAAGCAGGGAGATCCTTCAGTCCTGTCTAACAGATGACGGCATTAAAAACTGACAGTGTGAAGCCTGGGGCCTGTTGACAGACGAGAGGTCAGTGTTCCCTTTCTTCTTTTTCTACATTTGTTTGCTTCTTTCTTTCTGTTTTGCTTTCTTGATATTTTTGCTTTTCTCTCTCATCCCCCCCACCCCCACCTCTCTCTCTCTCTACCGCTCAAACACCAGTTACATCTGACAGGAAAGAATGTAAATCTATCTATAGGATCATATCCTGTAATGAGTCTCTAACTTCTTTTGAACCCTTGGTGAATTTTCAAACTTCTTCTTTTAGCCAAGAACTTAGCTAGGAAGTCATTTTAGCTCTTCACACTTCTGTAAACATGATTGCATTTCTTAGATTCACAATACCTGTTGCTGTTTCCATTACACTATCTAGTTCCCCTTGCACTACAGCAACTTCCTTGACCATGACGTCAGAACTGGACTCCAGTTTGACCAGCATTGACTGGCTGCCACAGCTGGGAATGAGCAGTCTCCGCTCAGGGAAAGAACGAGGAGAAAGAAAGCGAGAACGAGGAAGGGAACGAGATACGCCCCCATCCATCCCATCCTCCTCCCCTCCACCAAACTCCAAAGGGAAGCCACCGCACAGTTATGCCACACTCATTGCAATGGCAATAAGTTCTGCTCCAGACAAAAAGCTGAGCCTGAATGACATCTATACCTGGATCAGTGATACATTCCCATTCTACAGCAGAGCAGGAAGAGGCTGGAAGGTAGTCCAGAGAGCTTATATATATATATATATATGTGTGTGTGTGTGTGTGTGTGTGTGTGTGTGTGTGTGTGTCCACATTTCAACTGCTTCTAAAAATGTGCTGCATATTATGTATTGTGAATTTTGAACTCAAAGCAAGGTTTTTGCTTTTTTCCATGCAGAATTCAATTCGACATAATCTTTCCCTGAATAAATGCTTCCGGAAAATTCCAAGACCACAGAGCGATCCTGGGAAGGTGGTATTATTGCTATAAGAATTCAAATTGTTTTTGTGACTTTCCTTTTATTTTTATTTTTTTTTTGTTGTTAACTTTTTATTGACATCCAGTATCAAACAAACTGTTCCACAAGAAGTATTCTACATGGTATATGCATGCATCATACATTCACCCATATACGTCGTACATTTGGATATACATCCATGGGCATACTGCAAAAACGTCTGTGGGAAATATGCAAAAACTGCTTGATATCCTAACAAACACAGGCTTTATATGCAGACTAAATTATTAACACTTCACAATCTTTTATGTCATTCTGTAATTTATTTAAGATCATTTAGGCCCTTGAAAATGAAGCAGTCTAAAGCAAAGATAGTGTATCCTTGTCTCTGTGTCCAGGGTTCTTACTGGACCATGGATGGTCCACCTGACCAACATCAGGGTAGAGCTGCTAAAAGACTTTGTCCTACAAGCGAGGAGGAGATGGTATAGTCCTCAGACTACTCGTTTACTACTTTGTTAATGTGGGAAGCAAACAGATGTCTTAAGCAATGCATTTTCTCTTACTTCAGGAGGTCCCTGAAAAAAAAACACCCATAATGGACAAAACATATACCAGTCAAGCTGAGCCTCTCCCTCTTCCATCAGACAGCAAAGTTACTCTGCCTTCACCTCCCTGCAAGGTACAAATCAGCTGTGCTTAAAGTTTCTGTGTTGTGTCCTATACTTATTAAGGTATTTGTGCATGATGGATGTTAAAAATGATGAAAGTTGATGCATACAATACCAGAAATTATGTTTTTGATTAAGCTAAAAAATATAAAACCAAACGCAGTCACTCTATTATTATAGCACTTCTAAAAACAACAAGTTGATCCGCAATTCTTTAAAGATGAAGCATGCAGAACTCAATGCAAAATATATATATATATGTGTGTGTGTGTGTGTGTGTGTGTGTGTGTGTATGAATGTGTATGTGTGCATATATATATATATATATATACACACACACACACACACACACACACACACACGCACTGCAAGTGTTGCACACTAGCTTTGATTGCAGCATGTAACCTCCATGTCATTGTTGCTCCAGTTGTTCAGGTTGAGGCTCAGCAACATTAATGTGGCAATAAAATGAAGTCAGATGATGACCTGAATGTACTGAATGAGCAGGTTATCACCTCAATGGACTTTTTACCATAATGGGGACTCAAATAATGAAAGAGTGTTTCAGGGAGCATGAGGATCGCTTTCAAATTCAAATTTTTTATTCAAATTCAAATTTTATTTGTCACATACAAATTATACACAGTAAAATATGTAGTGAAATGCTTAGTCACATATTCGCATATGTATTGGCACCCCAGAGTCCTGACCTTAACCCTATTGGAGGTTTTCGGGATGTGCTGGAGAAGACTTTATGGAGTGGTTGAATTTTTCATTCATCAATTCAAGACATCAGGGAAAAATTAACCCAACACTGGATGGGATTAAATGTCATATTGCTTAAATTTGTTGAAACAATGGCATGACAAAGTGTTCTCCAGCACATCCCAAAGACTTACAGTAGGGTTAAGGTCAGGACTCTGGGGTGCCAGTACAAATAATTCCTCACGCTCCCTGAACCACTCTTTCATTATTTGAGTGCCAATTTAATATCAGTGCCATCAGAGAAGAAAAAGTCATTTGAGGCGATAACCTGCTCATTCAGTATATTCAGGTCATCTGCTTACTTCATTTTACTGACACAGTAAGGTGAGCCTTGTCCTGACCAATTGGAGCAACAATGCCATGGAGATTACATGCTGTGATCAAGACTAAATGCTCTCCATGAAAATATTAGAGTGTGTGACTTTTTGTTTTGACCGTGCAGTGTATAAAAGCCAAATAGGATTGAATAAAAGAAATAAAATAATATAAAATAGTATAACATAAAATAAAAGATATAATAAGGGGTGGACTTGACACACACCATTTACAATCCAAAATGTAGGTATTTCAATTTTATTTAAAACTTATTATAGGGACAACCATGGCAAAAACCTTTCTTCAGTAAATAAATAAATAATCATAAATAAAAAGTTGATGAATTATTCAAACCCTGCACCTGTAAATCTGTTGTATCCAAAACCTGGTCGAAATTAACAAGCTCAGTCCTACAGAGGTGGATTCATGGCATCTTTTAAAGTCATCAGTCATCAGTCAAGCATTAATCATGTGACCGATGCAGTGACTGATGCACAGGCTGCAGTAAGTAAAAGTACTAGATGAAACCATTTTCTTTTTTTCTCTGAGTAGCAGAAAATGTTTTACAGCTTATGCAGTTCCTTTTAAAGGGAGCTTTATCAAGGAACCAATGAAGGAAAAACCTCTTACTTGATAATCCTCCAAAAAAAAAAAGAGGTTATACTTAAGTCCAAGGCCAGAATCAGTCCAACCTTTGACATGATGAGAATCAGTAGTTCAGACACATCTGTTTTAGTCAAACTTTGACCCCATAGGCATATGTCCTGCCCTATCAGTGTGAACCATTATCAAGTGTTCTGTTTGGAGCACTAAATACGGCACACAAGCTTTCCCTCAACTCAGAAGGTAGCCCCTTATATAAAGGACTGAGAACCAGAGTGGTGTAATCAACAGAAAGCTATTTTTGAAAAAATGACATGAAAGTTCAGTGATCATTTTCTGTACCGCTTAATCCTGATTAGGGTTGTGGGGAGGCTGGCGCCCATCTCCGCCGACTCTGGGCTATATAAATATGTTACAGTCAATGTCTAGAACCAGTCAATCTGTGAAATGACTGAATTTTTTTGTCAATCTGTAAAATGACTGATTCAGGCAATGTACATAGTGACTGAAATTTTTAGTCTTTTAACAGATTGACTGAAAAATGAGGCTGTGCTCCATGGAAACCTACGGAGCCCATAAAGGGACACAGAAGAAAAAAAGTTATATATTGGTTTCTCGTGTGCACGTGAAAGTATGTGGCCTATAAAGACATTGCAGCTTTGCTTGTCTGGCGTCACCGTTATGTTATCAGGTGATCAGGTGAATGATCAAGGCTGGTGGCCCCTGCGCTGAAACAGACCACAAGACTTTAAAACCTGCTGAAGTGTCGTTCAGAGTTAACATAACAGTGACACCTGACAAGCAAGGCTGCAATGTCTTATAAGCACCTCCAAGGTTACGAAAGAGCTCAATTATGTCACGTATTTTCCATTTATATACATAGCTTGCACTTTCTCGTATGCACCAGATGGTTTTTGTGCACACCAGATACTTTCTTGCGCACACGAGAAACCAACATATATAATTTATTTATTTCTTCTGTGTCCTCTTACAGGCTCCCTAACCTTCTTTCTCCACATCTTTTTTTTCAGATATTATTTTGGACATATGAGATTTCTGTCCGACAGCAATGATGTACATATAATTCTTTACTTTCTTTAAGTGTATTAGGATTTGGACTACAACAAAATATGGATAAATAAATAGATAAACTAGATTTATAATTAAGGATTTAACAGATTTTTATTCTTTTTATTCCATCAGCGACAACCTGCCCCATTAACTACAGCTCCTGCTGCCTCTGTCCCTTCAGCTGAGCCACCGCTGCGTTTCTCCTTCTCTGATCTCAACCTGCCAGACCTTTACACTTCATTTCAGTCTCTCTGTCGCTCTGTAAGAGAGAGAGTCACTTCACACTGTGAGTAAAGTGAAAACTATTTCATTCCGTTACCTTTTGTTCTTTTTGGATAGTCATACTCCCTTTATTCCAAATTTCTCTTAGTTTTGTGCATTGATGTGGTATGGCAGTGTACTGTTGCCATAGCAGAGCACCTGACTTAATCCTGAGTTTGGGTGTCTATAAGTTAGTGTAACACTTTGCTTGTTTTTATTATCTCTGTGTGGGATTCATCTGTGTTTTTTGGTTTCTTCCACCTCCACCAAAATAAAATGCCAGTAGGTGGATTGTCTACACCTGATTTCCCCCTATAGTAAATCAGTGTGTGAATGTGTGTATGGTTGCATGCAATGGAGTAGCATTCCACTGAGTGCGTATCTCTGCTTTGCACCATGTTACAGGCATAGTCTCTGGATCCTCCATAACAATGACCAGGATAAGTAGTTTACTGAACATAAATTAATGAACTAATCAATCAGTCAATCAATCCTCTGGTGAATGCTGCTCAGTTGAATAGTCTATTCAAGCAATAGACTGTTCAGCAACACCCACCTCGCCTTTAGCGCATAATTATAGTATTCGCATTTTGTTTCGGCACTGCAAAGGACTGGTGAGCTCTTCAGGGTTTACCCCGCCTTGGCCTGGAGTCAGCTGGGATGGGCTCAAGTTTCCACTGTAGTGAACTGCAGTGCTTATTATAAAATTATTATAAATCATCAAGACTTTTAAAAATTGGACATCACAGAAATGAATGATGCTGCGATTTTCTCTGGGAGAGACAAGAATGGATAGAATAAGAAATGAATATGTTAGAGGGTCAGCACAGGTCGGAGTGTTTGGTGATAAAGTGAGTGGCCAGATGGAGATGGTTTGTACATGTGCAGAAGAGGGGTGAAGGATATATTGGTAGTTTATATTTATGATCCTTTGTTGCTAATAACTGGAGCATGAATGTCCTCACCCAACATTTTGTTTCTGATCACTGATATTTAATTATATCGTATAAATGCCGCCCTCAGAAAAGCTAACGTTTAACAGTTATTTTTAGGATTTTTATTCAGCAGCATCAGTGCAAAATGAAGACAGAGACTGGTGAAGAACATCACAGTGACGTATATATTATATAATATGGATTTATGGTAGTGGTTAGCACTTCCACATCACAGCAAGAAGGTCCTGGGTACAAATTCCCTACCCAGCGAAGGTGGAGCTTGCATGTTCTCCCCGTGCTGGCGTGGGTTTCCTCCAACAGTCCAGGGACATACATTTTAGGTTAACTAGCTTTTCCAAAGTGTCCCAGATGTGAACGTGCATATGGTTGGGTGTGTATGTGTTGGCCCTGTGATGGACTGACGAGCTGTTCAGGGTGAACCCCGCCTTTGCCTGGATTCGACAAGGGTGGACTCCAGGATTCCCTTGACCCTAATAAAGGATGAAGTGGTTCAGAAAATAAAATAAAATAAAAATTTAAAAAATGCTGATTGCATTAAGTCCTCCACCCCTTAAGGCGACTAACTTATAGAACCACCTTCTGCAGCAACAAATCTATCTTTAATAGTGCAAAAAAAGTCGTTTGGGGTAAGTTCCTATCAGCCTTGCACACTGTTTGGAAGGGATTCTTGCCCATTCTTCCTGAAAAAAATTACTCCAGGTTCTTCAGGTTGGTTATATGTCGTTTCTTAACTTTACTTTGAATTTTCATGTTCATGCTTTCCTGTGGCCCTTTTTCAGCCGTGCTTTCTTTCCAGCCACCTTCTCATTGAGTCCTCAGTTATGCAAAGCTCTTGAAATGTTTGTGTGGTACTCAATGCACCTTTACTGCATTTCCAGCCACTGTAATTTAACTCCTTCAGAGTACCTGTGGGCGTCACTGTGATGTTCTTCCCAGTCTCTGTCTTCATTTTGCACTGATGCTGCTGAATGAATAAAAATCCTAAAAATAACTGTTAAACGTTAGCTTTTCTGAAGGCGGCATTTTGGTGTAGTGGTTAGCACATCTGCCTCACAGCAAGAGGGTCCTGGGTTCCATTTCAGGGGTCAAGCATGTCTGCGTGAAGTTTGTATGTTCTCCCAGTGCTTGCGTGGGTTTCCTCTCATATTTCAAAAATATGCATATTAGGCTAATTTGGCTGTTTCAGATTGCCCCTAGGTGTGAGTGTGTGTTGCCCTGCGATGGTCTGGTGAGCTGTTCAGGGTGTATCTGCCTGCTTCCAGTGTCCCCCCAACCCTAGTATGATTAAGTAGTTCAGCAACTGAGTGATCTAATAAATTCCAGGGGATTGAATATTTAATATATAATTGTTTTTTGTAGTGAAGCAGATAAAAGATATTGGTAGAACAATGGAGAATGCATAGAGAATAACTTTTGGCTTTCTCTCTTGCAGCGGATGCCACCAATCTACTTGGAGTGTCAAGTGACATTGCACCGCTCCACACACCAACGCTGCCACCTCTGTCACCTCACCCTTGCCCCAGCACTAATCCACCTGCATACACAGTCACTAGTGTGAGCACTGGTACCAACCCCACCCCTAACATTAATCCGAGTTTCACACTTAATCAAAACCCACAGGCTCACGCCGAGCCTGACAGACTGCTACACAACAACTGTAAGTGCATCAAAGTGTGTCTGTGTTCATTTCAGTTTAACAGTTTCAATTGAAGATGTTCATAGCTTCTCTTGCTTTCTCAGTTGTTCCTGCAGACTGGTTCAGTAATGCTGAATCTTTAAGAGAGAGTTTCAGAATTGCTAACAGTTTGGACTGGTCTAATATAGATCTCACCAATCACCCTGGTCAGTTTGCCAGAAGCATTATAAGATAATATAAGGAGAAAAGCCCTGCATACGGTTTTGCCTTGTAATTATACATAATTCCTTTTGTATTTCAGATCTGGTAGAGAGCATGCGTCAGGCAGAACTCTGTGATTGGGCGCTGGATCCAGCACTCTTCACCTCGCTCTGTGATTCTCTCAACCGCTTCTTCACTCACAGGGGTATCATTGGCTCAGTGTCAAACAGCCCGTCCTCTCCGAGCCTGTTAGCATCACCATTTACCAACATGCAGTCGTCCACCCACCCAACTCTTTCACATTTAACGCAGCCTTCACCACTTAGCTTACCCCCCCAGCTCCCGCACTGTAGTGGTGGCTTGCCTGTACAAAGCCACAGGAAAACCTTGACTCCTCAAAGCCATAGCCAGAATTCACAGAGGAGCCTTGAAACGCAGCCAGCTACTAGCCAACCTTTGCCTTTCAATGGTAAGTCTGTAAACTATGCTAGAAATATACTCACTGCTAGCCAGTTTGCAAAAACCTCTCTCATTCATGGTGAGGAAAGACTCATTGAAACTTGACAACTGAAGATTGGATAAAGACCACGTAGTGATTTTCCAATATTCATCTGCCCAGTTTCAGAGAACCTGTGCCTGCTCTGATTCTTGATATTGGCTGACAATATTGGAAAGTTATGTGGTCTTTTGCTCTTATAGCCCATCCTCCTCACATGTTGGGCTTTCAGAGATGTTTTCTGCATCTGTTCTCTATGGTTGTAATGAGTATTTACTTCACATAATGTAGCCTCTTGTGAACAATAGGGCATTTCTAACCTATAGAACTGCCACTGGGTGGCATGGTAGTGTAGTGGTTAGCATGTCCGCCTCGAGGCAAGGAAGTCCTGGGTTCGAGTCCTGGGTTCTGGCATTTCTGTGTGGAGTTTGCATGTTCTCTCTGTGCTTGCGTTGGTCCCCTCCAGGTACTCTGGTTTTCTCCTACAGTCCCAAAGACATGCACATTAGGCTAATTGGCTGTTCCAAATTGACCCTAGGTGTGAATGTGAATGGTTGTGTGTGTGATGAGATGAATGAGCGAGTAAGTGAACTGTTCCACGGCTAAAGTCACTGAGATTGCATTTTCCCCATTCTGTTGTGTGATGTAAAAATTAACTCAAGTTCTTGACCTGTATCTACGTAGTTGTATGCATTGCCCTGCTGCCACATGATTGGTTGATTGGATAATTGCATAAATGCAGAGGTGTATTGGATTTGCTATATCACAACAGAAGCTGTGTATGTACTGTATATACACCAAACAGTCATAACATTTTAAAACATTATGACCATTGGTCAGGTTGATAATATGGATTACTGTGCTCCAAGGGAACAGCGCAATCTGATTGATCCATGATCTTGGGATTAAAATCAGTATTCTGAGTGGATAATGCTTGAATCAAAGCAATGGACACTCACAATTTATCACAGTTATTCGGAACAAGCATTATGATCGCTTCACATTTTAAAATGCGTGAACAAACTATTAAAATAAAAATTAGTTCGTTTTTCTCGTGTTTCCCGTACTGTATACTAAAACACCTTTACTGAGTGCAGATTACTTTTGATTTGTTTCTTTATGTTTGTGTTCAAATGAGTACCCTGAACAGACTAGAACAGACACTGTTACCTACACAGAGTCTCAGTGTCATGGTTAAAATATGAAGAGTTTGAATTCAAAAACAGATAAGTGCCATTGTTTTAATTATCAGAAAAGCAATTTTGTAAGTATCTTTACAAAAATAAAAAAAACGTTTACCAGTAGCTTTCAAAAACGTTTTTTTTTCTTTCAAAAAAGTTGTTTTTCATTCATTCATTCATTTTCTGAACTGCTTATTTCTAATTAGGGTCGCAGGGAGGCTGGCGCCCATCTCAGCTGACTCTGGGCGAGGGCAGAGTACACCCTGGACAGCTCGCCAGGCCATCGCAGGAAAAAGTTGTTTTTCTCATATTTAAAACAATGTCACTTATCTGTTTTTAACCTCAAACTCTTCATACAGTATCTAAATCTAACTAAATAAAAATCTCGTTTTAAATTGCATTTTATTGTTTCTGCATGGTATACAATAAAACTGAAAGAGAAATATGAGACACCTGCTCACGTGTGCACTCAAGTTCACCTGGGTTCATCATGATTTTTCAAAAATGCCACAAAAATAAATAAATCGATCGATAGATAGATAGATAGATAGAATTTGGAATTTTTCCAAAAAGAATTTGGATCTGAGTGACTTTTAGAAGGGCTACATTATGATGGCTAAATAACTGGCTCTATTCATCTCTGAAAAGGCAGGTCTTGTGGGGTGTTCCTGGTATGCAGTGGTAAATACTTATCAAACATGGTCCAAGGAAGCACAACCAGTGAACTGGCAAGAGTGTCATTTATGCCCAAGGCACATTGATGTGCCTGGGGAGTGAAGGCTACGTCTCCAGGTCTGATCTTACAGAAGAGCTACTGTAGCACAAATTGCTGAAACTGTTAATGCTGGTTATGATAAAAAAGGAGTCAGAACACAGAGCATTGCTGCTTGTCTATGGGGCTGCCTAGCCACAAACCAGTCAGGTGGTGTTAACATTATGGCTAATCAGTGAATATACGTATATATATGCTGAATATAGATCAGGATTCCTCTATCGGTGCTTCCAACCTTATAAGACATTACAGCAACAGTGTAGTGGAAAACAGAATCTTCCAGAACAAAGGCATGCACTGCTAATAAAATTTGGTGTTTAAAGAAATAGTGCTCTAAAACCTAATCTACATTCCTCAGATGTTTATTCTCCAATTATCACTGACTCAAGGGCAGCATAGTGTTGCAGTGGTTAGCACTGACACCTCACAGTAGGCAGGCTCTGGGTTTAAACCAGCCAGTCCTTCTGTGTGGGTTTCCTGTTGTAACTTGTTTTTCCTCCCACAGATCAAAGACAAGAAGATTAAGTCAACTAGCGTTTCTAAAGTGCCCACAGGTGTACATAATATAAAGCTTTAGGTACTGCCTAGAAGTGGAGCTCCGAAAAGTAAAGTTTAAGTTTACTTGTATAATGGTATTTTAGCAGCACTCATAACGGTATGACTCAGAATGAAGCACAAAAGTAAAATTTCTCAAACCTGCAGCTTGTTTACATGTATAAAGCCTAGTTGTCAAGTGTAACCAGTCTCTGGTAAGATGTCAGCAATTTCGGCACGTTCCGAATACACGCAATATACCGTGTAGCGCCGGTTTTGTGTTTGTCTATGGGAAACCCAATATCACCACAGTGTAACGAGATGCCATTCAGATATACTTCTGTAATGCGCTTTCTCAATGTGATTGGGTTAAAAGCCTTTCTATTCAAATGAATAATTCATTGCATTGCAGTAATAGCTTACTTTGACAGCTAAAAAAACAAGATACCTACTGGATATGGCACAAAGAATTCAGTTTACGGTTTTAAAAAACTATATTTTATTCTATTTAAAAAGTGTGTTTTATTTTATGGATTGAAACATGTAACAGATTGGAGAGGAAGATAGAGTAGAAGTTACCATCACTCAGAAATTTATTCCCATTACAACAGTTATATACCAGCATGTGAAATATCACCACAGGGCTCCCACACACACACACACACACACACACACACACACACACATATATATATATATATATATATATATATATTGTTTTAAATATATGTGTGTGTATGTATGTATATATTATATGTGTGTATTTTGCTGTCTTTAGCTCTTGCATTACAAGTCTAACCTTACTGTTCTGTCACCTGTAGCTACTCATACACAACCTGTGACGCCTCGAAACCGACCCCCACTGAAGCATCTCCACAGCAACAGTGAAGAGATTCAGGATGACTTTGATTGGGATTCTCTGATTGTGTGAATACTCCCTGAATCTTGTGGACCAAGCTTTTTGAAACAATCTGAAATAGTGCAAAGATGTATTTTTTAGGATGAGAGCAGTTGTTTGGAATCTGAAAACATACATTTCAAGCATGTATTTTTAGTAGTGCCTGATCAACATGGTATAACCATAATTCAACATTTTTTGCTCAGATCACCATATATTTTTAATTCCATTGAAATACTAATTTCTCTCTCCAGTGTGAGCAGCAACAGAAAAATGTACTCTTGGACAGATACATAACTGACATTCCAGTGAGTTGCTTACCTTGGTATATGATTCTCACAGTCCATTTAGTGCCAGTTATTGTTGCATCAAGTAGTAAAAAATGGGAACTACACCAATTGGTAAGAGACCCACTGGGACTGGAATTACACTGTCCCATGCTCAGGGGAGGAGCAGCAGACAGGACAGTTAAGACTGACCAAGGCTTGTACATTAAACTGGGCTTATATTCTGCAGCCGACAATATCTTGTATCTTTGTGGCAGAAACTCTAAATTAATAAATTTCTACAAGGCAAAGTGCATAGACTTTGGTGTATAGAACCGTCTCTGTTGTGTAATAATATGGTAATGGTTTGGAGGAGAAAGAAGGATTGTGAAGTGGGTAATGTCCTTACATCAGAAATGTGTGTGCACCACAGTGACCTTGTCTCCCAAACAAAGGCTGAGAAAGAGGCCAGCGTAGTTGTTAGCATGTCTGCCTCACAGGCTGGGGCCTTTGCATGTTCGCCCTGTGCTTGTGTGGGTTTCCTCCCTCAGTCCAAAGACCTCCATGCACATTAGGCTTAGTGGCTGTTTCAAATTGACCCGAGGTTTGAGGGTGAATGGTTGTGTGTGTGTTGGTGCAGCAAGGTATTCAAGGTGAACCACGCCTTCACCCAGTGTCGGCTGAGATAGGCTCCAGCCTCCCAGTGATCAGAGTGGGATTAAGGGGTAGAGTGAATGAGTACGGCTGAGAATAACGAAAAATATCCCCCTGCAGTTAAACTGTAATCCTGAATGTACCTAAGCTGTCAGCTGTCTATTATGGTGTTATTCTATAACACAGTTCTTATCGATTTTATCAGACCACTTGTCACATTTTTTGGCAGTGTATTCATATATCAGGAAGACAGCAATCCCAGACATTCATCTAAATTACATAGAAATTAATTGAACATGAAACAGCAATCTGGAACACTGGAAATATTGGACTGGACTGGCTGAGATTCCAGCTTTGACGCCATGTGAACTTATATGGAACTCAATTCATTCAGAAAATGATGGTACAAAGGTCCTTGGAAACAGTTACTACCTATCTGGAACACTGTATTACAGTTAGCCAATTTGTTCATTCTCCCATCTTCATTCATTCATTTTCTAAGCCGCTTAATTCTAATTAGGGTAGCGGGGAGGCTGGTGCCAATCACAACCGACTCTGGGCGAGGGCGGGGTACACCCTGAAAGGCTCACCAGGCCATCGCAGGGCCTCTCCCATCTTCAACTAAACACAAAATGTGAATTGTAATAAATCTTTAAAAAATACAGTAGTGTGCAGTAAAGATTATATTGGTATTTTCAGTGTTTTTATCAGCCATACTCTTACCTCAGTATACTTGTCAGAATGATTTTTTGTTCTCATTGCCAACAGTAGCATTGTTCAATACATTTTTACCAAAAAATTATAGATAAGCATTTTTTTATTAGGAGCCTTTTTAGACAAAAGTAGTGGTGTATAATCTTCACTGCACACTATTGTACAAGTATTTCTTTTATCTATGACACGGTCTAATACATTTGCTAAGCACTGTAAGTCAATAGGTATAATATCTCAAGTTCATCTTACTTGTCATTGATGATGTCCTGGCTTCACCAAAATCTATGAACACCAGCTGCTGTTGGTTATATGCTGCTATTTTCATGCAGTAGTAAAGTTAGCATGTTTTACCCACAAACAGGAAACAAACTGTCAGCCTGCTCGCCTAGATGCATTTTGATACCTTAAACTTGGGTGAACGATTGTTCAACTGATAAATATAAAAAAGAAATGTGTAGGACAAGAAATACAAAAAGTATAGTAAACATTAGCTAAAATGAATCAAGAATAATTAAAGACACTATTGACCATATAAAACAGAAAACATGTCTGAAGTGTGTGTGAGTGTATGTGTGTACTATAGAAGGTAACATCTGTTCCTGTTTCCTCCTGATCCAAAAAAAGAAAGCAATATAATGACAAGAAAACATTAAGTACTATTCACCAGCAAACAATTCTGCTTGATACTTATATAGGCTTTCCAGATTAATTCATCATTTCACTAGTTCTGCATTTTTTTATTGCACATGAAAGTTTCTTTGTATGTTAATGGATTTTTTTTTGTGCAAAAATCACTTAATGTAAACCTGTCAAGCCTAGTGGGTAGCTGGGGCTCCTTCAGTGTATTTTGACTGAATACTGTCTGTGAAAACAGTTCAATGTTTTCAGCAGTTTTCGACTATATTAGCAGTTCTTTTTGAGATATAAACTTTCTGAAGTATGCCTAAACCAATCAGGCACCACAATATTCTGTCTTGCATCAGAAATAAAAAAGCACAGCTAAAAATTTCAAGTGTGTGAACATCTGGTCTTGACTTACTTTATCATGGAAACCCCCCCAAAATCCACACACACAAATAAATAAATCAATCAGCTCTTTTTATCTTTTACATTTATTTTTTCCCTCCTCCATTTTTTGAAATGTGAATATTCACAGTCAACACCATAATTTTTTTCAATCTTACCCATATAAGAGATATCTTCATATATAAAATAATTCATCAAAAGTAAATTAAGAATAACAGCATGGATTGTTATTCAGTCTCCCAAATTTGAGCATTTCAATTTTCACAAATGATTCATCCAGGTCACAATTTTAGAAGCATTTAAAGTCCACCAACCCATGTTGTTTCAAAACATGTGGGAAAGAAAAGGTGGGTGGTGCAATGTAAGAATAAAACCTTGTGTCCTGTCTCACAGTTTTGACTAATGCTTCAAGTCACAACAAAAACTGTGAAAGGAAATGAATAAAAGGACATCAACACTAAATACAGATGCTTTCATGGGCAAGCACTGAAATGAAAGTGTTACTGTAATGCAGGCACAACACCCCCACCCCCCGATGAGGCTTTATGTATTAAACACAGCATTAAGGTACATGGACAGACTGGACACACAGATGCAACCTTTCTGTCTCAACCGAAATGTGTAGAAGTGTCACTGCATGTCTGCAACAAAATGTCAAAGAATGTTTAAACCAGGCATTGCATTTACTGGCTGCTTTTCAATATTATTTTCCTCTGCCTTTTTTTTGCTCCCAGGAGAAAAACAATAATAAATTAGGAAAAAAAAATTACACATTGAATTAAATTAAAAGTAATACACCCGGTTTGATCAGAGATGTGGCTGAAATGCAAAGACAATCTGACCTCAGTCCAAGCAGTGGGAGGTTAAGTGCTCCTTCATGCACACCTCAAGTCTCACTACTACATCCTCTCTCGAGTAGGGAGGTGTGGGTGATTGGATTACATCAGTTTATTAGTGGCTAATTTCTCTTCTCCTTTCTTCAGTCATTCAGCTGTTCAATTTATGTGCAATAAAATCATTATTTTTACACAACTGCATCGACTGAATAACCCTTCTCAATCATACATGCGCATGTCAAGACCCCGAAACAAACAAGAAAAAGGACTCAAAATGGAACAGACCTTTACTTCTCCCACTACCTCTCATTTCTTATAAAGCAAAATAAAATGGAATAAAGTGAGATCTGAAATGCTTTAAATAGGATGATGTACACAATTTTTGCACACTGTGTTAATGGGACAGTTTTTCAAGTGGAAATGTCAGAAGGGGAGCTGCAAATCTTCTCAGAGAAGAAAGGGATTGGTACTTGCACCTGTGGCTGCACCCCCTGTCACAGCTCCTCCGGCACCCGTAACTCCGCCAACTCCCGATGGCCCACCCAAAACCAGTGCAGGCTGAGTGACTCCCCCTGAACCTATTAGCATGGAGTTTCCTGCAGGGCCCATGGGAGAAATCCCACTGAACGGTATTCCCATCGGACTGGACTGTACCATTCCCATGCCCATGCCAGGGGCCGCCATGGGGACCCCCATTCCTGGCATACTCATCCCTGGCTGAACCATTCCCATTGTAGGCATTTGGCTTAGCATTGGGTTGGGGGGGACGGGACTGGTACGTAGTTGGCTTAGACCAATTGAGGAAGGCTGAGGGGAAATGGAGGCCATTGGGGTTACACCAAATGGGTTTGAAGATGAAGCTGGCGTTGGAGACACACCCCGGCTGGAAATGGTGCTGCCTGGAGTGACTGCCACGCCGGGTGCAGGTGAGGGGCCTGGGGAGGGGTTAAAAAAAATAATAATAAATAAGGTGAGTGAATAACAAAGATACAATAAGAAAATAAGATTCATAAGTGCAGGCAAGCCACCACTGTTCACTGTCCACAACATATCAGGACAAGGTTACGAAGCTAAATGCACATTACACTACTCTTTTTTTTGGATTTCTTATTTTAAAAAATAATATTAATAATTAAGAGTGTAAAACCACAAACAAGCATTTCCACTCTTAGTGCCTACTTTGTGACTGAAGAAAAGGGTTGTGAGATGAAGGGGTCTGTCTGGGTTTGGGTTTTGATGATACAAGGGAGTCCAGATCCACCAGTGCTGCGTTGGGCCCCAGGAACGACTCCGGCGTTTTCCGAACTGGCAGAGTGGAGCCGAGTGATGAGAGGTCAAATGGCACTGGAGAGCCTGTGCTTCCTCCACCACCTCCATCACTGCCTGTTACTGAGGAGCCTCTCCTGTCTGGATCTCCTGAAATATGAAATGACAGCCGATGTGAGGGCTTGCATGATAAACAGGAAGAGAGGATTTTTAATAATCGATCGATGCTGCCTCCCACATGCTGAGCGGGTAATGAGGCATGAACATGAAGTACACAAGCATAGAGAGGGCTGGGAAGGGGGCTTTATGGGGCACGAAGCATGAACAGTAAGCACACAACAAGCATGAACCTAACCCTGGGTTATTTTAAAATTAATTCATACTTAGTTTTTATGATCACCTTTTAATAAAGTCGATGTTATAACCAGTGGCAAAACACAAACTCTGTACCTGTTCTTTCCTGAGTGATAAATGCCAATGGACGATTTATGGGAGAACATGAATGGCACAGAGATTTGAGCAACATTTTGAGTTTTGCTTGAAACAAATAGATAACATGCTGAGCAAAGCACTTTTGAATTTTGAATGGAGTAAAGTATAGCCTTATAAAATGGGTATGCCAACTAACACAAATTCTTGCGCACTAACAGAAAGCAGGACCTACAGCAAACCACAGGAACAATCAGCTATATTCATAAAAAAATTAAAATAAAAAAATAATGAGCTTCATGAGCTTTCCTCTACGAAACCCTGGAGACACTAGAGAGAATTTATTACACAAGGAAACGGGTTATAAACATGTCTTATCAACTGAAAAAAACGATGCCCGCTTGGTCCATTTTTCATGATATGTTCAAAGAACAGTTTGCAAGTATCATTTGTCAAGTCCAGGAAGTGAGTGCCGACGGAGCTATTCATAGGTCTCCACTTACAAGGTGTTGGAATGTGTACCTGTGCCATTTGTTTGTTTAACGGAACCGCTCCAGGGGTCAGAGGTCAAGACATCACTTGCAGGGGCAACCCCTTCCCCAGCCCAGGGATCGGATGACCCTGAGAGTGAGGTTGGGGCTGCAGGCACTGATGAAGCCCAGGGGTCTGTACTAGGAGGGGTCACGGCTGGGAAGGACAGATGAAAGGATCAGAGGTCGAGAACCACAAGCATGCAGATGAGAGACATGCAAGGAGCTGAAACTTTGATACATTTTGATGGCTTTATTATAATTTCAGTAGAAAGGAAAATGTAATCAAGTATCATCTGTGTCCAACATAATACAGAGAAAAATATGCAAATACTTTACTCACTATCAGCTCAGAATTATTTAATCATATTATATATATATATATATATATATATACACACACACACACACACACACACACACACACACACACACACATGAAACACACTTATCAGCCATAACTTTAAAATAACTGATAATTCATTCAAGAGATTTTATCGTTTCTGATTAGTGGATAGCCATGAAATAATTCTAGGTATTGCATCCATCCACTGTATCCATTGCCAGTGGATAAACTGTAATATTGCATTGTTGCTACTGGAAGTTGAATGATTACTGCACAAATGGCACATGTAACACAGCGGCGTGACTGTCTACTTTAAAAATATTTTGAATGAATAATAAAACAATTATATAATTCCACTTTCATACAATAGAAAAATTATTCAGTAGCAGAGGGCCTCAGGAGATAACAATCCCTTGACCGATTAACTCTCTGTATCTTCGGCTCACTCAATAATTGCCTTTGACTGTATCATTACAAAGGTATCTGCCATGTGGTGGGGTAATTAAGACAGCAAGTGAACAGTCAGTTCTTGAACTTGATGTGTTGGAAGTAGGAAAAATGAGCATGCAATAGGGGTAATTTTGACAAAAGGGCAAAACTATCATGGCTACAAGATTTGGTCATAGCACCTCCAAAACCACTGGTCTTGTAGGGTGTACCTGGTAGGTAGTGGGTAGTACCTAGAAAATATTGTACAAACAGTGGACTAGAAACAGATTCATAGGTACTTAGGGCTCATTGACAAGCATATGATTGTTCTGGACAACGTTCTACTGGCGAACCTTGGGTCCTATACACTCACCGGCCACTTTATTAGGTACACCATGCTAGTAACGGGTTGGACCCCCTTTTGCCTTCAGAACTGCCT
>JAQMYF010000001.1:32590224-32617480 GCA_030014195.1 Neosilurus mollespiculum
ATGTGATTGGCTGATTAGAAATTAAGTGTTAATGAGCAGTTGGACAGGTGTACCTAATAAAGTGGCCGGTGAGTGTAATTTAAGTGGATGTTACTCTTATACATGCTATCTACATAAACATTGGCAAAGATTAAGTATAGCCCTTTATGGCAATGGTGCTCCCTAATGGTAGCAGCCTGTCTCTTTCAGCAGGATAATGCACCCTGCCATACTAAAAAAAATGTTAAACAATGGTTTGAGGAAAATTGGATTCCAAATTCACCATCTTTATGATGTGCTGGACAAACAAGTTCAAACCATGCCTAGATGGGTTAGAGCTATTCTGGAAACAAGTAAGATCTACACAATAATTTGATTAATTAATTAATAGTTGGTTGTAATGTTATGGCTGATATCACACACTCACTCACACACACACACACACAGAGCAATATTAGGCTATAGCTATACTTGGTATAATTTCTTTGTACATGCCATTAATAGTTAAAAAATCATAACCTTTATTTAACTTATGGAAATGATTTTAAAAAGAAGAAACTGTATGTAACTTAATGCTAACAATTCGAATTTGGTGGTACAATTACAGTCCACATGTGTTTTATATGATTTTAGCGTCAAGAATCACAAGGCTACACCAGGGATTAGTATCAAAGTCAGAATGATGGGATTGCAACAGAGGAACAGTAAATGCAGGGTAAACACTCAAGGGTATAATGGTAGACAAAACATCACTGAAGCACACAAATCCAGAAAATATCCTTTCACACCAGCAAGTTACTATATGAAGTACACCTATAAAAAGCCTAATTTACATTCATTTTAAACAGTCAACATCCCCAACATATGACCTATGGATGAAGAAGACAGTGAAGACAGTCAACCACATCTTTTTAACCGGCTGCTCATGCTGTATCAGAGAGAAGTGTAACACTATTGGGGCAAAGTGCTCACTGGCCTCCTACTGCATACATGAGCTGGGAGACTCTTGCGATCGCCTAGTCATTGTGACTGACAGCAAAAATCGAGTGTGCTGTCCCTCCTACCAAAATAGGAACAGGTTTAAATGAAATTAAAACGATAAAATCCTACAGGTTGGACATGACATGAATACAACAGATTGCTGCACCATGCAGGGAGTAACATCCAGTTCCTGGTAAGGTCAATATGGTGCCATATTTTCTCCACTTGTTGCTTATCATCTTTATGTTGCATCTAATATTTTTTAAATTCTTTTGTACCCCTTGCTTCTGATCCATATTCCAACAGTGAAATAAACCATATTCTTTGCAGCTTCTTCGTGGACCATCCTATCTGCAGATGGATGAAACCAATGCAGTGTTTGGAACATCCAGACTGCGCTATGTAGTCCACTATACAATACGGCGGAATATATATAGTGGCAAAATGGATAGTCCAAAACACAGTACTGGTTTAATTCAGACATCCTGTAGTACTGTTCATATTCTGAACTGTGAAGATCATTCATTATATAGTGCACTAGAAAAATTGGGAGGCACACCAAAATATAGTGTACAGAAGCTGTGCCCTAATTGGGTCGACTAAGACCTTCATGCACTGCATCCTCTAACGTGAGCTGTACTGCTTGATTAAGGGTTTTCTGATTTTTATTTCAACCTTGCAAAGAGATACATCAATTACAGCAGGTACCTAATCCAAAACAACAGTACTGTTGTCCGTGCTATCGCGTTTCCAAAATGTTTCAACAGCTGTCTGCACTTGTCCCCTAGGGAGTGGACAAGAGGACAGTCCAAGTACAGCTGATCTACGTGATTAAAATCCTACACAATAAGATGTTCATTTAAAGGTTAATCAAAACCACTTCACAGATAGGTGTTTAATTCTGAGCAGGGTAGCACAGTGGCTAAGTGGTCAGTAGTTCCCTTCACAGCAAGAACCTGGGTTCAAGCCCTGAGCATGGGTATTTCTGAGTGGAGTTTGCATGGTCTTCCAGTGCTTTCATGGGTTTCCTCCAGGTACTTTGGTTTCCTACCACAGTCCAATCATGAACATGAGGCTAATTGGCTGTGAGGGTGAATGGTTGCGTGTTTGTTGGCTCATTGATGGTCTGGAAAACTGTTTAGTATGTACCTCGCTTTCGCCCAGTGTCGGCTGAGACAGGCTCTAGCCTCCCTGCGACCCTAGTAGGAGTAAACGGTTCGGCAAATGAGTGAGTAATTCTGAGCAGTCACATGACCTATTATAAAAGGGAGGGCAGACTTAAGTGGTCAGGTTATTGTATATTTTTCCCTCGAAAATATTTTTTATTCATTTTAGCTTTTAATTTTGTTAACCTACATCATTTTAAAGATGAATTTTTAAGATTGCACATGATTTATCTTGGTTTCATTTACTAATATAAATCACAAACGATTTTAAAGGGGTGCTTAAACTATTTACATCTAGTATATTGTAAAAGTATAAAACTTTATTTTTTCTGAAAAGAATAAAAAATTTTTTTAAAAATAATAATAAAATAAATTAAATGACTGTCATAAAAGGCACTCTAGCTTTCTACTGAACTTTTCTGTACCATGACTCCAGCCAGAAAACAGGACACATTTTCAACTGTCAGCTCTGATGTTACCTCAGTAAGAAACCAAATTTGGAACACGTCGCCTTGCTCCGTCCTGTGAAGAAGCGCGATTACATGCTCTGCACTCACCTGTAGATGCCCAGGGGTCAGAATTCACTGTGGAAGATTCCCCCCATGGGTCTGGAGGAGGGGCTACGGAAGGCGGTCCTTCCCCCCATGGGTCAGTACTGGGGGGAGAGGCAGGAGATGCTGCACCCCAGGGGTCACTTTGACCCCAGGGTCCTGTTGAAGGTGCTGGGGTGACAGACGGTGGAGGAGATGGGCCAGTGGAGCCCGGAGCTGCTGGAGCTCCCCAAGGGTCTATAGCACTCAGCTCCATCAAGGAGGACTGAGAAGAGAGAGGAAAACACACAAGACTTAAACATGGTTCTGGAGTAACTGACATAGAAAATATAAATTTTAAAAAAATCTATCAGCAATGTTGTAAAAGCCACTTTCCAGTAGCTAATTTGTAGCTAGTGGTGTGCTGTAACAAAAGAAAGCATGGAGGAAAGATGTGGAACTAGTACATAAAAAAGGGAGGCACTTCTGACATTGGTATTGTATTGTTTCGAGATAGAAATTATCCACTTTATGATAAAAGACTCTGCAGTTGCTTACAATTTGAATACCTATAATGGGGTGGTGAGGGAGGTGTTCCTTAGCACAATGCTAACAACACTGCTAGCTGCAAGGCAATTTTTGGGCTTATTTGTCAAGGCACTGAAACCATCAGAGGTAAACCCATTCCTTTTGTTTTTCCATTAAAGCAAAGTCTAAATACAGAGCAAACTCCATTTGGCATTTCCTCATTTACAAACTGCATTTTTGTCAGAAAAAAATTAAAATCACTAACAAATTGCTGTTATATTAACACTGGTTTAAAGTTAATGCATGTTTATGTGTGCAGAAGCAGCAGCAATGCATATAGGATTTTTCACACATCATCTGAATATTTGGAGAACCCAAAGTGACATTTACTAGATGTAAAAACATCCTGTCCAACAGGTTTCCGAATCAAATGTAATGTTAAACAATTTAATTTATATCAGTATTAAAGAAGACAGCACCTGTTAAAAGTGAATCCAATTCAAATCTCCTGATTAATTAATTTATACAGGGATTGGACCACATTCATTTCTGAGGATGTGCTCAAACCCCACATCAAACAGCTACAGGTTAAATACAGCAGCTACTTTGCATACACATACAAGTAGATAAAGGCAAGTATGACTGAGCCTTTAAGAGTGCACTTTGAATCTTGGTTTTATTCCTATTAAAATATATAAACAGACACTATATAAAGGAGAAGATAAAACAGGGGTAAATTACGTCAACAAAGGGTTTATAGTGACTGATCTGAATAGAGCTATGCTGGTTTACTGCTTTTTACTGCCATTGTTCTGGTTTATGGCTAAAACTGGAGCCTGCAGTTGCTTCCACATTTGAGGGTGTTGTCAGCTAAAAGACTGCTGCCCACTGATGAATAAGACAAAGAGAAAAATCCCCCTTATTTCATTACAAACAGATTTTGTAAGCTGAACACACAGTACGATTTGGACTGTTAAAATGATAGTAATATTATTAACAGAAATCTTTAACAGCCTTGGGTTGCCATATCATTTAACACTCGCGCACGCACGCACCTCCTCAGGCTTGGTTTTCTCCCTCTTGCTTTCCTCGATGGCCATCTGCAGCCTTAGATCGTCTCCCCTACGCAAACGCTCCTCCTGTCAATCAAATGGCAACATTACATCAATAGAGTAAACAGAATATGAACTCATGAGGTTTTTCTATTGGATTAAGAATTAATTATAATAGTTACATCAATCACATGAATTAGGTACAATTACATACAATTTATAACCACAAACGTACGTTCATCAACTGCAAAACCACCATAAACAAGAAAATGCAGTCTTATTTTCTGCTTAAATTTCTGCCTTAAAAGTGTAAATTAATTGTTCAGTGAAATTAGGAAAGTATTTCGAGGTTCCATTACAAAGTGATTTCTGATTTGCGATTGAATTTTGGAATGTGCACAAGAAAACGATACGGTAGTAGCTTTCACCCCTGGGATCTGGGTGAGCCCCTGATCCCTGACCTCTTGGTGAGCCTCCTTGCTGAGCGTGAGCACGTAGCGGAGTTCTGCATCCTCCAGAGGGTCAGCACTAGTCTGGGGGAGAGGGGTGGGAGGGAGCAAGGACAGGAGTGAGTGAGTGAGTGGGGGCTTATAAAAGTTGAAGGGCCTTAGCTTATTAGCTACAATTCTCTGAATTACTACACAGTAAGTGAAAGCAGGAAGTGAGTAAGAAAGCAGAAGTGAAAGTGGCTGGGAAGAGGATCTGAAACTAGCCAGTGTTAGGAATAGATAGAAGTGGCACAAGACTAAGTATGTTGTTTAAAATAAGTCCTAAAATTGTCATTTTAAATGATATCAGTAAAAGAAACTCCATAGTTCTTTATGCTTCATGTTCACTGTTAGAAATCACATCTCAAGCAAAGCCTCCTCCAGGTTTAACTACAGATGCACCGATATATCGATAGCAAATATCAGGATCAGTCAATAGTCACCTTTTTTTAGGCCACTGGCCTAAATGCTGTGTTGATCTGTAGCCTACAGCCATTGGCTGGATATGACTGGCATAGTGTATGAAGGCAAGATGTGTCATATGGTTTGTTTTCAAATGAACACAAATAGTAATGTCAACAATCTAGTACTATTTTACTGTCTGCAAGAAAGATCTTGCAATGGACAACTATCACATTAAATAGAACCTAGCTGCTAGTCATAGCCTACATGTGTCCAACTGACATAGTTTTACAAAAACACCCACTGAATGTACATTGTAATCACACATCACACAGGTCAAATCACAGTTTCCCCCAGTTCATCAGCTTAACCTCTGCAAAGATCCAAGCCTGCACACCTTTACAAGTATCAGTACATAATTACAAAAAAATTAAATCCCAGAACAGCCTATTAGACATGAAAGACTAAAGTCAAACTGAATGAAACACACAATTAAACTTTGATACATTTTTTATTCCTAAAAGTTATAATGCAAAATGTATATCTTCCAGAAACAGTATAAGATATCTATGTGGAAAATAACATCCTTGCCGGTGACAATTCAAGAGGAGTAGGTACTACATGCAAGAACTTATCACGTCAAATTTCATCGGTCATTTGGGAAACAGACATAGATTTCAGCTATCAGCCAAATTGTTATTACCTCCACCAGGAAGTTATGTTTTTACCTGCGTTGGTTAGTTAGTGTAAAATATAACTCAGAGTTATGCATGGTTTTTGATTAAAATTTCCACCCAAAGTAGAGTATGGTATAAGTAACAAACCATAAAGTTTTGGAGATGATCTGTGCATGGGATCATGCTGGAAAAAAAAAAAAACACCCCCCCCCCCCCCCCCCCCCCAGAAAAAAACCCATGAAAGTCAATAGGCGCAAATAATGTGTGAATAAATGTTCATCAGATGGCCACTAAGGGGAGACATTTTAGACTATGCCAAATTATAATGAAAATAACACTCTTAAGCCTAGCACACATGTAAGCAATCACGGACGAATGTACAAGCAAATTTTAACTGTGACTCGAATAGCGAACAGCTTCGGAAGCAGTTTGGCCTTTTTGCTTGTTTCTGAACCACTCACTGTTTCTTGCACGTCAAGCAAATCCGCCCCTTCCGACAAAGAAAAACCCATGAAATTATGACACGTTACGCGAATCCACCCATTTTAAAATTTTTTTTTTTTTTACAAAGAAAAACCGGCGAAAGGTCACATAAATCCGCGCCTTCTATAAAGAGGTGGCCGGAGGGAGTCCTGTGCACCTCTAGTTATACTTTTGTTTTCAAAAATAATCTGCATATTTCCTACATGTAACGTGCCTCTTGCCATCTCACACACGTATTATAAAAATATAATATTATCTCTAAATATAAACGGTTGTTCCGGTGTCAATGTACTTATTGCTCGAGCTGCTTTTCACAAGAGACAGAGCAACGCACATCTCCGATCTGTTCCATTTGTGCCAGGATCTGATTCTTTGGGATGTATTACAGGGGACATATGGGAAATATATATATGAATATATATGTGCTATGCAGTAATCGATTGCTGTATTTTTTTTTTTTATTTACTTTTCTTGGAATAACTAGTTCAACTTGGATTTCCCACATAATCTCTCCTCTGATATAATATGGGATTTTCCCCTATCAGTGCGGGTCAGAAAGCTAATCTAGTCTGTTATGTGCATCCAAAATAAATAATAAATCCCCAGGTTTAATCATTAAAAAACTCTAAGAGGTAATTATGCTCCAATCTGACATGGAATGAACGCCTTGCGAGGGAAGTTACAGGTTTTAACATGCAGCTCCGCGCTTGTGCAGGCTGAAAGAGCAGCTGTAAGCCAATGTTGAGCAGCTCATGCTGGAATACACTACTGAACCAGAACCGCTGGACTCAAGACAATCAAATGGAGATTACATGAAAATATACAGAGGGGTAAAAAAGCATAAAAAGCATGTTGATTTGTTTTATTTACATTTTAAGGGCAGGTTCAATACAATACATGACACACAGCCAGTGCAGGGTCACAGATCCTCAATGATACTCTATATTGAAGGTTTTCGATGAGACTGCACATTTTTTCAGCCAGCCGAAACTAAAAACAACTGAAAAAAGTTGCACTATTTCGCCCTATTTTGCGGCTGTATCGCTTACATGTGAGTACACCCTTTGGCAGATTTTTCAGGTTAATCAACGCATTTGTCACTTTGTGCCTGGCAGAGATACCTTTCACTCTATGTGTTCACAATCGCTGCATCCATAGTTTTACCATCATTTATTCTGCCTCTGACTGAGCCTCACCTGGTTATTCATACAGCCTAACTAGTAAAGAAATGATAATATGAACTAGACACATTTAAATTTTCATATTCAAATGTTATTTATAAGATTTCTGCACATCACATACAGCTATGAAAAACTTGGAAGAGAGAGGCCACTTCTAATGGTGACCACCATCAATATCTACATAGAGATAGTTCTGAATTCTTCCTGTAAAATCTGAAACACAATGACTATTACCCACAATTTATTTGACTGCCTGGTTTACCTTTTGACAGAGGATGTGAGTAATTTTACCTGCTCCGCCTCCTCCTTGCTCATGGCCAATGCCAGCTGTAGCTGGAGGTCCTCCTCCCCTGAGCTCTGCGGCCATGCCTGGTCCGAATCCGAACCCGAGTGCAGTCCTAAAGTAGGAGCCGAGGGAGCCGAAGACGCTGGGGGTTAAACAGCTAGGCATTATGGTTTGAAAAGCATTCATTTCTTAATGTGGCCAAGCGTAGTGCTCCTTCTCAGGCTGCGCTAAACATAAACATCACCGCACTTTCCCTTTTAGCAAATAACGTGGTTCTTAATGCCATTAAATGTCTCACTTACCACTTGAGGTCTGTGCCATCTTCTCTTTGGTCTTAAGAGCGTGGATTCTTTCTTCCCGTAACCTTTCCTCATCTTTCAGGAGAGTGACCAGCTGCTTGGCTTTCTCTCTTACATTTACACCCTAAACACACACACAGTTAATAGTTCATTATTGCATACATCATTCTGAATTAAACACAATCCACCTCTTAGTTCACAAACTGGTGAACCAGGCTTTGAAACAATGGAAGTTTAAAATTAGTCATACTGTACAAGAAGCATGCTGGGGCTTCATCACGCCGTATAATAAAGTCATTAAAGCAATGTTCATATTATGAGGTGTAATAAAGATTAAACTTCCTCCCACACTTCCTCTTAAAAATCAGCTCTCTACATCTCAAATCAAAAGTGGCCAAAGGAGTTAAAAGAGAAAAAAAAATTACCCAAACATGTTGATTTTTCATGAGTCAGTACACAACAAAACACAATCACTCTCAGTCTCTAAGGAAACCATACTTTGCAAAGTGGAGAACACAGAATTCGAAACATCTATGATATGAGAGCTTATTATATTGTAATATCTTCTGGGACTCACTGTTTGCTTTTTTTTTATTCTGATGTTTACCATTCATTTTAACTGAAGCTCTTGTCCTTTATCTATTTCCTAAAGGGGGGGGGGGGGGGCTGTTGCATTACACTGCCTAAGATATTGGGTGTTCCTAATAAAATGGGAGGTGTGTGTATATCCCTGTGCTATTTAATATGAATGACATTACACTGTGTCCTTTCATATGCACAGCAAACTCAACACATTTGCACCATCACCTGAAAACACTGTTAATACTTTATTGCCGTCTACTGGATACAGACTGAACTGCAGTAATAAACACACTTAAAAAAGATACACAATGAAGGATTTAGCTGATTGTAACCAACAGAATGCCCCTCCCTTACCCATCCCTTTCCAAGCATGTATTAAAACGAACAATAAACGTCAGGTTTTACTTACGTTCAAGCTCTTTTTCATTAAAAAAAATACTAAAAAAGTAAGACCTGACATTTTTTCCACTTCCTTCAGGATTTCCGCTGTCACTTGTTAAATGTAAAACTCAGAAAGGTGCTCTCTAGACGTTTGTCTGTTTTGGGCTGCTATAAGAAAATGGTGGTGCAAACTAACGACTACACGGAAGATGACCCACTCCTGGATATAAAGGTCTCATTCTAAGCTTACAAAAAGCACAATGATTTATGGTTACAGGTAATTCTACACTAATAAAAACATACTCATGAATACTATATTCTAGGGCTGTCAGGCAATTAAAAAATGTCTGTAATTATGACATGCTCTGTGATAAATGAATTGCATACTTACATTTTTACTACAGTTTAATATATTTAATTCATTTTACAGAACTCAAGCGAGTTACCTTTTGTCTGAGGTAACCAATATGAACATTCATGAAAAAGTGTGTGTGTATGAGAGAGAGAGAGAGAGAGAGAGAAAGAGAGAGAGAGAGAGAGAGAGAGAGAGAGAGAGAGATAGAAAAAGAGTGTAGCCTGGGCCGTGACATCACTGGCCCAGTTATAAGTGAAAGACCCAATCAGAGGAGGACGGATATGAAAAGAAAACACATAGAAGTACTTTTTGCCTAAACAAATTAAACAAATTAAAATTATTTCATATTGGGGTTATATCCTTATTTACTCCTCAATCAAAGACGGAAACTAAAACTGATTAATGCTGGGGTTGGCGCAACAGAGTTAGCCAATTACTGCAGACCCTGATAAAATAAATAAATAAAAATTACACACAACCTTTTTCTGAAAAACAAACACTCATAACTGCCCTAAAGATTCTGATCACAGAATCCTTATATCAGATTGAGTATTTATAACAAGCAAGGAGATTTCCAATGTTTCCAATGATTTCATAAGAAAACATCAGAGAACTGATGGGTTTGTCTCAGAAAGAGATAAGGAGGATCTCTACTTTTAGGCAATCAATATACAGGATGACCCAGAAAAAACAATCCTCCAATTTAAAGGTAAATTAAAAATAATGGTTACAGATGATCAAATTATTATTTGCACAAATTAAACTTCTTTCAATACAGTTTTTCGTTCATCATTATTTGCACACATGAAATAATATTTAGATTATTTTTAACATTTTTTTTTCCTATTTACCTTTGGAATGTGGGAGGTTAATTGGGTCACCCTTTTTTGGGTCACCCTTGTAATACAGTAGTGCAGCAGATAGTCTACAGCAGCCTTTACTTCCTATTTTATGTAGTGTACTCGTATGGGGAGCAAGGAGTCATTTGGGGTTTGAGCATCAAAGCATGAACATTCCATTCAGTGAGCCAAGCAGCATGTTCTCGTCTGCCTCCTTTATTTTACAAAGGTACTGCGGCCAGACTCCCACTGGGTCAAAGGGCACCATGGAATGCGATTATTATGATTTGAAATTATGTTTTTATTATGTTATTTCTTCCGTCAATAATATTTGAAATTAACATGTTATTTTAGCAGCCCTACTATATTTCAAACTATATGTGACCCATCGCAGCAGAGTCGGTTTTAAGCCGGAAATTGTGTTAGAAAATTTGGTATCATTTTAAAGCTTTCGATATCAGCTACAAAATGGTACAAATAACTCAGAATTAATAATTTATGACTTAATACTCACTTTGCTGTGAAGGGTCATATTTTATTTCTGCAATTAGATGCCCCTACTTCCTACATAGTGGACTAACTGGTAGAGCAATGTAATTGAAAACTACATGCAGGTGAATATATTGGAATGTATTTTGGGGGGGTGGGGAGTGGGGGTGTTTGTTTGTTTGTTTGTTTATTTATTTTTAAATTAAGCTGTACTGTATTAATCCCAGGGGCACTGGTGGTCCGGTGGTAAGGTGCTGGATTACTGATCCCAAGGTCGGGGGTTCAAGCCCTGCTATCAACGTGCATCCCCTGCTTCCCCCCCAGTGCAGCTAACTGGGTTATCGAATGCTGGCTATGTCTCTCACTGTCTATGGTGAGAGGCATGTAAAAGAACCATTGCTGGTTTTCGTAAAGAGTAGGCTGCATAGCCCTCAGCGTGTTTCTGCCCTGCGATGGCCTGGTGAGCTGTCCAGGGTGCACTCTGCCCTTGCCCAGAGTCGGCTGAGATGGGCGACAGATTAAGTGGTTCAGAAAATGAATGAATGTATTAATCCCGCTAGGGAAATTACTGCCTCTGCATTTAACCCATCCAAAGTGAGCACACACACACTCAGAGCAGTGGGCTGCGACACACATGCAGTGTGTATGCAGTGCTCTGTAGTTTTTCCACGTTGCAGATTAGTGTAACAGCTGACTATCACACATTAACAGAAAGGACAAATAACTGTAGAAAAAAAAAACACACTAAAGCAGAGGCAAAAGCCTTGAACTCCCTTCTCTCACCTAACAAAACAGTGTTTTATATACACAAAGTGGCAACACAACACACAAAAAAAGCTGACCTATGCCAGAATGCTACTTAAAACAGTCTAGAAGATAAAAAGCTACAGCTCTCTGAGTTTTACATTTACCAGGAGTGAACAGATGTGCAGTGCAAACCGTGCATCTCTGTGTATGCATCAGGCTGTGTGGGAGCTGAGCTTTTCATTCCATTGAGTTTAGAGACCTTGGGAGATTGTTTTGTGTAGCACATGAGAATGGCTGTATAGAAAGTTATAAAGTCCAACTTACACAAAAGGAGCACTATTTCTATTGAAGACCTGAAACTTAAATACTGGTCGGCCTACTGCCTTGACTTATAGCTATAACGTTTCTCCCATATTGAGTTCTGCTGGAGGCCAAATGACAAGCGATAAAAAGAAATTACAGTCTGCCTAAGAATTATTGGCACCCTTTATGAAAAGTAGCACAATAATGTGTTACTCAATTACACAACACAACTGACCTATCAGATAACCCCCAACTCTTCCTCCCTCCCCCACAACTATTGCTACCTCAGACAAGTGATCCTGTAGCTTGCAGCAACTGTACTGAAATCAATGGAGGAAATGCAATTATTGGAGGTCCCAAAGCTGGACATAGACATGATTTGGAAGACTGAATAAAAAGATTTCTTCAAGAAGTAAAAGACAGAAAGCACTACATTATGGAGGGGAGCGGTATGTCCATGGCATAAAAGTTTACCAAAGGGAAAAGATTATTCTGATCGAGACCAATGTTGACCATTGCCAATGTAAACATGAGAAACCCCACGTCTGTATCGATGTTGCTGCTGATGATAGTGACATCAAGGAGCAGTTTTATGCATGCACTTTCTTCTACTAAATAATCACAGTAAATCCCCAAAATGGTGCGGGAAGTGATGAGCCGTTGAGATGCCAGCATTGAACCAACGTTACTGATTACGTAGCTATCAAGGGTTGACATGAATCAACTAATCAGTTAGCATATGATGATAATCTATCATAGAGTAAGATCAGATTTATTTTTGTAACGGTTATTTACTCACTTACATATTTTAATTCTAACCATTACATTTTAGGCAGTGGAAGTAGGCCATACACTGCGTGTCACTACGAAGTAAGACTGTAGATTTTTTCACTTCAGCTATACTACATTTTAAAATGGGTTTTAATGCACTTTTCTGAGTTGCCTGTCTGAGGCCTACACACTTAGTAATGTTACTATTGTGTGATTGGTCAATTTCTATTTTGAGGGAGGGGTTTAGCGATAGGTCAGTTACAATTTGGTGTAGCCCCTGGCACAAAATAATGCCTTTTGCATTTAGCCATTTTGCAATCTATACTCAACCTCCTGAAAGACGCAACAAGGATTCATCTTAAAAGATCTTGCAGATTTCATAATACCAAGAAGTTTCAAAGAAGTGTCAACACCTCAAAAATCCGCCAACGTTTTATAGTGTGGTTTTCACCAGCCGTGTTACCACAAACCACAAATCCATACTGCTGTTCCACTAAGGCTTGGTGAAGACGAGTTTGTCAACCCTGAATAAAGTAAACTGTATGATTCTAAAACCGTGATTTTCTCCACCTCCCTCACCAATCCTACTCCACACTGTGCAGAAACGTGGTGTAATCTGCTATTACAGATGGTGCCATGGATCCACTCACATGTTCAGCGTCATAAATGTACGCAACTAGCTTCACACAGGAAATTCACTGCCTTAAAGTTGCTGCCTCTGATGCTTTGCATAATATGTCAACAGAAGCATGCAGAAAGTTGGCTTGGTTGGGTACTCGAATGGCATTCAACTTCTTTCCAAATTGGAATCACTGAAAATCTTTTCAAAGAGTTTCCTCTTCCTTCGGCAGCGATTACCAAAAGACACAAGAAAAAATGTTAAGCAGCGTGAATTTCACCAATTGCGAGCAGATCAAACGTTTGCTCTGTGTGTAGGTTTGTTACCTGGTCTTTTCCATCACGGTCTATGTATTGAAAGTCTTTGAGAGTCTGCACAGCGTAGATGTTTTCCCTGCACTGCTGGGCCACTCTTTCTGAACCCGTCTTAATCAGATACTCCATAAGAGTCATAGCCTGAAAAACAGAGTAAAGCTTTCAACTCATATTTTTACAGAGCCATCGGATCGCAAGTAGACGTGCGGTCCTGACCTTATACACGTGCCTCCAGTTCTTCCCATGGTCATTGAGTCTCTTCCACACCATGCTCATGATTTCTGAGAAGGCCACTACGTTATATGTCAGATCTGCAATCTCTGACATCAGAGAACTGGATGGACCCCATGGGTCATTTGAAGTTGCTTCCCTCACCTGAACAAGTATAAAAATAATAATAAATTTGTTTTTTTTAAATTAGATTAGAAAACCACAACAGCAAAAGTCTGCCCACAAGCAAACTTAATCAACTCTAGCCTCTGCAGAAGAAATTGGATGATGTAGCTTTTAATTACAAAACAATTACAACTACGCAAACATCTTCAGACTGATCTCACAAGCACAATAAGGAAATTAGATGTGCACAAAAGAAATAGTAAAGGGAATAAAGAATGCACCCTCTCACCTTAATCTCTGCTTCAGAGTAATTGTGAACAATATTCTTCACTTGTCGCCTTAGCGATGAGGTCGACATGGCAACAGGATGGCTATGAGGTTCTGGAGGAATCTGCAAGTTAGGAAAACAAGGTATAAAACAACCTCATACACAAACAAATACATAAAACATGAGCAATAAAAAACTACTATCCGAAGTCACAAACCCTTAAAAGGCATACAAAGTCTGTGTTTCTAAATGATTACATACATTTCTGAATAGCAATACAATTTTTTTAATTTGAAAAGAAAATCTGTTATACACATGGCCAACAATTCAGCTATATCTGGTTTAACCACATGACGTAATACGGACATGATTTTGAAATGAGTCACACATTAACTAACCATTTAGTAACAATAAGCCATGAGATATTGTTCAATACTCTTTCTGTTTCTGATTTGATATGTCTACATATCTACATACACATACCCTCCACCGTAACACAGTATGCATAAAGTACAACTTATACGATGCAAATGTAATACCTAAATGTAATCAAGCCCTCACTTCCTCCTCTGAAAAAGCAACTTCCTCTTTATTTCAAATCAGAAGAGGCTGGAGGGTTAAAAAAAGAAAGAAAAAAAACAACATCTGCTATGATTTTAACATTAGCTGATTTGAAGAGCATTGATAACAGAGCCACTCATACTGCAAACTACAGGAAACACTTAAAACACTTGAGTAGTGATTTCAATGAGAATTCATTTGGTTTATGGTTAATTCTGCAAGGCTTTTTCCTTGTCTGTATTCATACTATTTATTGTTTCTACAATAAAACAACTCGTTTCCACTTTTCTTCACTGTGTAATTAAGTACATTCTCTTATAGTTCAGGACAGCACTGTGGCGTAGTGGTTAGTGGTTGCCTCACAGCAAGAAGGTCCTGGGTTTGATTCCAGGGATTGGTTTCTGTGTAAGGTTTGCATGTTATCCCTGTGCTTGGTGGGTTTCCTCCGGGTACTCTGTTTTCACCCCACAGGCAAAAGGCGACTAACTGGCTGCTCCAAATTCATCTTAGGTGTATGTGTGAATGGTTGTGTGTGTTGTCCTGGGATGATCTGGCAATTTGTTCAGGGTGTACATTACCTTCGGCTAGTATTGGCTGAGATAAGCATTAGCATCCTCGCAACCCTAGCAGTTCGGCAAATGAGTTAGTGAATGAGTGTAATGGTTGATATAACAGCGCCTTGTAGAGGAAACAGTCACATTGTGTAAAAAAAAAAAAAAAATCACATTAAAGAAAGTATTCACTGGAATGATCTGAAAGATCACTGCAGCAGATAAGAGACTGCAGTCTCTATAGTAATGGAGAACAAAAGGTTCAAAAGCATGTCTTGTGGGCAACGTGACTTTCACAGCAGAAATAGCTAGATATGCAAAAAAAAAAATTATTTGTGCTTCAGAAAAAGTGAATGCTTGGTCAGAGAGCTAGTGTTTATTTAGAAATTTGAATTTTGTTACATTATAATGTACATCTTCGGTTTTGTTACATGCTGCCCAACACCACATAAAACATTACCATGATAAATTTCAATGATTATTCATTCAAGAAAACATAGTTTCTGATTAGAAAGCCATCAAACAATTGCATCACTACCATGTTAACTGATTTAATTAGTTAAATGATTATTGCACAACTGACATGAGCAACACAGCAACTGACTTCAGTGAAAATATTTTGAATAAATAATAAAACAATTACACAATTTGGTTTTCATATGATAGATAATCAGGCAGATAACAAACCCTCTACCCTGTAATTCTCAATATCATACTTCACTGATTCAATCATTTTTATTGTAAAATAAAATATATCATATATAATAAAAAACATAATATATAATAAAAATTATTGAACTTTTATAATGTTTAAAGTTGCCAATTAATGAAAAGCCAAGGCACAAAATTCACACAATTCCAATTTTTGCAATACTGAAAATGTATCTAGTAACTGTATGTATTGTTACACTACCATAACTATCAAACTGATTTTATACTTTAAATTTAATTCATTTATTCAGATCTGTAGGCATGGAATTATTAGCTAGGTCTTTAATTAACAGTACGGCTGCAGTGGGAGACGTTATTTAAAATGCTGCCGTGGAAACCCTCGTGATAATCTTCACTTTCATTCGATCACACTGTCCTGGTTACACGGGAATAAATCTATAAATTACATGTGTTTTCATTCCATGCGCCATACTTCTACTGTAGCTCTAATGGCTCGTTTATGTACAATGTTAAATACACATACATACAGGTATGAACACAGCCTTCTGTCTGCACTGCTCTGTGTTTTCTAAAAGCAAATCAATATGGATGAACACATTCCACGTGACACGTTAACAATGATGAGTGCAATGTTGGAAGTATATTCAGAAATGATCGGTTCGCAAATAACTGAAATATTTTGTTCGGGCTGGTAGAGATGACAACATAATATGGAGACAGTGATAATTACAAAAGCATCCTCTTTTCTGAGATATTGTGTTTATTTATTATGAATAAGAATTGAAATTACTGAAAACAGTTGCTGGGTATTCTGGTTTCCTCCCACAGACATGCACATTAGGCTAATTGGCTGTTGCAAACTGTCTCTAGGTGTGGTAAGTGGTTGTGTTTGTGGGGCCCCTGTGATGATCTGGCGAGCTGTTCAGGGTGTACCCCGCCTTCGCCCGTCAGCTGAAATGGATCCAGCCTCCCAGTGACCCCAGTAGGACTAAGTGGTTCAGCAAATGGGTGAGGGAGTAGAGAGGCACTTGTTGAATGCAAGGTACCTTCTTCATACAGAATGCATAATGAGTCAGGTCCAGGTGCCTATATGGGTACTGGCTTCATAAATGGTTTCCTGCTAGTGCTCCATAGAATGTGTATCAGTTATAATCTCCAAAAATTTGTGACCTTCTCTGACTTTCACCTTTAAGCCAGGCATTCATATCAAACCATCTCTAGGTCTTAGGAAGGGTAGTGTCCCCATGAAATCTGGTAAAAATCCGTGTATAAGTGTGATCTGGATTTTGTTCACAGACAAAGTGATAAATAAACAAATACCAGCGATTACAATACCTCAAACAAAACGCCACAACATTTCTGATGATATTACGTCGCTGAGGTTAAAATCCTGAAATGTGAAAAGTGCTGCTTTAGCAAAGCCCTGAACTCATGCAGCTCTGCTATAAAGAATTTGCCAAATGTGTAAATGTAATGTAAATATAAACTCAATGATATTTACCTATGCACGTCACTCTCTCAGTCTGTGTGCGTGTGTGCGCGCGTGCACGTCAGGTCCAGGTGCCAGAGTTCTTCAGCTTGTCCGCTGCACTAAGCCTCTGCGTGGCCACATCAGGACCCAGAAGATCTGGAGAGAATTAAAAACTGTGGAAGACACAAAAAAGGATTAGAGTGTGAGGAGTCTAACAGTGTTATAGTAAGAAGAAAACTATCTGGCTGTTGAATATTGCAGATCCTCTCTTCAATGCCTGCGCCTCACTGAGCAAACAGCAGTGTTAAGTTTATTGTCCCCTCAGAATTTCACTGTGCTTTATTTTCCCAGTTAGATCACCTGGAACCATTCACACAACTTCTAATCTCACCGGTTTCAGCAGCCAGACACACCGCAGTATAGGATATAAAACAAAACTTTGTTTTACAGAAATCCAAATGATGGAGGTCATTAAAATGCACTGAACTCACCACAGTCTCACTCCAGCGCTAGTTTGTTTTAATAGAGGGGTGGCTAAGTAAAAACTACATAAAGTGTGCTCACATGACACTGATCATAATCCCAATTTGCCCTGATCATATTCCGATGTTTCATCATAGGAAATCGGAGAACATTGGTACACATGAGGAACATAGGAGGACACTAGACTTTCAGGGAAGACTTTTGGAAGAGTGAAATATTTAGGGAAAGTTGACACCTTCGGGTTTTATTGTGTTCGGAGTAAATAAGGAAAAGAGAAAAAAAATTGTAGTAACATCGTCGGCAGTCATCGGTGTAACACTGGTATAAAATTTGGGGGGAAAAATGGGAGCATCATTGAGAGACATTCAGGTCACATTTCTGGTAAATTTGTGAGGTTTTTTATACGATATCAGAGACACATGGGAATAACAAGCACGAATTGGAGTGACATCGGTATAGATCATAATAACATTGGATGAAACACTGGAATCACATCAGGTAACAATCGGAGAACATCAGTACATATCAGAACAAAACAGTCTGAAAACATGGGACTGACAGGACTGAGACGGCTCAAACCTGACCGGTATCACGTGAGCGCCCTTTATTAAGAAAGACTGATGTCCACATTGTTCATGGATTTTCTTAATAAGGAGTGTTTTATTACATGCTTTTATTACAATACTAACCACATCATTAAAAATAGCTAATTGTAATCAAGAAAATCTTACAAGTGTAAACAAACACAGTCTAAGGTGAAATTGAATAAACAGTTACTGGAAGAGAAATTCTTTCCCATGCTCCCGTGCTCATCTACTTCCAGGCATCTGTGTTGCTATACCGCCAGCACCGCAGCCTTCTGCAGCTACTCGCGGTAAATTATATCATGTTTGATTTTATAGGCGAATTTCTGCAGAAAGATCGAAAACGTGTCACTTCCGCGTGACGTGACACCACCGCCAGCATTGTATGACACCCGTGAACAACGTGAGAACATCGACAAGCACCGGTGGTACCATACGATGCTCACTGTGATCTTAGCCTTTTTCCATGATATAAAAGGCTGTGAGTCTTCACCTTAGCTATTGTCGCAGAATCGTGCCTTTGAAGGGACGAGGAGGAAACAGAACTGTTTTCTGTATCTACACCGTCGTGGGGTGTTCCTCCTTGAGGTACCGCTGCTAACCGTGTGAAAGTTGCGTCAGAGAGAAAGGAGTATAACGGCTAAATAAAATATATTCATCTTTTTTATTTTTAAGAGACTGATTGACATTTTAGGGGTAGCGTTCCTTGTTATGGTTTTACCTTGGATTCTGATTCTGAAATGAAACCCACCATGGTGTGTTTGTAAAAGAAAATAATCAATGACAGGATGGTGCAATACCGAAGAGATCTGTGAGTGTGCTTTATTCCTCTTACATCACAGCGAATTAGAACAATTATAGATAGTCATAGTTACAGAAAGACATGCAATTTTTATCCACTTAAAGTTTAAATGTTATAAAACATCTGTGAAACAAGTTACTTCCTCTGTTATACTCAGTCCTTCCCTCAGCAGTGAAACTTTTTCTCTTCCAAAAAGAAAGGGTAAAGAACTTTATCTCTAACCGTCACAAAGCACAGACACTGATAACTCCTCCCAAAAATGTTAAACAAACACATCCCCTCATAGAAAACATCACCATTTCCATGAATATACACTGGGTGTGTACACGTCAATGTTAACGTAACCACAGAAATGATAATGTATGTAAACACGCATGTTAACATAAACTTATTTGCATTTACAGTTGGAACAACCATCAGAACTGCTGTTATAGGAAAACTAAACAGCACCTACTGACCCATTTACATTCAAGGACACAACAGCATACAAATAATTTAAGCCACTTTTTTGCAGCTCAAATAGAAATATAATTTTCAGTACAAACATATTGTGCATTTCAGAGACATAAATGTGTTAGCACTGGGAATTAGCAGTGTACCGCTCGCTTGAGTTATCACTTGTCAGGTCAAGCGGGCTATCAGTGGACGGGTCCGAATAGAGTTATTTATTTGTAATTTAAAGAGGACTGTTTTGTCTGTGCAGATGGAAGTACAAAAGCTCCCTTGATCGCTTCACCTGAGCAATGCATAGTAAACACAACATGGTGGCAGGTGAGCTGCAATGCACAATATAAAAGTATGTTTTTAATGTTTTATGATGAAAATATGCAAAAATACAATATAGATGTTTTGAAAAATAGTGACTCGAGCCACAATATCTGCGCATAATATAAATAGTATAAATACAGAAACGACTCTTCTCAATACACAGTCAACCCTTCACATGAACGCTCAGTTATATTCTGGCTGCTTCTTTGCTGAAAATAAATGCAAACATTTTTGCAGTTGAGCTTTTAGGGAGTAACCAAATATTTATATTATTAAAATAATGACAATCATTAAAAAGAAAAAGTCCATGTTTGGCCATGGGAAACCCCATAAAAAATCTACTTAATAAATAATCAAATAAATAAATAGGAGGTGCACAATAGTATGATAGAAAAAAAGATTCAGTGCTCGACTATCGGAGATCACAGATTCGAATCCAGGTTGATACCGCAGCCATCCACGGCCACGAAAGCCCACGAGAGTCAACTGGCCAAGCTCTCATGGGAGGGAGGGATGGCAAACGCTCAGCAATCACCAGCCAATCATGGGCATCTGTGAGCTCATTCGTACAAAGGGGTAAATAGCGCTTTCCCTCCGAGTGTGTTAGACTGCCCCCGAATACGCTTCGCCGACAGGCAACAAACAGAGCTGCTTGTTACTTTAGGGTTATTTTTTATTAGACATATGAATAACATTTTAATGGTCTAATATAGCCTATAAACAATGACATGAAAAAACGCCAAGTGAGAATCAAATCCAGGTCACACACACTGTGGCTGAATTATCTTTTTTAATTACACGATCTGGATACAAATAAAATATTTGTAAATTGTGTGATATTCTTGACAGGAATGTTAATTATGTTCCATGTACACGTTCACAGATGAGTCAAAATCAGCTACGCTGTTATTCTGAACTTTCCAATGTATTAGACTGAATAATTACATTATTACTCAGATATGAGGTTTTTCTGTTAAAGTTTATTTTCCTTATTCAATAAAGATATCATGAACATAATTTGAGTCTTTTTGAGTTTCTTTTTGATATGTAAAAAAATTGTCTAACAAACGTACACTATTTTTCATTTGTAACATGCTGAATGATGTTAAGTAAAACACCATGCAGCACCTCTGTTTCAATACCAGTGCATTATAACCCCAATTATGAATGAACTCCAATATACAAGCAAGGAGTAAATATGTTTGGATGTTATCTGCAGGATTTGGATCAATTTGAAAACTTAGTTTGAAAAAGCTGATTGCGTACGTTAAGCTGTCTGTCAATTTTTACTCTGTAAGTCGTCAAACATGTTAACAAAGTTGCACACAATACCACGTAAAAAATGAATTTCAGTTTACTATTTAAGAATAGATGCTTCATCCCTAGAATACTTTCCCTAATTCTACTGCGTACATTTCTCTTTTAAATTGACCACTTAAAAAATTGAGAATGATGTCGGTCAAAACCAAACGAAATTTTCAAGTGAGGTATTAGCAGTCCCCACTGTCTGCTCATCTCTCCAAAAGCTGATTAGTGAAATGATGGCTGAAACACACATCTTAACTTAAGGTGAAAAACGTCCACACTGACTACATGTAGATGGGTCAATGACGAATAAAGCTTCTAAAAAGGTATTTTTAGAAAGTTTTTTCAGTGTAAATGTAATGCATATTTTTGAGTGCAGAATAACATGTTTAAACAAATCTCATTTATTAAATAACTAAATAACAGTTTTATCTCATATTTTAACAGCTTATTTTAACTTTACTACCAAGAAATGTCAGGTGGTGCAACCAAATATTTATAATATATATATATATATATATATATTCCTAATACTTATTTCAAGATAAATCTTTGGCAAGTATCCATTAGGATGTCTACACTACGTAACATAATATTTTGTGGTTGTGTTTTGTTTATACAATAATTAAAGATTTTTCCACTCAGTAGGTCAGGTTTTAAGTATCGCTGGCATCCAATTTTGCATTTAAAACTGGAAAATTATTTACACAAATGCACAAATTCATATATTCAATAACATAACGACACACATTACATTTAGAAACCATTTGGTTACTTTAAGCTATTATTTATTGGTTTAAACCGGTTGCACCACCTGACGATTATCAGTTGCACCACCTGACACCATTAGTAATTACATGAAATATACTGAAAAAATGCATTTTATTTCAAATAGTAACATGTGTTTTACTCATTAGTCTCTTAGTTTTTTTGAAGTAAAATAAATCTTTTTTTTTTTTTTTTAATTAAGAATGGAAATAGTAAACTCATGAAAAACCGTTTACATTCCCGTTTACATACTGTTTACGAAGTTAACATTCGATATAACACTATACTAAATGAGAACAATAAAGTGACATTTTAACAAAATCGAAACATTTCTCAGGTCTGTGTAATAAAGTATTCCCAGTCTGAATGCATTAGTCGTGTGTGCCGTGAATTGAGAGGCTCTGGCTCTGCAATCACTTTGCTGAGTAGAAAAAAATTATGTCAGCGTGGTGGGGCCAAGTGAATGCATTTTTTCCTCCCCGTTGCTGCATGCAGCTCACCTCATTTTCTTCACCAACTACTTGAAGAACCTGCCCTACAAATGGCTGTCATAGTTCACCAGGATAAACTTCCTATTCAGATCATTGCACTTATGGGCACCATTGTGGCACTGGCAGATCTGTGGTATGCTACAGAAACAGGAGATCTCTCGGTGCACGATTTTTCCTGGTTCAGTAGAGATGACCTGGTGCATCGCCAAAGTTCCCTTTACAGGAGGCACAACCTCAGGGACCGCTTCATCAAATTTTCTGATGTCCTCCTCCCTCACCCAGAAGAACTTGACATCAGATTTCCTGTCTGTTAGGAGACTGTACAAATCTTCTGGGGTCTGGACATCTTCACCCCTTTGGACAGCAGAGTCAGCAGTGCGCTTCACTGCACCGCCAACTCCATCGGGGGCGTCTTTTCCATGGGACTTCTCTGAGAAATTCCATGTCACCTGCCGAAAGCCTGAGAGGAAGGGAATGATGCTGAGCAAAAAGAAATTCTTTTTATTGCAATATTGGGTGACTGGACCATCACTCATCACATGTAAAATTGTGGGAGATGGATTGCAATTCTTAATCACATCCCTCAGCACTGGCTCCAAGTGGGCCCACACAGCTCTCTCATCATGCCGAAGGGATGCAGACTCCACACGTGTGGACTGTGGCCTGCTTCCAACTCCCTCCAAAATGAAAAGCCTGCACCTCACGATTAAGTTTGCAGGAGAAGTTCTCTGAAAAGTCCACATGGAGGACAGCTTCGTCTCCTCTTGAGCTTTCTTTTAAAGCCCTGCACTCTTTCGCTTGGTGCAACCAGTTGTAGTGGTGTTTGGCTAGGCTGTCGAGCTTCTGATTGAAAATGTTCAACAGTTCAGCACATGTTCCAGTCTGTGTTTCTTTAAAAAAATTCATGTACGTTTTTGGCCTCAGACACAGATTTTCTGACCCACTGATGCCATGTCTCTTCTGCCTGTGGTATTGGAATTTCAACCTCAGTGTAACAGCATTAGGGGCACACTCGATACATGCATGCCTTGTTGTCTGGACTGCACACAATAGAAGACAACAGATGAGACATGCTGGTAGATTTGAGGAGACCTTTCTGGTGAAGTTTTTCAGTCAAGAGTTTGACATTCTCATGGTCTAAGAATGCACATGTATTCGTCTGATAATTTTGGCTGTGTAACATAAAATGGACAGTAACAAACAAACTGTCTGTAAGTCAGTCTGTGAGGCTTTTGCACTTCAAAATTATATTGTAAATGGAGTTCAGTGAGGGGTTTAACTAATACACATCTGTTATTTGTTTTTTTTGACTGTGTCCTTTTTCCCTGGCAGTAAGAGACTATTCTCATCTTGACAGAGGAAGTCGATAACCCTTTCAGTAGATTTTGCCTTTTGCTATTCAGGACTCATTTTCTTTAATCTTTCTATGCTTTTTCTTAACGTTTCTCTTTTGGAGAAATTTTTAATTTTTTTGCACTTTGCTTTCTCTCTTTTCCATCTACTGGATGTCTCTCTTTGTGGTGTTGAGGATCCTCTAGGTGTATCCACACTGACAAAATCATCAGTGTAGGGAGGATTAGGTTCAAGATCTGCTGGGGGTTCTATTGACTCAGGTGTGAAATTCAAGATTTCGTGCATGGCCCTTTTCCTTTCCCTGTGTTTCTCTGATCTTGCCTCCACTGTTGCCTTTTCTTTCTTAGACAGTTGGCTGATAGTGGGCTTCATAATTTTTCCCTCTCTCTTCCTCTTCTGATAACTATGAAACACAAGAACTAATACACTGACATATTCCCATTTGAAAATCTGTTCTACTCTAATAGTAATAGCAGGAAAATGAACTTTTGTGTTGTGTCTAGATGTATTACCTCTCTTTTCTTTTTGCAAGATATGCTTCCCTTGCAGCTGGATCATTGTTAATTATTGAAAATGTTGTGCTGATTTTTCTTTAGTTGATAGTGGCATCTAAAATGCACATATTATCATGTGAAATGTGTAAAAAATGACATTTTAGAAATGTCATGGATTTGGAACTAACTGGTGCTGCAAAGCTCTTTTTACACAGCAAAACAAATGAAAGCTTTGAAGAATATGGAAACCTACAACTTCTTTGTATGAGCTTGCTTGAAAGATTTAAGAATCAAAACCCTGGAAAACAAATCCTGCGTTGTTTTTGCCAAGGTAAATTTGCTTTTTGAACTCTTATCCTACATGACTGTGATGGACGCGGAAAAAGTGGTTTGTTGATTCTGTCTGCTTTTTTTAATTTTTTTTATTGTGGCCTAGTATCACCGTATGTCAGACAGTATCACTGTATTTAGAAATATTACAAGGTTTCCCTATAAGAAGTGAAAACATTCATGTTTAACATGATAACCACGTTCAAAGAGCCATATCAATTTTCTAAAATATATCACAGTAATTTGAAAACCTATCACAAAGTATTACTACTCTCCACAACGTAAAGTTTGGGGGATGTGGCCCATATATAACCCAAATATATTTAGGGGTGTTGCATATAAATGATGTTGGTTAAGATATCTGCAGTCAGATATGTGCTGGTTTCTACATTCCTGTTCATTCATATAAGCTATTCAAAAATGATATGCAGTTTGATTAAATGTGTCTGAAAATTAGTTTGAAGTATCTCCACACACTACTGGAAAGAAAACATTCACCTAAAATCACATGTAGTTACATTCATGCAAAAAACACATATTAAAGGAAAGTTTATAATAAATGTATAACAAACTCACCACCCAGGAGTACCCACTGTTCATGGCTTGCTCTTTATCTACCAGCTCTCCCTGGTAGGGTCCGAAGTGTGCACCTACTGGAACAGTCTCTCCCTTATTAAACACTCCGAGGCCTGCATTAGGAATACTGGACTTCTGAATCTCCAGTCCAGGAGGAAGAGTTTGTCTGGCTCGGTCAGGAACTCCCATGGGAACAGGAGTATCAGGGATGTACAGAGGCGCGCCGTGAAGCTCACACTTGTTGAAGAAGAACGATTTGCAAACTTCACAGTCTAGGAGTGGAGAAAACACATTTCAGTTTCGCTCACTCTGTATGATATTTATCATTCATTCATTTTCTAAGCCGCTTAATCTTAATTAGGGTAGTGGGGAGGCTGGCGCACATCTCAGTCAACTCTGGGTGAAGGCGGGTAAACCTTGAACAGCTCACCAGGCCATTACAGGGCCAACACACACACAAAACCATTCTCACTCACTGTTACACCTACGGGCAATTTGGAACTGCCATTTAGCCTAGTCTGCATGTTTTTGGACTGTGGGAGGAAACCTGAGTATCCGGGTGAAACCCACACAAGAAAAGGAAGAACATGCAAACTGCACACAGAAACGCCCGAGTCCGGGAATTGAACTCGGTACCTGCTAACCACTACACCACCGTTCCAGCCTGTATGATATTTAACTCTATAAAAATGAAAAGCTGCAAGTTCACACACTGCCAATAAAAAAATCTATTACAATTAGTTTATAATTAATATAAGATAGAGGTTACATCACAAATACTCCTCTGTTCTACTATTATTACTATAATGTACTATTATTGCACTAGACAGTGGTATCACTAGATCAGTGAGAGTATTATTGAGCTCCAGAGTGGCCCGATATCTTACAGAGGTAGTCTTCATTGTCAGGATTTTCCTCTTTAATATAAGGAACTTCAGGTGAGACATCGAGGATATTGCCATGATTGCAGATGTCCAGCTCCCGCATCTCCTCTTCCTTCACACAGACTTCTGACACTTCGCATTCTCCATCAGAAGTCTCTGTTTTCACATCTTCACACATCTAAAGTTTAAACAACAATACTTTTTCAGCTTTTTATTTTTTCATCTTTTTTTGATTTATCTTTATATATTAGCAGAGCACTGTAGGCATAGAACATGACTTCGATGGCTGTCCTGTGTTTGTCCGTCCATACCATATTGCCGACTTGATGCTGTTTGGCTATTATGTAGAGTTCATGCAATAATGAAACAGAAAGAAAGCAAAAATCTGAAGATGGAAGAGCCACAATAAATACGGCGCTTCCTCACAACGTTTCCCATTCCGTCCAATTTCCTTTAGATGACTCAAGATCTAAGCTGAATGCACACATTCACAAAGTCATATTTCAAAATTGACATTAAAAATGTTCCGTCTAGCTTGCAATACAATATTTCTCTGACACTACAGATTAGGTTTTAGTGCTTGCATTTCTTTCTTTTTTTTTTTTTTTTTTTACAAGCTGCTCAAGGTGAAAAGTCATCTTCGTCTTATGAGCTTGTTTTGCACCCTTCTCTGCTTTACACAAAACCTCTTGGCTTTTCTCTTACTTTGAAGGTGTTGAGGTGCAAGAGAGAGTTTCTGTCTCTTTCTTCTTTACATCCAGCTCTTTTTTCTGCACAGAAATACTATTTTCATAGGAAGACTTTGATTGAATTTGTATTACTGTTTATAGGGTAAGCTTAAGTTTATGAACTGTATTCACCAGTAGGTGGCAATATAAGCTAAATGTTTTTTTGTTTGTTTGTTTTTTTTTGCTGAGACCACATAGAATTTTCTTTTGTCACACATAAAACAAAACAAAGAAATTCTAAGAACAATTTTAAAAAGTGATGTGACTGGTTTTTGCTTAGTAAAATTTTAAAATGAAACCAATAACCAATAATTTTGTTATTGAATATATATATATATATATATATATATATATATATATATATATATATATATAATAT
>JAQMYF010000001.1:32632570-32650340 GCA_030014195.1 Neosilurus mollespiculum
AGTAGTAGTAGTAGTAGTAGTAGTAGTAGCAGCAGCAGCAGCACCAGTAGTAGTAGTAGTAGTAGTAGTAGTAGTAGTAATAGTAGTATTAGTAGAAGCAGCAGCAGCAGTATTAGTAGTAATAGTAATAGTAGCAGTCGTATTATTAGTAGTATAGGAGGTCGAAGCAGTAGTAGTACTAGTACTAGTATTGGTAGTAATAGTACTAGTAGCAGTAGTAGAAGTAATAGTAGTATTAGTAGTAGTAGCAGCAGCAGCAGTAGTAGAAGTAATAGTAAGAGTAGTAGTAGTAGTAGTGTTAGTAATAGTAGTATTAGTAGTAGCAGCAGCAACAGTAGTAGTAGTAGTAGTAGTTAGAGTAGCAGCAGTAGTAGTGTTAGTAATATTAGTAGTAGTAGTAGCTGTAGTAGTGATAGTAAGAGTAGTAGTAGTAGTAGTAATATTAGTATTAGTAGTAGTAGCTGTAGTAGTAGTAGTAGTAGTAGCAGCAGCAGTAGTAGTAATAGTAAGAGTAGTACTAGTATTGTTAGTAATAGTAGTAGTAGCAGCAGCAACAGTAGTAGTAGTAGTAAGAGTAGCAGTAGTAGTAGTAGTAGTAAGAGTAGCAGTAGTAGTAGTATTAGTAATATTAGTAGTAGTAGTAGTAGTAGTAGTAGTAGTAGTAGCTGTAGTAATAATAGTAAGAGTAGTAGTAGTAGTAGTAGCAGCAGTATTAGTAGTAATAGTAAGAGTAGCAGTAGTAGTAGTGTTAGTAACAGTAGTAGTAGAAATAGTAGTAGTAGTAGTAGCAGCAGCAGTTTTCATATTAATATCAGCAGTATTAGTAGCAATAGTAATAGTAATAGTAATAGTAGCAGTAGTAGTAGTAGTAATAGTAGTAGTTATTGGTTTATAGTCCTAACCAATAACCAAGGCTGTACATAAATGAGTGAAAACTTGTTAAAAACCTGTTAACAATCTGTTAAGATGCTTGTGGGATCCTTTACCTCATGTAAAAAGGCTGTAGAATAAAACATGTGCAATAGACTTAATGTAAGAGGAAGCAAATGATATATGAGTAAGTAAATTAACACCATGATTCTAGCCATATCAAAACATGGCAAAAGGTGTTACAAAGGCATAGCAGTGTCTATACCGGCGGGACTTGCTGTGTATTATATTACAGGAACAAAATGCCAGCCAGGTCAGCAGCATGTGATGTTATGACAGGTGCACTGACACAAAAGTGGAAGAAATAAGATATAGAGGACAATTTCTTATGGGTTTTTGCTCAGGGCTCTCACAAGTCAGATTTAATGTGATGGGAATCTGAAACCTTTCATGGGACCAGAATATTTTAGCCTTATTAGTCTATTCTGGTAAAGCAGCCCACCAAATTAAAACCAAGTATAGTAATGCTAGTAGTAAATAAAGACGAGAGCCTTAAAACCTGCTGAGTATGCATTTCACGCACTGAAGAGAAAACAGATGGCAAGATGTTGATGGAAAAAGCTGCAAGTAAAATGGATACATTACAAACCTTGCAAAGAAACAATGAAGATATCTATTGATAATAGGCAGTCATCAGCTTGATCACTTTTACTGTATTCAGAAGTATAGTCTCACCAGTGATATATTGCTTAGTGATAGAGTAACTTCTTGTAGGTTTATTACTGTGTGGTTTAAAATATTTTTTTTTCACGTCTATTTAAGGTTCATAATGTAAATCTCACAATGATTTTTAAAGGTATTCTATAGTCATATTTCTTGGTGAAAAAATACATTAATAGTCAAAAAAAGATTTTGGAAATAAAAGCTCAATGATAAGTCATATGTAGTAACGCTGTTCTGTTAGTGCAACAATTTTATCATTTTTCCAAATGTTTTATAAGCTTTTAAAAATAATATTTTATAAAAAGTAAGAAAGAAAGAAGTTTTATACTTGAATAAGTTCTACATTTGCATGTCTGTATCAGAGCTAGAAGGGTAGTGGAAAGGCACAAACTAACATGCCTAGCTAAATATATACCAAGCTTCTGACCTTCCAATAAAACTTAAAACTTCAGATGAAGATGGATATAATTGTAAATACGCAGCCATATCAAATATACATGAAGAAAGTTAGTGATCTAGAATGACTCACTCACTCATTTGCCGAAACCACTTAATCCAGTCTTAGCCGACACTGGGCAAATGAGTGGTACACCCTGAACAGCTCGTCAGACCATCACAGGGCAACACACACAACCATCCACACTTATTTTCTCACCTAGGGGCAGAGAAGCCAGTTAGCGTAATATGCATGTCTTTGGACTGTGGGAGGAAACCGGAGTACCCAAAGGAAACACGTATGCATGCAGAGAACATACAGGCGCCACACAAAAATGCATGAGCTCAGGACTCAAACCTCAAAAAAAAATATTTTGACCAGTAATGACAATTTGTAAAGTGTGACTGGGTCAAGCTGGTCTTCAATGTTATCATAGATCTCAGAGATCTAGCTCGTATGGAAAATGCAGTGAGTTGCGGGATATGCATCTGTGTTTGGCAGTGAATCAAATGCTACTTATGGAGACCCTATCAGCAAGGGGAGAACAGCTTGCATCGCCCACTTCACACATCCTAGCAACGCTGAACACAATACGTGTCTGCAGTACACATTACAATCTGCCATAATCACGCATTTAAACTTGCTAATAACAAGATACCAGTTAAAGCCATCTTATTAGACGGTATGCTGCTTGTGTGTGGTCTTTGGGGAGCAATGCAGCTGCATAGAGTTAATAGCTGCTTAGAGTTAAGGGATATGCCGGCATGGCAAACATCCTTAAATGAATGCTTATCAACCAATACTGCATGCGTATATACACAAAAGACTTCTACTTAGGAAAGGTCACTGATAAATATAGTCAGGTTTGGACAATGAGTTTTATGTTACATGAAGATTAACAGAAATCCTGTGGTGACTATTTTGAGCAGTTGAAAGCGTTAATAGGCTACTGCTATTGTGTGTTTCATTTTCTCCACCTGATTGATGATTGCAGTGTTGTAAGCCTGTGTACCGACGGACAGATGGGAAAACCCATATGAACGTACACTCCTATAGGCTGTATGTTTTTTATTCCACCACTCTGACATTGTCAGATCAACACCTTCTGAGAACTTACATACAGATTATATGCGTTGCTTTGTTCTCAGGACGCAGCACGGGAACTGGATGAGCTGTGCTATCTCACAGCTCAGTGTATGACGTCAATGGAGACCTCACAACATTTTCGAGTAATCAAGAAGCTCGGAGAGGGGTCATACGGTAAAGTCATGCTGGCTGTGCACAAAAAGAGAGGTTGGTGATACAAGAGAAAACACACCACACTGTAGTCCTTTAGACCATAGATAGTCAATAAAATTCATGAAGACCCAGTTAAATAAAAATCCTTGCTTTTCAAAAGTTTTAATTACTGAATAATGACAAAGTGACTTTTAATCCTTTATCATTAAGGGTAAGTTCACTCACTCACTCATTTGCCGAACCACTTAATCCTATTAGGGTCATGCAGAGGCTGAGCCTATCTCAGACGACACTGGATGAAGGCGGGGTACACCCTGAACAGCTCACCAGACCATCGCAGGGTCAACATATAAACACAACCATCCACACTCACACTTAGGGGCAATTTGGAACAGCCAATTAGCCTCCAGTCTTTGGACTATAGGAGGAAGCCAGAGTACTTGGAGGAAACCCACGTAAGCATGGGGAGAACTCCACACAGAAGCACCCGAGCCTGGGACTCAAATCTAGGATCTTCTTTCTGTGAGGCAGATGTGCTAACCACTATGCCACCGTGCTGTCCTTATTTGCAAACTAAAGCGTTGGTTGTAATAAACAGAGATTAAATTAGCTTTTCATTGAGACGCTGGACGAAGGTAGGGTATACCCTGAACGGTTCACCAGACCATCATACACAGCCATTCACACTCATATTTTCATCTAGGGCCACATAGGAACAGTAGCTTAGCCTAATGTCTTTGGACTGTGGGAAGAAATCATCGTACCTGGAGGAAACCCATACAAGCACGGCGAGAACATGCAAACTCCACCCAAACGCCCAAGCCCAGGAATCGAAGTTAGGACCTTTTTGCTATGAGGTGCACGTGCTAACCACTACGCCACTATGCTGCCATTAAGGGTTAGTTTATCACTTTAAACAAGAGAGGTAGAAGTAGCAGTGTTATTGTGTTTTGTAGTGCTTCATGTTTCTTTAGTATCACCACAGACACAACATGAGAAGTGTTTTGGACTTCACACGGAGAGAAAAAAACACATTTTACGCTGTTTATCATCAGCTATTCTAAAACAAGCCATGTTTTGGTTCATTTATCAGTCCATACATGGTCAACAAAATGAAACGATCATAAACGTCTGTGAAAGTTCTTTCTAAACCAACTTTTTTAGCCTTGTCTCTGGTCTGATGAACGTCCTTCAGCTATAAACCTTACCAGGGAATCTGCCACACAAGCCAAGAATTTTCTGAATCTGATCTGTATTTTTTTTTAATTATTATTATTCATACACTTATATTTATAGATACTACTATAGTTTTTTGTTTGGTTGTTTGTTTGGTTTTTTTTGTTACTAGTAATCCAGTTCAATCTGCTGAAACACTGTGCCCCTGCTTTAGAGGATACAAAGAGTAAATAAATTCAAATTCAAAATGACAAAGATAAGGGCATTTAAGTTAAGCCTGTTCATTTTATCAGATGTTTCCTTATATGGATAAGCAGTGCATAATATTAATAATAATAAAAAAATACAAATTATATCAGTTCAAAAGTCAGGTACCCTTTCTGATTATCGTATAAATACTCATGCACTATATGTCCATCCTTGGACTTTAGAATTACCTTCAACATTTTTTGCATGTGTCTAGCTTTACAAAGTTAATTTTACAAGTCAATACTTAATTATTCATTTTCTGAGCTGCTTTATCCTACTACAGTCATGGGGGCCAGAGCCTACCTCAGCTGAATCTGGGCGAAGGTGGGGTACACCTTGAACAGCTCGCCAGTCCATCACAGGGGAAGTAGACGTACAATCATTCACACTCACTCACACTTAGCGGCAATTTGGAACAGCCAATTAGCCTACTGTACATGTCTTTGGACTATGGAAGGAAACCAGAGTACCCATAGCAAATTCATGGGAGCAAGGGGAGAACATGCAAACTCCAAACAGAAACGCCTTCACCGAGCACAGAACTCAGAACCTTCAGATTTCAGCTGTTGAATCTTCCCACTCTTAAAATTGCAGTTCATATTGTTGGGCCAAACTATGTTTATTCTCTTTAGCACATCTGGTGTAACTCTGTCAGGTCATGGGCGCCTTCTATAAATCTATAAATGTCTTGAGTCTGAGAGGGTCATAGCATGTATTCTCAATCTTCCCTTATCTTTTAGCTTCTTGACATGTTGTAAGAGTAAATACTTTACATTTAACCTTTTAAGATAAAATGTAAAGTCCATTTTTTTTCTTCTTTCATGGAATACTTGTTGATCTTGATCTCCAGGCACACCAATGGCATTGAAGTTCTTCCCTCGCTGCTCTACAACCCTTCACACCTTCCTGCGTGAATACAACCTCTCGCTGTCCTTCTGCACTCACCCGTCTCTTACACGTGCCCTTGGAATCTTTTTCTCTACTCCCTCCCACTATATCTTCGCCCAGCAGGCTGCTCTCTATGGAGATCTCTATGATGTCATTGTGTCAGATGTAAGTTAAAAGAAGTCTATTTAAAACAAATGTGAAAGCTAGTAGGTATAATTTAAAGTCGGCTCAGACTCAGGTTGTATTTTGTTTTGCTTATATGCAAATTCTGCATAGGGATACCATAACACTTGTGAAGATGATTTATTCTCCTAATGATTTTTAACATTGGGATACACTGCATCTAGTATATCCCATATAAGATTAGACGTTGGACACACATAGTGATGTAATTACATTAAGATTAATGGCAGTGCCGAAAAGTTGCTCCGGGAAAGCGAGAGGCCAGGACACGCACAGGCGTATACATATACAGTACATGTGTTCTTACTCCAGTGCAAAAACACCTGGTGCTGTCATCAGCTCCTAGCTATGTAAAGACACACTAGTACTAAGCAGAGGCCATACAGAATATTAAATATCCATTTTTATGTGTTGCTTATTCTGTCTCTGCAGGTGGGAGTAAGCGAGGTGCAGGCTCAGAGTGTGATGTCCCAGTTAAGTGGTGCTGTGTCATACTTACATTCTTTGGGTTTTGTTCACCGTGACATTAAACCAGAGAATGTCTTCCTGTGCGCTCCAAATTGTCGCTGGGTCAAACTAGGTGACTTCGGGCTTGTACGTCCTCATGGCACCCAAGTGCGTGCTGTCTGGTATGAATCCCCTTTCTGTGTGCCTGAGGTCAAACATGCCAAGCACAGAAAGAAAGAAAGTGCAGGAGCCCAGCAGAATGAAAATGAAGAAAATATCTGGATGTCAGTGGAACCCAGTGGGGATAGCTGGGCCCTGGGGATTCTCATATACTGTCTGCTCACCAGTTGTTTCCCCTGGGAGGAAAGCACATCAGATGACCCAGGTTTCCGCCAGTTCTGTACCTGGTTCAACAGTGTTAAAGAAAAGGAGGAGGAGAGGGACATGGGACAGAACAGGGATGGCAAGAAGAGAAGAACAGACGTTGCAGAGAAGGCAGCAGTGGCTGTACCTTCTCAGTTTGAATCTTTAAGCACTTTAGCTCTAACTTTGCTCAGGAGACTTTTGCACCCAGTGCCCTCGCACCGTGCCATGCCTGATGAGGTCCTCTCCTACCTCGGAGGGCCCTGGCTTTTGAAAACAGAAAAAGAAGAGAAAGGGAGGCAGCAGGAGGCACAGGAAGAAGCCAAGAAAATAACTGGAGGAGGAGGAATGGAGGAAAACATAGAGAGAGAACGAAAAAGAGAGCGATAAAAAGAATGAAGCTGCTGTCCAAAAACATTTTATACTTAAAGATGTTTTTATTTTATAATATAGTTTATAAAGTAACATTATTATAGTTCAGTCTGATTGTTATGTTTAAGTGTGTACAAGCCCTGCCGATATATGAATACACACACACACACACACACACACACACACACACACACATATATAAAATGATATAAGCTATGAATATACATTATAATCAGATGGAAATGGTTATGGAAATGCAGTCTGCAGAGTTGCCATAGATAGTTTCAGATAGTTATACGTAATATAAGCAAAACACTTATACGTATAATTCAAAATTCATCCATTCATTCATTTTATGAACTGCTTTATCCTACTACAGTCATGAGGAGGCTGAAGCCTATCTCAGCCAAATCTGGCTGAAGGTGCGGTACACTTTGAACAGCCCAACAGTCCATCACAGGGGCAACACACACGCAACCATTCACACTCATACTCACTCACACCTTGGGGCAATATGGTACAGCCAGTTAGCCTCTTATACATGTCTTTGGACTGTGGGAGGAAACCAGAGTACCTAGAGGAAGCCCATGCAAGCATGGGTACAAAAAACGAACACATAGAAATGCACTTGTTGAGCACTAACAATAACTCAGAACATTCTTGCTATGACGCAGAAGTGCTAACCAGTACCCCACCATGCCCCTTGAATCAGTATAGCCTAAGCAAATATCTTGGGTAAAATAAGTGTAAATGATTCGGTGCCACAAAAAGATTTGTAAAATTATGACATTGCAATTTAAAGAAGACCACCTTTTGGATACTCTATAGTGTTAAAAAAAAAAAAAAGAAAGAAAGAAAGAAAAAAAGTTTAACCTCAAAAACTTGACTGAAACTAAAATATTACAAAGCTGCTGACAGGTATACTAATTTTCATGCACTCCAGATATACAATAAAAATATGGTTATGGCAGGAAACATACTTATCATTCAGAAATACTGGTGTTAATAGTCAGGAATTTACAAGCTTGTATAACATGCAAACTGATTCTTATAGTCTCCTGCTCTTACCATCATTGCTTGGTGCAGCTATTCTAGAGTTACTGAAACAAAGTCTATTTTTAATTATGGAATTTTAAAATACCTGAGAATTTTGAGATGGCAAGTATTGTTTTATTTTAATTTTCTTTTAGAGATTTATTAAACAATACCTCTGTGTAATATATTTAATGTGCAATATTTTCCTCAACAACTACAAGTAAAATTGTACTGAAACATCTGTTTAATTCTCTGTATAACAGCTGTGAGTTGGTTTTAAATGTTTGATGTATGGAGTGTAACTTCACTTATGTCTATATTGTCTGAGGTGAAATAATGGAATAAAAAGCTTTTCTTATTTGGCATTGTACAACATGATTAAACCCTGTCACTATAAATTCAAATCAATATAAAAAAGAAAGAAAGAAGAAAAAAAATATATATAGAGGACATGAAAGACAAAATCTTTCTAGGACAATATGTTATAAAATGTTACTAAACAGAGGTACACAGATACACAGCCAACGTATCAGATTAATGTTACTCAGGGATTTAATTACTCATTCAGACACGTGAAACCAAGTCCAATTTCCCAAATTCTGGCCTTGGTCCATCAAGCTATATATCCTGTAACTTCTCTCAAAGCTGGTGACTTGTTTTTTTTTTGTTTGTTTGTTTGTTTGTTTTTTTAATATCACCAAAAGGGTATTTCTTTTTCTAATTCATTTGTTTGATTCTGTGCCATTTCTGAACTGAACTCGTTTGGCACTGTTTCTCTATCTGCAGTGTAGTTCAGTGTGAGGTGCTCTGCGAGCCTCAGTGGAGTCACTTCTAGAAATAGTAACAACCCCATCTAACACTGTCTAACACATCAGCACCTCGTACTGTCCTGCTCTGCACTCCCTCACTGTGCCACAGTGCCCTGCTTTTCCGTTTCACTCCCTACTTCATTCTTTCACACACTCATTTATTCACTACTCACATGGAACATGGCGAACTGTGCATTCAGTACAGTCACTTAAAGGATTAGTCCTCAGCAAATCCCCAGGACACCTCTCTTTTTCTCTCTCTCTCTCTCTCTCTCTCTCTCTCTCTGCTAAATCTAGATAATGTTATAATCTTATTTAATTAACATCAAATAAAACAGAAATACCTGCCTAAATTTGATAATACATATCATTTTAACAGAAAGACGATATATTAAATAAGGGATTATGTACATAGTCTGCTGATCATTAGCACAAAATAAACCCAGTCAGAGTGATAAGCACCACAATGCACAGCTGATGTAGCATTAAAACCACTGACAGGTGAAGTTAATAACATTGAATCTTTCATTACAACGACTGCCAAAGGGTGGGTTATATTAGACATCAAGTGACTAACCAGTTTTCAAAGCTGATGTGTTGGAATTGCAGTTTGCTGTATATGGGGCTGTGAAGCCACATGGAAATTAGAATGCCCATGCTGACCCCTGTCCACCACTAAAAGTGCCTACAGTGGGGCTTGAAAGTTTATAAACCCTTTTAACATTCTATATTTCTGCATAAATATGACCTAAATCAACATCTGATTTTCATACAAGTACCATAGATAGATGAAGAGAACCCAGTTAAACAAATGAGACAATTACACTCAAACATTATACTTGATCATTTATTTATTGAGGAAAATGATTCAGTATTACATATCTGTGACTGGCAAAAATGTTACGACATCTGTGTGCAAACTGAGTCTCAAGAGAAAGTAGGTCAAGACAATGATCCTAAACACATAAGTCGTTCTACCAAACAATGTTTAAAGATGGATAAATGTCATGTTTTGGAATGGCCAAGTCGAAGTCCTGACCTGAATCCAAAAGAAATGTTGTGCAATCAGTTCTAGTGAGCAAACCCACCAGCATCTCAGAGTTTAGGTTGTTCTTTATGGAAGAATGGACTAAAATACCTCCAATTAATGTTTAGGGCTGATCAACAATTACCACAAATGTTTATTTACAGTTATTATTGCACATAAAGGGTCTGAAAGCAAAGGTTCACATACTTTTACCACATAAATATGTAATAATATATATTTAATACTGTGCATAAATTTGGATTGTTGTCCTCAAAAAATAAATGTCCAGTTGTATTATTTTTTTTTCTCTATATATTTTTTTAAATTTTACGTTTTAAGTTTTATTTTTATTTACAAAACTTGTGTAAAAATTTGATGATGTTTTAAATTAGTTATGCAGAAATGGTGTGCTGATTCTGGCTGGAGTTCTCATCTTGGAAGCCCCTCGTTCCTGCTGATGAAGATCCATATGGAGGTAGATCTGCACTCAGCGACTGTAAAGACAACTTTTCACTGCTGGTGATATAAACTCTTTTGCTACAATTATTTAGCACTTACAGTTGTGGTATATCCAACCAGACTACATGTTGGACTGAAATGAAGTTTTTCTTATATGGTTTGTATTTTTATGGTTTCACCCAAATGAGGATGGGTTTCCGTTTTGAGCCTGGTTCCTCTCAAGGTTTCTTCCTCGTGTCAACTGAGGGAGTTTTTCCTTGCCACTGTCGCCACGGGCTTGCTCATTAGGGTTATATAGGGGATTGTAGAAAAATGTTTAAATTCCTCCTGAAATTACTTTTACTATGTAACGATACTTTGTGACAATGTCAATTGTGAAAAGTGCTATACAAATAAAACTGAACTGAATTGAATTGAAATATAGAAAATTCTAAAGGTTTTACAAACCTTTGAGCACCACTGTACGATGGGCATATGTGCATCAGAACTGGACCATGGAGCTTAGTAGAAGGTGGCCTGGTCTGAGGAAATATATTTCCTTTTTCATCATGTGGATGGCTGTGTGTGTATCCAGTGCGGTGATTACCAAGGAAAGAGATTGCACCAGGATGCATTATGGGAAGAAGGCAACCAATTGGTGCAAGTGTGATGCTCCGGACAATGTTCTGATGGGAAACCTTGGGTTCTGGGTCCTGAAGTAACTTTGAAACATACCACCTACATAAACATTACTGCAGACCAAGTACTCACTTCCATGGCAACAGTATTCCCTATTCAGAATCAGAAGCAGGGGCCGCTGGTGTTTTGCATCCCCTAAAATCTACAATCAGTTCTTTGGTCTTTGTCACATTAAGCTGCAGATGATTCTGCTCACACGATGTGATGAAGACACCACAGCAGCTCGATATTCCGTCTCATCGCCTCCACTGATACATCCGACTACAGCAGAGTCATGAGAAAACTTCTGAAGATGGCAGGTCTCTGTGCGGTAGCTGAAGTCAGTTGTGTAGAGGGTGAAGAGGAAAGGGGAGAGGACAGTCCCTTGAGGTGCTCCAGTGTTGCCGTGTCTGACATGCAGTGCTGCAGGCACACATACTGTGGTCTTTGAGACAGGTAGTCCACAATCCAGGACACAAGAGAGGCATCCACCTGCATTGATGTCAGTATTGCAAGGGTTCCCAAACCAAGTCCTGGTGGACCCACTGCCCTGCACATTTTAATGTTTGCCTTGTTCCAGCACATCTTATTTCACTAATTAGCTAATGAACAGCCCTTCATGACTTGAAGTTGTTGTGACAAAGGAAGTGCTAAAATACACAGGGGTCCACTAGAATTGTATATGGGAACCTTCTTTCAACAGGATAACACACTGGTTTAAGGAACACTGATTGGCAGGGGTGGCTGATTCAGACAGAATTTCAGGGGGCAAATCAGTAATAAAAAATGAAGAGGCAGGCAAAGGTCAAAACAGTGAGAGCAAACCCAAAGCACAAAGGCTTGATATGCACTGGTAACAAGATGCTGAAACAATACTTTGCACTGAACATGTGCATACAGAGTCCTTATATAGTGTGCTGTGAGGAAGCTGTGATATCAAGTGTGATTTCTATTCTTGTTTATATTTGTATTTGTTTATAACACATCATCTGTTTATTCCAAATAATGCAAATAATAATTTTTTTAAAATTTATACGTGATTGCATTGGTACCCTAAGATATATTTATTATTTACAATGCAGGCATTAATACATGCAATACATTTATATTTATACATTTTTTTCTGCTTATCCAGGGTCATGATGCAGGCTAAGTAGGGTATTTCAGATGTCCTTTTCCCCAGCAGTGTTTTCCAGCTAATCCTCGGGATCCCGCGATGTTTCCAGGCCAGATGGGGTGTAATCCCTCCATCGTGCTCTGGGTCTACTGTGAGGCCTCCTCCTGGTTGGATGCCCAGGCCATGTCAACTGGCTTCTTTTGATGTGAAGAAGCAGCAGCTCTATTCCAAGCTCTCTGCTGATGTCTGGCGTCCTCACCCCATCTCCCGTCTGAGTAGCTTCTCAATTACCTCAATGACCTAGGGATATAGGTGAGGCTACCCCACAGTCTTCAGACTACCACAATGTCAATCATTGATCTTTATCATAAGGTGTTCTTGCACCAAATGCAGTTATGAGCTACCTTATACTCAAATATGGTGTTTGTTATACACAGTCTATAACCAGCACAGAGGTCCAATAACAAAACACCACTCAGATCCTGGTCAGGCAGGACATTCCTCCTAATCACACCCCTCCAATTTTCCCATCAGTGACCATGTGAGTGCATTCCAGGAATAGCAGAACAAAAGGACACCAACTAGAGACACCAATAATGCAAAAAACTCTGAGCTGCTGTTCAGTGCCTAAGCACACACAACAGTCAGAGCCTTTTGTCAGAGACATGATGTTGACCCTCTCACTCTCTTGGGAGAACTCAGCCAGGGGCTTGTGAGTATCCCCCACACCTGCTTGGTGCCTCTCACCCTGGGCAACACTGAAAAAGGATAAAGTTCACCCTGTTTCCAGAAATTTCATTTTGAACCTATGCCCTCGCCTGAAAAAGGGAGAATTGGGCAACCCTTTTAAACTAAACCCAGGAGAGGAGCTCATTGTCGAGTGTCCGGTGGCTGAGCTTTGGCCAACAGGGCTCAGCCAGGCATAAGCTGAATGGACAACATGGTCCTGCTGCCCAGTGGACCCGCCACCCACAGTGAGAAGCATTTGGGTCTGGTGCTATGGCAGTGGGGTGGCAGGTAAAGGTGGGGACCTAGTCGTGCAGACTCCCAGTGGTAAAAAATATTGGTATTTTCTCTATATAAAATTTAGTCCTATGTAAATCCACTTTCACATAACTGTGTGTTGTGTGTTACAAGTTCTCATTAAAACAGTAAAAACATAACAACAATTAAAGCTGACCTGCAAGGAATATCAAATGACACTACATTAGCAATACTGAGTGAAACATTCCCATAAAATTAGTTTCTCTTCAATCAGAGCGACCAACATCTGCTTTAACACTGCACTGGACTCAGACCTGAAATACAGACATGATAGATGTCTCGCAGACCTTGCAGACATTATACAGAACAAAAATGATATAGTCAGCTGTATGCCAGCACACAGCATGTGGTACAAATAGTGTTCAGAGTCAACAGAAGGATAGAGTGACAGATAAATGAAGAAAAAGATATGGCTGATGATCCTGAGAAGTACCAAGAGGATGACCTACCGAATGAAGCCAAGAAAAAGAGACTTGATAAGCAGGACATACAAGTCTCAGCAAAAAGCATAGCTGAAACTCTTGAAATAAAACAACAACAACAACAATAATAATAAAATATCCATTTTATCTACCCCAAAATAGTGCCTTATGATGTTCACTGGGTTTAAACAAGAATTTTATTGCCAAGTTTTGCTACTTCTGAATGAAAAAAAAAAATGAAAATGAAAATAAATAAATAAATAAACAAACAAACAAGCAAACAAACAAACAAACAAACAAACAAATAAATAAATAAATAAATTCTATAATCGCTTATCAAAAGCACAACTAATGCTTCATTGTTTGCAAATAAGGACAGCACAGTGGCATGGTGGTTAGCACATCTGTCTCACAGTAAGATGGTCCTGGATTCAAGTTCCAGGCTCAGGTGTTTCTATGTGGAGTTTGCGCGTTCTTCCCATGCTTGTGTGGGTTTCCTCCTGGTACTCTGGTTTCATCCCACAGTCTAAAGGCATGCACATTAGGCTAAGTGGCTGTTCCAAACTGCCCTTAGGTTTGTGCATGAATGGTTGTGTGCAATGGTCTGGCAAGCTATTCAGGGAGTACCCAGCCATCGCCTCCCTGCAACCTTTTTAGGATTAAGCAGTTCACCAGATGAGTGAGTGAGAGTTTGCAAATAAATTAATCAGAAGTAAAGTAAATAACCAATTGGTTAGAATTGTATTTGCTGCTGCTGTTGGCAACTCGTTGTGCTGTCTTGCCTCAGTGAGAGGCTGGTAATCCTTAGGCAAGATCAAAAAGTGTTATCATTACTGGAGATCAGACTAGATCATTAAGGATTATTAAAGATATCCAAAGATCTAAAGATGGCACCTGTTGAATATCAAATTCAGGAAAATTAACCCAAGCCAAATGTAATTTAGTTTGGTTATATTCAAAGGAAATTAAACAAAATCACACTGTTATAAAGGGGGGCAAACCTTTCTTAAAATCATGAAAGTTATATTAAAGGTGTTCTAAAGTTTATACATACAAGATTGTATTTACAAAATCTCCTAGTACTGCGTCAACCTCTTTGTATAACATTGGTCATATTTAACTTTCAGCTGATTAAACATACATGAGTTAACACAGACATATTTATTTTGGGCTAATTAGGTGATCACTTGACCCCTGAATTTTACATTCCACACAATGGCAGCTGCAGACATTACATATTTTTCCTCATTTTTCTATATAATAGGATGAGAATGGTGGTTCATAAATCAACCGTCCTCTTTTCTTCTGTCCTTTCCTAATAAGGCCAGTTGTCCATATTTTCCTGTACTTATTGATGGATTGTATTGTGCAAATTAATATTTTGTTTTGATTTTTATCTTACATGGAACTTGAAGGCCATTTGTGTGTGTGTGTGTGTGTGTGTGTGTGTGTGTGTGTGTGTGTATATATATATGTGTGAGAGAGAGAGAGAGAGAGAGAGAGAGAGAGAGAAAGAGAGAGTGAGTGTAGGATTTCTAAGGTATCGCAGTTATGGTAGCAATTATGGCAGTGATGTCTCTATACTCAAAGAAACATCCAGACAAATTACAAGGGGTGGAGCAAACAATATTTGGGGAAAATATTGGAACAGTGGAAAAACTTTTACATTTATGGCATTTGACACACACCCATATCCAGAGCAACTTACATTTGTAATTTTCATACAACTGAGCAATTGAGGTTTAAGGGCCTTGTACAAGGGCCCTACAGAGGCAGCTTGTTGGTACTGTGATGACAAGCTATTGCACATAATGTGATTTGTACTAATATTATTGCAAATTGTAAGATAATATTTCCAGAATGGTAGCTCTGTGACCTGTGCAAACAGCATTTTGAAACACTAGCACTAACAACCTTACATTATGGTTAGATCTCATGGGGAAACACACACACTGTTGTCTGGTCACTATTGTGGAATTTTAGTCTAGCACTAAAATTAATATCCACCTCATTAATACCTATGTGCTCATAAGTATAGTGCTCATCATGTGAGTGTGGAGTTTGTCAGCTGCTTTGAAAAGAATTTTCATTCAGATGGATAATGCGGACAATTCATTCATCTGGGTTGCAGGAAGGCTGAAGCCTATCTCATCCAACTGTGGGCAAGGTGGTGTACACCCTGAACAGCTCACTAGTCCAACACAGGGCCAACACACACATGCATACAGAATATATTTCACACTCACGCCTAGGGGGCAATTTGGAACAGCCAATTAGCCTAATGTGCATATCTCTGGACTGAGGGAGGAAACCGGAGGAAACCTATGAAAGCACCGAAAGGACATGCAAACTCCACACTCACTGTCAAGCCCAAAACTCGAACCCAGGACCTTCTTGCTGTGAGGTGGATGTGCTAAGCACTACGCCGTCATGCCACCAATGTTAACATCTGAAAGCACAAATCTTACTGCTCTATTACAGTCAATACAGGTGGTAGGTCATAAATATGGTTGTCACCGACAACATGGGAGATGATCCAGTGTTTACAGCCTGGTATGTAGCCCTGTTTTGTGCGCTTTATCAAAAACCTAACACCCCTCCATTCCCACAATACCTGTATAGAAAAAAAAACAAGGCAGCTTATTCATGTCACACTGTGCAACTGGTTTGTACTAGGCACTGCTTAATCCATCCATCAATGTGTTGTCGACTCTTCTATCCACAGCCGGCAGCAGTGCTGCCCTGTGCAGTAATGTATCATGTACATGATGAGTGAAAGGTTTTTATAAATGGATCTGTGGGATGAACAAGAACAAAATGTCACTTGGGTCTGGGTTTAGTAGGCTAGATGTGGATCAGGTTTCTAATAATTCCAGAGAAAGAAAGGGTCCACCCAAAGTCACTGTCTTGTAAATGAATTGAGACTGCCAAAATTTAGCTTAAATTAATAAAATGACCTTCTTCAGAGATTAAAGTTTATATCTCACATTTTGGGGTCAGGACTGATTAACAGATTTATTTTTTACTCATTATCATTCCCTCAGAGCTAGAAAGCTCCAGTGCAGACTTTACGTCAATGGCCTGTGCTGAACCCTAGTGTTCAGAATGTGTAACTGAAGAATTTACACAAGGTTTTCTCCATTTAAGTTCAGACCAGACTTCCAAAGAGATTCCGCAGTAGGTGTTTCTTCTAACTAGAGTTTCTTTTACAATGCCAGTTATAGCTGTGCTGGAATATAGATCAGGGAGAGACAAAACAGAAGCAAAGAAGACAGACAAGCAAACATACTCGCATAGAAGCTGATTTACAGAATACAGACAGACAGACAGACAGATGAACAGATAGATAGACAGACAGAGAGACAGATAGATAGATAGATAGATAGATAGATAGATAGATAGATAGATAGATAGATAGATAGATAGATAGATGGATGGACGAATGAATAGACAGACAGACAGATAGAGAGATAAAGAGAGAGATGGATAGATAGATGGCTGAATGGATGAATAGATAGATAGATAGATAGATAGATAGATAGATAGATAGATAGATAGATAGATGGATGGATGAACAGACAGACAGACAGGCAGACAGACAGACAGAGAGATAGATAGATAGATAGATGGATGGATGAATAGAGCCTAGCATTTTCTACAAAGTTTTAGTAAAAAATATTTCATAGCTGGTTAGTCATTCATATGAAGCCATCTGCCAAGATGTCTAATACCCACATCCAGTACTTTTGGAAAAGAGAGAGAGAGAGAGAGAGAGAGGCGGGGAAAAGGGGCAAGAAGGAAAAAATTAGAGAAGAAAAAGCGAGATCGATAGACTAACAGAACAACAAACGGAGAATTGTAAGTATTGGAATTTCACTACAACCTGCAGCATTCTCACACCTCACTATAATATACTATTTCCAACCGCACAGTAAGTATGCATTGTATCTATCACTAAAGTGAAGATGCCCTGATTCCATTATCAATAATAGAGCTTTGTTCAGGTTCATGATGATATTGGATAGCATTTAGAAACATTTACTTTTTACCACTTAAAGTGTGTGTTAAAAAGTATCGGTCTGTGAATATGTGAGAAATAAAGCAGATTAAACGGAATACATACATAAATTAATGCATAAAATTCTATTTATTATTTTGATCCCTAAAATTGCCCTCTGAAGTGTGTGTGTGTGTGTGTGTGTGTGTGTGTGTGTGTGTGTGTGTGTGTGTGAGAGAGAGAGAGAGAGAGAGAGA
>JAQMYF010000001.1:32651201-32668915 GCA_030014195.1 Neosilurus mollespiculum
ATCATGACAAGGAGTGTTGACTGGGCTTCTAATTTCTTCTAAAATCTAACTCCCTTCAAGCATCTTTGGAACATGCTGGACAAGCAAATCTGATCCATGGCAGCCTTACCTCACCATTTAACGGAAATAAATTATCTCTATACCTTCAGAGGTCTTGTGGAGTCCGTGCCTTGACACATCACAGCTGTTTATTCAGCACAAAGAGAATTTACACAATATTTCTCAGGTGGTTTTAATGTTATGGCTGATCTTTTTTACAGGTTTGCAACCTGCATCACTGCACTTAATTATTGTGGGTGATGTCCATGTACAAAAATGAGTACACATGAAGAGGGTGGCACAGTGATGTAGTGGTAAGCACGTCCACCACACAGCAAGAAGGTCCTGGGTTTGAGTCCTGGGCTTGGGCGCCTGCATGTTCTCCTCGTGCTTGTGTGGGTTTCCTCTGGCTACTCCGGTTTCCTCCTAGTCCCAAGACATGCACGTTAAGCTAATGGGATGTTTCAAATTGCCCCTAGCTGTAGATGTGAGTGTGAATGGTTATGTGAGTTGGCCCTGCAATGGTCTGCCAAGCTGTTCAGGGTGTACCCTGCCTTCACCCAGTGCCGGCTGAGATAGGCTCCAGCCTCCCCGCAACCCTAATAGATTAAGTGGTCAGGCATGTGAGTAAGTGAGTAAATACACATGAAAAATATAGACCTTAATAAAGAGAAAAGGGCTTCATACTTGTGTAAATAAATGTGAACCGAAATGTGTTGCAGCAGCAAAGCATTAAAAATAACACACTCCTCTTTAAAAAGTTCATTTAAATGGAAAACCAAGTTTTTTTTACTCCTGACCTTTTTTCCATAGATCTCATACTACTCTGAAAGATGGGCTGCTACCCAACCGTTGTGTTTCTGTTCTGTTTCTGTGGTAACGGTCTCACAACACAAACCAATTACGCTAACTGTTGTCAACAAAGGATTATTTGTTCTCCTCACAGTTGTTGCAAAATCGTATTTCTTTCCGCACAGGGCTTGTTGCTGTCTGGGCACAGCCAAAGGGTAGGGCAAACTTGCCTTGTACTGTTTCTGATTAAATAGGTTTTGTTTGTTGTTAAGATATCTAATTTATTTATTTTATTTCTTCAGCAACAGTGGAATCAGTCACAGAAGTGCCAGAAGGTCAGTGTCTATATAAACACACAAAACCAGAGCACTGACTGGAGCCAGAGTGTGTGAGAGACATTAGTGTGACAGTGCCTTTTGTTTTGTAGACTGCAGAGAAGAAACATACCCTTGTACTAGGATGTACTCGATCCATCAGCCTACAAAGACATGTCTCAACACCATGTGTTTTTATAGGTATTCTTATATACACATACAGTACACACTTTGTCAGTTTCTAGAAATACAAAAAGGATTATTTTATACCAAATTGTACAAACCAGTGATTCGTTCAGGAAACCAAAACGGTAAAAGCAAAACCAGTAACAAAAATTCAAATATAAGTGGATAAATAATGAAACAAAATGAATCGAGTATTGATTAACAGAAACCATAATCAAACAAGCACAAATAAAGTAAAGACGGCATCCTAACTGTCTGGAAAAAAGGTCTTTAGACAATAGCAGAAAAAGTAGAAAAATGTACCACTTATTGCATGAAATATACAATCCAGGGAGATGCATAACACCGAGTTAGCCATCAACAGTGTGTGAAGAGATTGAGTGGTATAACTGTTATATCATCTTCCACTGAATTGTGAGAAGTGAAGGTTTTTTTCTTTTTGTTCAAATTTTTAATTCTCTTAAATACTTTCCACATTATATATAAAATACGTTTACTCCTAACTGTGTTGCTTTTTAAATATGATTTGGAGCCTTGAATGTGGAGTATCAAATCATTTTGTTTTTCTGTACTCATGATGCATGAGCTGATATTCTAGTATTTGAAGAAGAGCATATCCAGTGTGTGGATATAATTAAAGTATCTATTACTCATTCAAGAGATTTTCTAATTGCTGATTGGTTAAAATTGTACCCACTACAAACCACAAAGCATTTGTATATGCATTTATAAGTGGAGAGCCAATCAGAGAACAGCAACGAATATTTTGAAGGTTGGGGCCAAAAACGTGCAGGAACATATCAGGCTTTTGAGGCTGAATCTGTTCTGAAGACACTGGTGTGTAGGCGTGTAAATTAAAACCAGGGTACATTTATGATGTGGTGTGGGTTTCTTTCAAGCCTGCAAGGTGAATGCAAGAACTTTGCATTTTCATTCTTGTTACACCTGGTACCAGAAAACAGGCTGACCCAAATGCAAGACAGAACACAACAAGATAGGTGCAACTGTGATCCTTTATTAGCACTCAGGGTACTTAGGAACGTGAGGGTGAGGTATGATGGCTGGATTGTGGTATGACTATGAGATGCGCATTTCTCTATGACGACCAAGACGATCGGGAGACGCCGAGCCTTTATCCATGAGCCAATGATGGGGAACAGGTGGGGATGATCAGGGCGGAGCCGGTAATTACACCCGGGCCGGAGGGAATCAGGTGACCTGAACAGAAAAAGAGCCAGAACAAAACATGAGACAGACATGATTCACCGCCCCTGGCGGGTTCTAACAGTACCCCCCCTCTAGGACTGGCTCCTGACGGGCCTGCAGTGTTCGGGTTCTGCTTGTAGAAATCATCAATCAAACTCCGGTCTACGATGAAGCTTGCGGGTATCCAGGAGCGCTCCTCAGGGCCATAACCCTCCCAGTCTACCTAAAATTGCCTTCCTTGACCCCTCTTGCGTACCGCCATGAGCCTCTTAACCGTGTAGACCGGTCCACCATCCCGGGTGGATAGCCATGCCTGTTGGCCGGGAGTGTAGGTAGGTGCTGGATGGCGATGGCGATCAGCCACAGTCTTCATGCGCGACTGACCCCTGAGAAGCAGCCGCCTGGCCGCAGCCCAAATCTTCCGGCATTGCCTAACCAAGGCATGGACCGAGAGGACTGTTACCTCCTTCTCATTGGCGGGGAATAGAGGTGGTTGGTAACCACGGGCGGCCTGGAAGGGGGAGAGCCCGGTGGCCGCAGTAGGGAGCGAGTTGTGGGCGTACTCCACCCAGGTGAGGTGCTCGCTCCACGTGGCTTGGTTCTGTGAAACCAGGCACCTCAGGCAGGTCTCCAGGTCCTGGTTAAGTCGCTCTGTCTGGCCGTTGGACTCCGGGTGGTAGCCCGATGACAGGCTGACGGTGGCCCCCAAGCACTGACAAAACTCCTTCCAGAAACCGGATATGAATTGAGGTCCTCGGTCTGAGACGACGTCTGTGGGGAGACCGTGTATATGGAAGACCTGAGTGATCAGGATACGGGCGGTCTTCTTGGCTGAGGGCAGCTTGGGTAGGGGGATGAAGTGAACCATCTTCAAAAATCAGTCTACCACTGTAAGCACCACTGTATTACCCTTCGAGGGGGGCAGGCCCGTGACGAAGTCCAAAGAGATATGCGACCATGGTCGATGTGGCACCGGTAATGGCAGGAGGAGCTCCACCTGGGTCTGTCGTGGCGTCTTGTTTCTGGCGCAGACCGGGCATGCCCCAACGTATTCCGCCACATCCTTGGCCAGGGACGACCACCAAAAGCGCTGCTTAATGACAAACATGGTGCGCCTCGCCCCGGGGTGACAGGAGAGCAGAAAAGTGTGTGCCCAATGTATAACCTGTGAGCGCAGTCTCTCCGGCACAAACAAGCGATTGCGCGGGCACCCCTCCGGAGAGGGCCCCTCCCGCCCTGCCTGTTTAACCGCCTCCTCTATCTGCCAGGAAACTGCTCCCACCACCCGGTCGGAAGGTAGGATGGGTTCTGGTTCCTGGGCAGACGGCTCCGACTCCCACAACCGGGACAGTGCGTCTGGCTTGGTGTTCTGTGAGCCCGGCCGATAGGAGAGGGTAAACTGGAACCAGCTGAAGAAGAGGGCCCATCTGGCTTGACGTAAATTCAGTTGCTTGGCCAACCGGAGGTATTCTAGGTTTTTGTGGTCGGTCCACACCAAGAAAGGCTGGTCTGCCCCTTCCAGCCAGTGTCTCCATTCCTCTAAGGCGACCTTTTAAGCCAGCAGCTCCCGGTTCCCAATGTCGTAATTGCACTTTGCCGGGGACAACTTGCGGGATAGGAAAGCGCAGGGGTGAATCCGGTCATCTTTGGAGGACCGCTGCGACAGAACTGCCCCAATGCCCACATTGGAGGCATCCACCTCCACTATGAATTAGTGCTTGGGGTTGGGTATCTTTAGGACCGGTGCCATGGTGAACAACCTCTTTAGCTTCAGGAAGGCCCCCTCAGCCTCTGGAGTCCACTGGAAAGTGACCTTGGGAGAGGTTAGTGCATGTAATAGAGCCGCTACCGAACTGAAATTCCGAATGAATTTCCGATAGAAATTGGCGAACCCCAAGAATTGCTGGACCTTTTTACGAGAAGGGAGGGGTGGCCAATTTGACTCGGCACTAACCTTCTCGGGATCCATCCGGACGTGATTAGGGGATATGATGAATCCTAGGAATGAGACTGAGGTCGCGTGGAACTCGCACTTCTCTGCCTTCACGAACAGTTGGTTCTCCCACAAGCGACTCAGGACCTGGCGGACGTGGCGCTGGTGGGTGGCCATATCAGGGAAGAAAACAAGTGTCATCTAGATAAACAAAAACAAAGTCGTTCAAGTACTCACGTAGTACCTCATTGATGAAGCCCTGGAAGACGGCGAGGGCGTTGGCCAGCCCAAAGGGCATGACGAGGTACTCATAGTGGCCCTTGGGGGTGTTGAACCCAGTCTTCCACTCATCCCCCTCCCGTATCCTGACCAGGTGGTAAGCGTTCCGCAGATCCAGTTTGTTAAAAACTCGGGCCTGTTGGAGCAGCTCGAAGGCGGAAGAGATGAGGGGGAGTGGGTACCGTTTCTTCACCGTGATGTCATTAAGGGCGCGATAGTCGATGCATGGCCGACGTGAGCCATCCTTCTTCTCCACGAAGAAAAACCCAGCTCCGGCCGGTGAAGAGGATGGGCGAATGATACCGGCCCGCAGTGAGCTCTCGATGTACAGGTCCATGGCCCTCCTCTCGGGACCCGAGAGGGAGTATAGTCGAGACTTGGGAATAGAAGCACCTGGCAAGAGGTCAATCGCGCAGTCCCACGGCCGATGGGGGGAAGAGACATGGCTCTGGACTTACAGAAGACCTCCCTGAGGTCATGGTAGCATGGGGGAACCCTAGATAGGTTGGGGTAATCACTAGGGCTCAGTTCCTGCACCGGGTTCGTCCTGCCCTCCGGGGGGCTGTGGGCCGAAGGGGGCGACGCCAGGCAGGAAAATCTACAGGTGGGGTCCCAGCTCTTGATCACCCCCGTCTCCCAGATGATGTGGGGGTTGTGGGTCCTCAGCCCTCAATGGTCATGAGCATGGTCTCCGTCCTGTGGGTCGCCCGGCTTAGCAGCTGGTTATTGAGAGCACGGGCGGAGAGAGGCTGGGATAGTGGTACCTCCTTGATCCCCAGCCCCTTAGCCAATGAACGATCCATCAAATTTTCTTCCGCCCCGGAATCGATAAGAGCCTGAAGGGAGATAGCCTTACCCTGGATCAGCAGAGATACCGTACTTAAAGAGCGAGGGGAAACAGGTGTGGGTTCGTCTCTGCTTACCTGGGTCTCCTTTGTGGTCTGCGCGCCGGTCTTCTTGGACGGGCAGGAATCAGCTCGATGTCCGGCTCGTCCGCAGTAGTAACAGGCTCGCTCCCTCTGGCGGCGCTGGCGTTCCTCCGGGTCTAACTTGGCTCGGCCCAACCGCATTGGCTCCTCCGGAATGGGAGAGGGCGCCCGCTGCGCGACAGGTGTTGAGGATGGCAGCGACCCACGAAGGAAATCCCGGTGAGCGGCGGTCCCTCTAGCGGCTCGGCGGCGTTCCGCTTCTCTCTCGCAAAGCCAGTTGTCTATACGAACCGCGAGGTCCACCAAGTCTTCAAACTCAGCCGGAATCTCGAGTGGCGCTAGGTGGTCCTTGATCTCGCCATTAAGCCCGGTGATGAAAGCGTCCTTGATAGCCGGGGAATTCCATCCGCTGTCGGCGGCTAGCGTGTGAAACTCGATGGCGTAGTCGACTACTTTTCGTGGTCCTTGACGCAGCCCGAGCAGGGCTCTTGATGCATCACGCGCCGGGGAGGAGTGATCAAACATGCGGGTGAGTGCATTCTTGAATAATCTTTTTTTTTTTTTTCTTAGATAGAGATTCTTTTTTCTTAGATATAGATTCTTAAATAATCTATAGCTGTGGCAGATATCCGCGCCTCGGGACCACTCCGCTGTGGCCCAGGCTGCCGCTCTTCCCGAAAGATGAGAGATTTGAAACGCCACCTGAGTTTTTTCCGAGACGAACGCGGCTGGGTCGTTTTGGAAGTGCAGCTCGCATTGAACTAAGAAGGAGCGGCACCTCCCCGACTCCCCCGCATACTTGTCAGGCAGTGCAAGGCGAACGGGATGAGAGGGGGGGGCAGCGGCGGCTGGCGGTAGGGATTCCGGCGTGCTTGACGATGGTACAACCAGCCGCTCGAGGCTAGCGGTGAGCTGGTGCAGTTGCGAGCTCAGTTGGTTCACCTGAGCCCACACGTCCCGCTGGAAACGGTCCTGGCGGTCAGCGAGTTCCTGCACTCCGGTGGTCACGGTAGACAGCTGGGTGTCGTGGGCCTTGATCATCTCCTCCTGGGATCGAAGAGCTTGGCTGAATGGGTTTCTGTCTGCTGGGTCCATGTCTGGCCAGATCGTAATGTTACACCTGGTACCAGAAAACAGGCTGACCCAAATGCAAGACAGAACACGACAAGATAGGTGCAACTGTGATCCTTTATTAGCACTCAGGGTACTTAGGAACGTGAGGGTGAGGTATGACGGCTGGATCGTGGTGTGACTATGAGATGCGCTTTTCTCTATGATGACCAAGACAATCTGGCAGGGAGCAGGGTGAGACGCCGAGCCTTTATCCATGAGCCAATGATGGGGAACAGGTGGGGATGATCAGGGCGGAGCCGGTAATTACACCCGGGCCGGAGGGAATCAGGTGACCTGAACAGAGGAAGAGCCAGAACAAAACATGAGACAGACATGATTCACCGCCCCTGGCGGGTTCTAACAATTCTGGTTGGAACAGAAAATAAGCAGCGGGGTCTCATATTAACCAGGTGACTCGCAAAATTTTAAGGAGCTACTGCACATAAAGAAAAAAAAAACATTAAGAAGAGATTTATAGTATAGTAACCATGTATATCTGGGGTATATTTCTGAGGCAGACACCAGACTTTCTTTTATTCACCATTTCTGGCTGTATTTTTGGATATTCTGTGTCTTGTAGTCTTCGTCGCATGTACGTGATCAACAAAGAGCTCTGTGTGAAGACTGTGTGTCCACAAGAGGAGTTACTGAAAGGTGAGAAAACTAACAATTGTCTTATAACGGACAGATAGGGACAAGGACTATTGTACTTTTTAATGTTATACTCCTATGTTGATGTCTCCAAGAAGTGAAAAATTTAATATGATGTTAACTTTTGTGCAGTAAACTCGAGAATTATTGCCATATGTATTTTGTATTTTGGCCTGTATCTTCGAAGTGCTACTTGTGACTTCCGACTCATTTTGCCAGATTGGGTCAAAATCATAATTGTGGCAAAATCCAAGTTCCCTCAAGATCATCTTGATTCGATCACATGCGCATCATGTTTCTCTCGAATCATGGAGATCGTGGACATCATGGCCCCAGGGAAAACCCAGGTTTAATACCAGGTGGCGCTGTCCAGATTACAGTGTCAGATTCAGTTATGAACCGAGCTGAATTGATCACACTCAAAACCAGTTTTAAACCAGTTCTGTCAAGACCTTTTCCTGACATGGTTCTGGCAAGATCAGTTCTGCAAAACCGATCTTGCATTTGAAGTGCAGAAAGAAAAACTGAACTGAAGTGAACCTACTGAGTACACACATGCACAAATTCACCATACCAGGTAAAGGAGAAATATAACAACAGCATTAGATTCAATAAGCTATAAGGTTTCTACAATAGATACATTACTGTTTACTAGTGGTTCAGGTCTCGAATTGGGCAACAACCACGTGTGTGTTTGGTAGTTAGGTGAGTACACAGGCTATATTTGGTCATGTGGTTTAAGCTCTTGTTTTGCCCAATAGCAAATCATGTGCCTGCTTCACACACGTTACAGTCGTGCCTTTCTATTCTCTTGTTCTCCTCTTCATTTATTCAAAGTAACCGACCAGTACCACAGAGAAAACACAGCTCAATAAAACACAAGAACACCAGCCGTCATTGCTCTGCCTTCCCACAAACGTATTAATAGAAAAAACAAACATAAACAAATCACAAAAGTCTGAAGACGAACAAAATTCCCAAAGAATTTATTCTAAAGGGCTGTACAGAATGAACTGACAATGGAAGAAATGAAATCAAAATGAAATGAAATCAAAATTAAAACAGTTTGATAACTTATTATAAACAAACCAGAGCAAATGCTGAACAAATATGAATTAATGTTTCAGAGGATGGATAAAAAGCTGTGTGGATGCTCGGTGTATAATCGGAGAATATAAACCTATCACTTCACATTTGAAGTAGGTATAAAACATTTGCCCACTGATTGAACAAATTTGCTTCTTTGCATTGTGAGTTCTGATAATGCCCAGAAAGTTCAGTTTGGAGCAGATGCCCCCGAAGAAGCAGCCATCCCTCAGGTAAACATACAAGGCTTCGTCTCTACCACCCACAACTTTACCTGAAGAGGAAGCTGCATCCCAAGCAGCTTCAAGATCCAGCTTTTCCAGGCCCAACATTTTACCAGCCTCTAACAGAAATCTCTGCTAGCCCATCCAATGTTTCAACTGCCTCCACATCCTCAACAGCACCAGCAGGGAAGCCCAAGAAGCCAAGGGCCATGAAGAAAGAAGAAAGCTCTGGAGTGTGGACGATGAGCAGAAGATGAATGAGGCTGTACTCTTAACTAGCCACAATCTTACTTCGGACAAACAAGAGGTTCCCATAGTGCATACAGAGCTTTCTCGCTGCACATGGACTGTTCGTTGGGATACATTGAAAAATTTTATGCATGCACAAAGAATGGCATGAACAACGTACAGAAACATATTAAAATGAAATCAAAATGAACTTCAGTGTCTGGCAAAAAATGTCCATACGCTGGAATACGCTGGGCCTAATCATTACAGTGTGAAGGTTTAGAAAGCACCAATTTTAAAAACGAACAGATTTGAATCGATCTAGATGTGGACAGGGCCAATAATGAGGTTGGTTACAGAGTCAATCTTTAGTCAATTATTTGTGGAAATTTACAAAATTCCACCTTGGATTCACCAAGTTTCCAGATTTAGAGTTCGACACCATGTCCATGCCAGTAAACCATTTGGCAGGCAAAACTAGAGGTATAAATAACACATTCTGGCAACAATCATGTGTAGCCGTATACAGTAGTGTCACACTGGATGATGTGGTTGTATATACATACGTAACATTTTCACCGTAACAAAACTGTTATTACTCGCATTCGAACCATTCTCGGAAGCAACTGACAATTGGTTCTCCCCTCTTTTTGTCCGTTAAATTGAGGGTCGAGTGTATTGTCAAAGAGAAATTACACAAAATAATAAAAGCAGAAATATTTCCTTAGAAAAGTTTACTTCAATTAGAAATGTGGTTTATTTCATAAATTCATTTAATTTATTTTAATTCCTATGGCTGTATAAGAATTATACAGATTCCTATGCAAGAATGAACTGTATCTTTATATCAGTTTTACCAATCTTGACCAAGGTTGCCAGTAAATCTGGAATTTAATGTATTTTCCATTGTGCCTTCTACTGTTGCTCAGGAGCCAACCCCACCCTTCTTTCTCTCTCTTTCTATTAGCTGAACTGTGCAGAGAGAAATCTGGCTGGCCCAAACGACTTTAGAGATCAACCAAAAAAAACCTTTGGCTTGGCAGTAAAACCAGAACACAGACAAACAACGACAGATACAGAGACAGAACAAGAAGGATAACTACAAATTTGCCTGACATGCTTTTATTTTTCATTTTGTGCCCAAATTTGTGGTTCAGTGCACTTTATTGCTCTAGATTGTATTTTCCTTTCTTTATTAATGTAAGATTTTTTTCTTTCGGCAAGTTGACTGACATACAGTGGGGTCCAAATGCCTGAGACCACACCAAAAATCTGGAATGTTCTTTTTTTTAAATAGAAAGTTTTAGAATTTTTAAATACTTAATACAAAGGAAAGAAATGTTCACCAAGTTGAATATTTAATATTCATGATTTTGCACAATTTCAAGGTCATGCCAGCTCGAGTACTCACTGTCAATAAATACTGCGAACCTATACTGCAAATACTGCGAAACTATAAATTTCACGTGAATATTTCAGTTTCTGCTTTTCACTTAAATCATCGTTAATAATATATAGAAAATTCATCACTAATTTGCCAAACCACTTAATCCTGATCCTGTACATTTTAAATAGTGCTCTCAGACAGGACCCTATGTACTGTGTATAAATACTTACCTTGTGTGTGTCTGTGTGTGATATTTGCTGAATATACCCACATTATTAACATTAGCAATATTATCACTTCACTCTTATATAATTCTGTTTCTGTGTAGCCTACAGCTATGATGCTTATGATACAGCAAATAAAATATTTCCTTTCATGACAACAATTTGTATTACAATGGTATTAAAAAATAATTGGAGTCCAAATGGCTATTTTCCCTCATGAATCAACCTGTACTCTTTATTACATTGACTTTTATATTTATACATATACAACATAGTGTTTTTGAGATTATACATATTGTTTTATATGACTAGAATGGACGCACACAATGAAAAAAGATCAATTCTGCTTCCTGCTAATAGCAGTAACATCTGGCATTGATAAAGTAACGCTTATTTACCTCAGTCAAAAATAAATACAATTGTCACAATTACAGTCACACAAAATAGTTCAAATATCTATACTGCACACTGGAACACTGCGACCTGCCGTGTGAGACACACATTCACATGTATAGTCTTTTAAGTACGTGAAATTTGGTCTAGCCACAAAAGTATGTGCTATCGCAAGGCATCAGGACTTTGAGCTCTTATTTCTGTATGATGGCATTCATTTGAATATTGCTGCTAGGACAGATCAGGCTTTATTAGAGCCATTCCATGTATTAGTGCAGTTCACAGAAAGCAAAGGTGAAGGGTGCAGTAATAACACCATAAAAGCTTTATCAGTGCTTTACAGATATCAATGAATGCCTGACTAATTTCCAAGAAGACTGATTGCATATCATCAGGAAGGAGCACTGAAACAAGAAAACTAAAAGCAGTGCTGTACTACAGTTGGTTCATATCACTAATTTATTATTATTATTATTTATAATTTGCACCACCAGAGGGTGACACAATCATTTCATTTGCACTGAACACCTTTGAGCTCACATTAGAAAATGAGGTTGTTCCACCTAGCAACTTGTTCCTGTTATTAAAGTAAACACATTTCCAAATATACACATAATTAATACACGTCCTTCTTCAGGCTCTCATGAACATGAATGTAGTATGCATGAATAAATTAAATAAATAACTGGATGATATATGATGTATTTATATGGACCTCATGATTAAACAGTGCAAAAGAAAAGACCATCTAGATTGTGTGTGTGTGAGAGAGAAAGAGAGAAAGAAAAAGAAAAATAGAGAGAGAGAGAGAGAGAGAAAGATAGAAAGAGAGGAGGTAAACTTAAGTAATAGATGCGATGTGTGACAAGTAGGAACAGGGGCATGAAGTGAGCAGTGGATTCACATACTCAGAACTGGACCCAGTTTGTTGAGGTTGACTCCAGCTTAGAGGGCTGAGATGACAAGCTGAGAGAGATAGAGAGAGAGAGAGAGATAGAGAGAGAGAGAGAGAGAGAGAGAGAGAGAGAGAGAGAGAGAGAGAGAGAGAGAGAGAGAGAGAGAGAGAGAGAGAGGAGTCATTAAGGCCATACTGTAATTCCTTCACTCACTGGGTTAGAGAAAGCAAGAAAATTATTTTTTATTCATCTCAACTTGGTTCTCAACTTAAGTCACTGACTTAAACAAAGCTAAAAAAAAATAAAATAAAATAACAATAATAAAAATTGAAAAAAAGCAGTAATACAGCATCAGTCCATCCACCGAACCACACAATCCTATTAGGGTGCATCTCAGCCAACACTGAGGGAAGGTGGGGTACACCCTGAACAGCTCACCAGTCCAACACAGGGCCAACACACACACACACACACACACACACACAAATGCCATTGCAATATGCTGATTAATTAAAACCGCACTGTACAATAAAACTCAACTCTTTTTTTTTTTTTTTTGTAATTTTCAAAAATGTAGGACAGGTGGCCTAGACTCTTATCGGAAAAACATGATATCAGCTAATTCCAATATCCGATTCTGCAGATGTCATTTTAGGTGTAATAACATGCACATTGTGTTTAGTTGCAAATTTATTATAAATGTATTATTTAATGATTGTTTATAACAATACTGAGTTAGAAGCACACCTGCTAAGCATGTCTGTTATGGTTACCACTTTGCTCGGACCTGTCAGCTCATCACAAATACAGTAGATAAGTTACTGGACATGTAACCAACATGAGTGAGGGACAGCCGTCAGACAGATGAGTATAAACATGCTGGTGTAATTGAAGGGCTGAGAGTCACAGTGGTCTAACCCACTGAAAAGTGAGATAGGGTCATATTTTGACAGATGTGGATAAGGTCTATGCATGCCAGAATTGTCCCATCATCTTATGAATTTAAATCATATTGTGAGCATTATCACTAATTTTTTTTTATTGCAAAAACTTTTGTCATTTTTCTCAAGAACAGCTTTCAGATGGTTACACCACTCTGGTCCTCAGCCCTTGAAATAGGACTTACACCTCTACTGAGTGCAAGCTAAGTCTACATACAGTCGATATAGAAAAGAAAGTCCTCTTCAAAATATTCACAATTTGTTGCTCTGCAGCCTGATATGAAGGCACACACATATCTAGCATTTACTAGCAAATGTTATTGAAAAACAATCCAACAAACTACTAGAATCATGGAGATAGTTAAAGGTATAGTGTGTAATATTTTGGAAGGTATATCAGTAGAATTTAAGTATATCATCAATAAATAAGGGGGCAGTGAAGGCCTGGTGGTAGGGTGCTGGCTTACTGATCTGTAAACTAACCTTTCAAGCCCCACTATCACCAGGTTGTCACTGCTGTGACCCCCAAGTGCAGCTAACTGGATTATCAAAGTCTAGCCATGTCTCTCACTGTCTGTGGTGAGAGGCATGTAAAAGAACCATTGCTGTCGTTCATTAAGAGTAGGCCATTGAGTTGCTGTCAGCGTGTTTCTGCCATGCGATGGCCTGACACGCTGCCCTCGCCCAGAAGTTTAGAGTAAGCTGTTTATATTTACATGTGAGTGGGTCCTCTCTCATACAGAAATCCATCTTGCACCACCATGTTTCTACAGTAGCCCAGAACTACACAGGCTTCAGTTGGTTGCAATCTGGAACCTCACCACTAGATGCCACTATATACTGCTAATTCTTACACACAGTACCTTTAAAGAAAGTCCCTGCGTCAGTACTTTGTTGAAGCACCTTTTGCTTTGATTACAGCCGTAAGTCGATTAGGATACTTTCCTGCTAACATTGCACATTTAGAGTGCACAATATTTTCCCACGCTGCTTTACAGAACTGTACAAGCTCAGTCTAACCGGTTGGTGCGTTGGTGGACTTCAATCTTCAGCACATTCCACAGATTTTCAAAAGGGATTGTCTGGGCTCTGAGTCAGCCATGGAAGGACATTCACCTTTTTCTCCTTCAGCCACTGTGTGGTCAACTTTGGGTCATTGTCATGTTGAAAGGTGAACCTTATTTCCATTCCCTTTCCAGCAGAGGGTAGCAGTGAAAAGTGCCCCCTGCTGCAGAGAAACACCCTCACAACAGGATGCTACAAACTAGATGTTTTACTGTAGGTATTGTGTTCTATGGGTGGTAAGCTGTAATGGCCTTCTTCCAGAAGTACCAAGACCAAAAAGTTTGATTTTGGTCTCATCTGACCAAAGCACCTTTTGCTCTTTGTCCTCTTGCTATAGGCCTCTTTGTAGCCTCTCTGACGAGTTTCATACTTACTGCTCCATCCAGGTTCGAGGGATAGCCTGATCTGGAAGGGTCCGAGTGGGACCAAACACATTCTACTGCCCAATTATGGACTTTACTGTGCTCATTGGTAAGTAATTTGGCCTTCAGATTTTTTTAAAATCTAGAAATAGTGTAAGCCAGCAGGCTTGGTGTGCAATAGAGAAGGTGATTAATTACACCTAAGTGAGTTTACAAGTTTTTTTAAGAGGAGGTGACTCTTTAACCACTTTAAACTTTTTTTCTGAACTGCTGCTATCAAACCTTTCACTTGGCTGTTATTAGTTGCACTGAGTAAATACAGCTAGAGACATATTTTGTGTGTCTTCATTTCAGGCTGCAAAGCAACAAAATGTGAATATACTGAGGAAGGGGAGTGTGTGACTCTTTTCTATCCCAACTATATGTGTTACTCATCGGATGTGCATAAATAAAGTCTGGAATCGACTGCAGCAGTGTCCAAAGTTGACTTATAGCTCAAATGCTGGGCCGATGTAATGCACAATATAAATAGTGCATTTTGTAATGTCTGTAATGTAATAAGTGACCTAATATGGAGTCTGATGGCTATCGAGTGATTTAAAGCTTGAAAGTACATTAGCAAAATTTAAATTGCCCACATTAATAGGAATGCTGCAAAGCTGAAGCTGATGGAATAACTAATTATACATTTAATCACATATTGTACATTTAGATTCTGTTATGGCTTGAGTTTTTAAACAGATTTTTAAGAAAACAAAATCATTAATCCATACATTCATTAACTATGTTGCTTATCCATTGCAGGTCGTGGGTCAGCTATAGCCATCCCAGCTGACATTGGGCATGAGGTGGGGTACACACTGGACAGGTTGCAAGTCTATCATGGCGTTAACACAGACACCCATTTACACTCACAATTACTCACATTCACATCTATGGGCAACTTACAGTCACTGAACCTGGAGGAAACCCATGCAGGCAGGGGAATAACATGCCAACACCACATGAAAACGCCTAGGAAACCTAGAACCTTCTTACTGTGATGCAACTGTGCTAAGCATCTTCCCCCACCATTCCCACAATAAAAAGTAATTCCAACATTATTGTAGCTCACATTTGCTGTGACCATTTAAGTGTTGTTTGGCCAAGTGGGGAAAAACATTAAGGACTTCAGTAATCCACACCACAGTGTGCAAATGCCATTGCAGCATGAAAGCAACCACAAAGCACTGCAGGAGAAGCTGCTTCCTACAAAGCATTCAATTCCTCAAGGAGGATGCAATCTGGGTACAGACTACACATGCACATCCTGCACTTCATAACCGTTTATGTCTCTAACACTGAATAATTATAAAAAAAAAAATTGACCCCTATTGATATACGATTGGTGGTGGTGCTAGTGGTCACTCCATCGAGGCACAGCTTTGTTCAAAGCTCCTTAAATGTGACAAATAAAACTTGAAATTTGTAACTGACTGCTTGGACTTCGCTTTTTTATACACTCCCACTTTTGACACAGCGAGGCTCCCAATAAAAAGAAGTAAAAAATTACTTCTCTATAATGTTTTGGTGAAAATGTATTGAACAATGCTATTGTAGGCAATGAGAACCAAAAAAATCATCCTGACAAGTATATTGAGGTAAAAGTATGGCTAATAAACAAAAACACTGAAAATACCAACTTTTCAGAAAAACTGAAAGGTTTATTTAATTTGTTTTGACTTTTGCATAGCATGAATGAACTTCAAACCATATGGAATGGTTTAGCGAGTGAAGAAATGAAAAGATATGTGAACACTTTGCCTGAAAGGTAAAATGCTGTAATCAAAGTAAAGGGTGGCCACACTAAATATTGGCATTTTTTTCCTCAAAATTATTATTATTTTTTATTTTATTTTTTGTTATTACTATATATTGTTGTTTGTTTACTTATTCTCATCAATATGATCCAATATTACATGAAATAAATATTTGAATAGTACTTGGTTTCTTCATTTTGTTAAGTTGTATAAGTGTACTGTATTTTTTTAATTTCTTCACTCACTTTATTAGGAGCCCCTTCAGACAAAAGTGGTGGTATATAATCTTCACTACACACTACTGTATACTGGAAATAGATTGCCATGTCAAGCTCTTCTACAGGTTGTGCTTTACCTGTCAGATGTAAAATCTCCCCACATGTCAGCATTTGTGCTTGGAGAAGCTGTCTGTACCCTGGTGTTAGAATCATTGCTGTCTAGGTCCAGCAAACAACCTGATGAGAGAAAAAACTGTCAACTACTGTCATTTGAGATTTTTTTACACAGTCTTGCATAAGAACCAACCTAGAACTGAAATAGACTAAACTAGGATTATACAGTACTGTACATTACAAAGTTATACAAAATGGCGAGAGGGAGAGGAAATGGGAGAAATTGCCCTACTTTCAATATTTCTTTTATAAGAAATTCTTATATTTCATTAAAATATTCACAACTAAAACGTTCCCAAAAGTTAGAGTTATAGTTAATGCATAATTATTAATTCCCTTTGCTGTTAAATACCTACATTAGTTCAGTGGCTATCATGGTCATAAGATAATAATAATATAAGTCACATAATTAGTTAAATTAAAAGAAAATAGTTCTAATGCAATTAAAATATAATGTGATTCCAATAAAAATACACCTGTTCCTAGAAGGCATCCTGAAAGTTCAGAACTAAAGAAACAGCATAATGAAGGCTAAGGAGTTATCTAAAAATGCCTGGTGCTTCGGTAGAACTTTAGATTGTGGGGCTGATAAAATCAGATCCAGTTAGACTCTGGGTTCGACAGCCTCTTAGAGATGAAAATAAATCACAACATACCTATGTTGCTCCCGCTCGTTAGTGGTTCTGTGTTGTTATTGGTGGAGAGGGCCAAAGGAGGCGGAGCAATTTTGCCACTTGGAGGAGGTGGAAGCAGTCCAAAGCCACCAGAACTCTGTGGACGGGACTTTTCTTTCTTTTTACTTTGCTGCATAAAAAAGGAGATGAGAATAAATAACCAATATTCTATGTTTTGAAGGTTTTCATTTCAAATATAAGCTCAATGTGAATCTTAAAACTCACATAACTGTTTAGTTCAATCTATATGGTATACAACACATTCATCAAAGCATTCTATTACAGAAAACACCATCTCTTAATGTGTGTGGGGTAATGGGAAAATAAAGAGCCTTTACCCCAATGTTAAGAGTGATGGTCTGACCTTCTTTAAAACCCAAGTCTAATTTAGGGCCCAAGTCTGGAGTTTGAGCCTGTTTACTGAATTCATTATCCTGCTTCACCCACCTGAATAAGAGAGACAGAGAGAGAGAGAGAGAGAGAGAGAGAGAGAAAATGGGAGGGGGAGAGAAAGAGAGAATTGAAGAGGGGTAGACAGAGAGAGAGAGAGAGAGAGAGAGAGAGAGAGAGAGAGAGAGACAGCGAGGGGGAGAGAGCGAGA
>JAQMYF010000001.1:32676828-32699987 GCA_030014195.1 Neosilurus mollespiculum
ACACACATACACATACACACAGACACATCAGTGTAACTGCTTTGCTGAAAATGGTGCACCATCATCCAAACGTCTGGACATTAGTAGTCCTATGGCGGTCTCTTTCCAATAACCAAAGGAATAAGCTGATTAAAACAGCGAATATTAACAGATGAACTATTCTTACTTACACCACATCACTGCTGATTTCACTAATCACAAGCCGTGCATTCATTTTCTATACCAGCGCAGCTCTGACAGTAGTGCTGACTGCAACATAAACTATTTACATTAATTTTACATTCATGACACACTGGTTCTAGTATGTTACTGTTTCTATAGTAACCACCCATACACAGGGGCTTAGGATGTTGAAAGTGCACCAGAATGACTTAAGCCTAATAATAAGTTATGACATGACATGGTGAGGTTTTCTGTAACAACTTAACTTATTCTTAATGGAAGGAGTCTCAAGTGTCAGGGCTTTACACCCTGACCACAAAAACACCTGGTTTTCCACCAGGGATTTCGCTTGTGGCATGTTGGCGTAGTGTTTATCACAACCGCCTCACAGCAAGAAGGTCCTGGGTTCGAGTCCCGGTCTCAGTGAGGACGTTTCTGTGTGTAGGCTGCATGTTCTCCCATGCTTGTGTGGGTTTCCTCCGGGTACTCTGGTTTCCTCCCCCAGTCTGAATTCATGCACAATAGGCTAATTGTCTGTTCTAAATTAACCTTAGGTGTGAGTGTGAGTGAGAATGATCTGGCGAGCCATTCAGGAGGTACCCAGCTTTCACCCAGTGTCGGCTAAGATAGGCTCCAGCTTCCCAGAGACCCTAGTAGGATTTAAGCGGTTCTGAAAATGGATGGATTTTCGCTTGCCAGGTTCTAGGTAATTTAACAAGCTGCCTATTTTTTATTTATTTGTTTGTTTGTTTATTTACTTCTGTCAAATTAACTTTATAAGAAAGGGCAAATAAATAGTAACTTGTTAGGGAATGGCTGTTTATAGCTGCTATAATGCAAGTGATCAAAGAACTGATATGTGTGATAGCAAATTGTAATCAGTGACAAACTGTTGTAGTATAAGAGGAATTGAACGCTTCAGAAAATATTATAGGACAACAACCGAAGGTGGCGTAGTGGTTAGCACGTCTGCCTCACAGCAAGAAGGTCCTCGGTTTGAGTTCCGGGCTCGGCAAGGGTGCTTCTGTATGGAGTCTGCATGTTCTCCCAGTGTATGGGTTTCCTGTGGGTTATCCGGTTTCCTCCCACAGTCCAAACACATGCACAAATAGGCTAATTGGCTGCTCCAAACTGCCCCTAGCCGTGAGTGTGAGTGAGAATGGTTGTATGTGTGTTTTTTTTTTGCCCTGCGACGGTCTGGTGAGCCCAGTGTCGGCTGAGATAGGTGCGGAAGTTCTGTGAGTGAGTGAGATGACGTAAACAATCCACTTGCAATCATGTTGGACTGTTGTCTTTTGACAACACAGCAGTGTGTTTTTCCTCAAGGCGCACGTGTGTATACTTTATAACATGTCCAGTGAGTGCATGTACAAGATAATAAATGGGAAGGCTTTTTAATTATGGTGGAACACATGGCATATCCTTGAGATGATAAGAAAGAGAGAGAGAGAGATGTTGTCATAGCTCAAATGAGGAAATAATCAAAACAAAGCATGCTTAATTTTATGGTTAATTTTCCGTCTGGTGTATCCAATTACTAGATGAGAGATGTCACGTTCTGATGCAATTTGGGAGGATTCGTCCAATAATCATTGATTACTCAGCAATGAAACCTGCTCCAGCTCTTCTCGGTTCTCCCACGCGACTGTGGATGAACCAATCACCACCCAGGACCGGGATTAAACAAACACCGCCGTCCAGTCATTGTCCGGAAACGGCTGACGTCAGCATATTAAGTGAAAAACGTAAACACTCAATCTATCCTTCAAATATCCTTTCAGACACACACGCAAGCAAAACATATTAGCAAAGACATTGCTTAAGGATGACACACTGCAGGAAAAAACACGAGACGGTCATAACTTCTCTGAAATGAATGAATGGATAGATGGATGATGAGAACTCTCTCTCTCTCACACACACACACACACACACACACACACACACACACACACACACGATGTGTTTTGACATATCAGCCCTAAACCCCAGGACACAGGAAGGAGCAGTAAGCTCAGTCACACCTATTAAACTCACTCCATCCCTACTCCTTCCAGGCGCGCGTGTGTTACATAACGGCTACCAGGCCTGAATCCTGTATAGCATCAATAATCACGCAGTGTGGATGTTGGGGATTCTGACAGGAAACACGACAAGGTGCTAATAGCCCGCTAATAACGCTAACGGCGTGTCCCTGGTGCTCCTGAATGAGAGTACTCCTGTGTAAAAGGTGTATAAGATGCCGGTGAGGATGAAGGTCAGCAATATAACGGCTTTTTGTTTGTTTGTTTGTTTACCTGACGGCGCGGTTCGACGCTCGCGGCGGAATTCGGTAAACATTGACGTCAGGTTTGACACACAGAACCGACTCGTATTCCACCTCGGCCGCCATCTTGGATTTTAATTCAGCCGCTTGTTTGCTGCTGCAGCCTGATCTCCAGGGTTAACGGAACCGTTAACGTCGTAGTACACCGTGTATCCGCGCACCACATTCTTCCTCGTGTACCGTGCACTGCTGTGGGCTGTGGGAGGTTTGAAACTCACTCAATTTTGCTGAACCGCTTATACGTAGTACTTCGGGAGGCTGGAGTCTACTTCAGCCGACACTGGGTGAAGGCGGGGTACACCCTAAACAGCTCGCCAGACCATCTCAGGGCCAACACACACACACACACACACACACACACTCTCTCACCTAAGGGCAATTTGGACCAGCCAGTTAGCCTAATGTGCATGTCATTGGACTGGGGGAGGAAACCCACGCAAGCACAGGGAGAACACACAAACTCCACACAGAAACGCCCTTGCCGAGCCCAACTTGAACACAGGGCCTTCTTACTGTGAGGCGGAAATAAGCACTATGCCACCGTGCCACCCTAGTTGGAAACTTCCTAACAAATAAGAAGCTTATAATGCATTATGACTGAGTTAAATAACGCGTGCACACACACACAAGCGTTATGGGAAATTTTTTTTTATTGTAGTATTTATTTAAAAAAAAAAAAAAAAAAAGTAGCACCCACCCAGCACCTCCAAACGCCGTCATCCAAACCATAATGCTATTGAGAAATATTAATGTTTCAGTGATTCAAGTCTCAGGAATTTTGTTTTCACAGCACCATACATTTCCATGTAAACTCTCATGTTATCAAAATCCCAGCAGAGCGAAGCCATCTCTCAAGTCTTCAGGTTCACTAGGCTGTAGAGACAAAAACACAGAAGATTCATTGTATGTGAATGAACTTGTGAAATAGTCACACTGTTCTAACTCACCGGAGCTTGGCGAGGGCGTTTCCCTGCGGACTTTGCATCTTCATCCTGTACTTGCATGGGTTTCCTCCGGGTGCTCCGGTTTCCTCCCACAGTCCAAAGACATGCACATAAGGCTAAATGGTTGTTCCAAATTGTCCCTAACTGTGGATGTGAGTCTGAATGGTTGTGTGTGTTGGCCCTGTGATGGTCTGGTGAGCTGTTTAGGGTGTACCCCGCCTTTGCCCAGGGTCGGCTGAGGTAGGCTTCAGCCTCCCCGCAACCCTAATAGGATTAAGCAATTCAGCAAATGAGTGAGTGAGTGAGTGAGTGAGTGGGTGTTCTAACTTGACCTTGTTAGCTTGTAACAAGGTGAAATGAGGCTGTTGAACTTGCTTTTCCTACCTGTAGGATTCGTTGTAGTTTCCGGGACAGTCTGATAGAGTTCTGGTGAAGGCCATCCCAAGCCTTAAAAGCCCTCTCTTTACAAGCCACAAAGGTTTGCCAACAGTAGAAGTAATCTGCGGAGAAACAACAATTAAAGTGAGGGTTATCAGTGGGGTCTGGCCCTCTGTGTGTACAAGGCTTGCAAAATTTCAAAATTCCTAGTAGTCCTTAAAATGAAATGAAAGAAAGCCATCCCAACTCTCCTGTTACACATGAACATATGTATATTTTCATCGTGTGGTGGTTTTTACTTACATTTCCAAATTTGCAATCTGCTAGAAATTGTCTGAGAGTTTGCATGTGCCAGTGTGAAAAGGCTGCTGTTTCACTCTTGCATGAGTGAGAAATTGCGAGAATAGGACATGAATCCGTCAGTTCATACAAGGCAATTTCATGGCAATGATAAAAGTATACAGATATTGAACTAACAAATCAAATATAAACGAGTGAACTTCTGAATAAAATAAAACTAGGCACAAATATAATCAAACCCGCTTCTGTTCACATACATCCAACAAGAGTCTGATCGTGCATATGAAAGAAAAGAATACAGCGTCAGTGTCTGTACACCTTGTGTACAGATTATTGCGTGCTTTTATTTTCTATGTGTTTTAATAGAAATGGACATAAACTAAGCATGCGAGCTTTTGTTAAGTTTAATTTCATTTTAGGGCAGGCACTGTTCAGATTTTCGTAGCTTGAAAACAATAATTAACCCGAATAAAAAAGGACAGTTTCTTAATGTAGAAAATTAGCCTCCTCCTCACTGCCCACACACACATTTAAGTGATTAGCTACCTGTGGAAATTCTTACCACTTTTTCAACAACAGATGAAATGAAAATCATACTACATTACTGTGAGCGACAACTTATTATACACAACCCAGAGAAGTAGAGAAAACCTACTGGAGAAATCAGCTCTCTTCAATTTCCCTCTATGAGTCTAACAAAACCCAATGATGTTACCTTTCCTGTTAACTCATCATGCTGCTTGTTTCGTGATCCTGATTTCTGCAGATAGCAAAATTTGAACTAAAAATAGACTTTGGAGTATAATTTTACATAGCCTATCAGGCAGGGCGGTGTTACATTTTGGTACCCTGATGGGAAAAGTTATTAGACCCGGGATGTTGGGCTAGTAATTTTGGGAGCCCTGGTGTATTGCCCTGGGGTCATGGTGGTGTCATGGTTAGCACGTTCGCCTCACAACAAGCAGGTCCTGGGCTCGATTCCCATGCTCAGGTGTTTATGTGTCGAGTTTGCATGTTCTCCCTGTGCTTGCATGGGTTTTTGCCAGGTAATCCGTTTTCCTCCCACAGTCCAGAGACATGCACATTTGGCTAATTGGCTGTTCCAAATTGCTCCTAGGTGTGCATGTGAGTGTGAAAGGTTGTTTGGGTTGTCCCTGAGATGGTCTGGTGAGCTTGTTCAGGGTGCACAAGGAACACATTAAACTTTGGGGATGATGAAATTCTGGATCCAGGATTATTTTTTAAAGTATTCTTTAACATGTGGAGATACGATTGTTTTTTATTCATATGTTGGATTGCTGGGCTTGGTAGAGGTTTGTGCTCTCTGAGTGCTCTTGTTCTGCATGTGAATGGACAACTAAACCCTTCTGGTCCCTTCATATATCTTTGCACATGGGACGGCTCCCTGACTGTGGTTAATGGCCATCTTAAGACTTCATTCATAAAATTGTATGAAATTAGATTAGAACATATTGCTAAACCCAGTTATCACTCCAGACTGCACAACACCTCATTTCAGTCTGATTCATTTGTGCTTATGTATTTACAGTAGGCAATTAACAAAGCATTCACGAAAGAAGACCTAAAAAATAATTGCATGCTTTGAATCATTTTATTTTTACCTTTATAGGTCATGACAGTCACTTGTACACCTGCCCTCTGCAAGCACCGGAGACCCTCTCTCTCCTGACTGTCCTCCTTATCACAGAAGTAGAGGCGTGAGACAAAGATTCGCAGCCGCAGGTTGGGCATCTGTGACATGAAGCGAGAAAGGCGATGGGCACAGTTCGAACAGGGTGACCAGGAACAGAACCAGGTGATGGCATATCCCACCCTGATTCCATCCACACCAGAACCCAAGAAACCCGGGCACAGTACCCCAAGATAGCTCAAGAAGAGAAGCTGAGGGGAGGAAAAACCATGATATGAGTTATTTACTGTTATGGATATCTGTTTCATTTCATTATAGTTATTCGCAAATCAAGCAGGATCTTAAAAGAACTAATTCATACATGGGGATTGTTTTGATGGTAGATATTTGTGTTTGTGCCCAGTCATGTGATAGAGATACTATTCTGTTTCAAACTCACACAGTCTCACTCATATGCTGAACCGCTTAATCCTAATACTAATGTCACGGAAAGGCTGGTGCCTATCTCAGCCGACATTGAGCAAAGGCAGGGTACACCCTGAACAGCTCGCTAGACCATCACAGGGCCAACACACACAACCATACTTAGGGACAATTTGGAACAGCCATTTAGCCTTATGTGGATATGTCTGGACTGTGGGAGGAAACCGGAATACCTGGAGGAAACCCACGCAAGCACAGGGAGACTCCACACAGAAACACCTGAGCCCGGGACTCAGACCCAGGACCTTCTTGCTGTGAGGTTGTCATGCTAACCACTTCAAACTAGCAAAGATTATTGTGGGTTGATAACCTTGCATTGATTTAATCCTGGTAATCTTTTTGACCCTACAGTCGCACGTATCATGGAAATGTCTCACCTCAACATGGCAGCCAGAGCGATTGCGCAGGTGTCCAAAGTCAAAGGAAAGAGAGTCAGGACTGTTGCGTTTCTTGACCACAAAACAAAGGTAGGTCTCGTTCCTCCCACGTGCCCAGCGTACGTTCTTATAGTGGTAAATAAACTTCCTCTGAGTCAGAAGCACACTATAGCAAAAAACAATGGACCAAAAAAAATATTATTAGTCATGAATGATAAGAAAATATATTGTAATATGCTTATGTGTTGTAGAATTAGGGTGGAAGATTATCAGTGATATTTTTTAATTTGATGTCTTTACAGAATGACAGAATGGATTGAAATAAATGATACAAGGTAGAAAATGTAATGTGAATGGGATAGAAATATTATTGAACTTCTTTAATTTATTGAATTAATTTTAGTAATTTTTAAAAAATATCAATACATACATAGAAATAGTAAATAGCGTGGTAATTCATTAGATCGATAAATAAGTGGCATGGTTTGGTTATTTAACTTTAAATGTATTGTGCATTCATGCATGAAGGAACTGCTCCAACACAACAACAGCTACACATATAGAGATTTTACTATTTGAAGCCACACACACACACACACACACACACACAATGCAAGCACACACATATCTAGCACTCTCAGTTTCATCCTCTATTAATAATAGCAGAGAACATTTGAAAATTGTATTGTCGTGCATCGCACAACGTATTTTCATTCAAAAAAAAAAAAAATCATAGTGCAAATTTTTGAAAGAAATCATTATTCCTGAACTCTGTACCAGCAGCAGGTGTTACGGGATACACATTTACAGCATTTACACTAGCTTTCTCAGTTTTATGTATGGGATTTTTTTGTTTACTCACCTGTCCAGCTTGCTCATCATTCCGAAAGATGAAACCAGCTCAGTGGTTGAGTCATGCAAAAATGAGTGAGAGTTTTGAAACTGAAGTGGAGGAAGAAGGAGGTATAGAAAACGCGTGACATATTGATACAGTCGGGTTAAAGGGGGTCCCTGATTGGGTGATGGCAGTTTTCAAACACAGTTGGGAGGGCTGGAGTTTATTCTAACTGACACTGTCATAGAATCATATTAATAGTAACTTCTATTTAAAGGGGCCTATAGAGCACTTTAAACCTCACTGTAAACAACAAACATTAGGAAATAACTTGATAAATTGAGTAATGAATAATGGAACGACAATCAGGTGTTAAACTTACCTATGTGTCTATTTATCAAAAGTAATTCATTAGTTTATTTATTTGCCCACGTTTTACGTGACATTGACATGGCTTCATTAAAACACAAAAATTCAGTGCTTTTTTTTTTTAACTGCAAGAAGATGGCATAGTGGTTAGCACGTCCGACTCACAGCAAGAAGGTCATGGGTTCGATTCCCAGGTGTTTTTGTATGGAGTTTGCATGTTCTCCCTATGTTTGTGAGGGTTTCCTCCGGGTACTCCAGTTTCCTCACGCAGTCCAACAACATGCACATTAGGCTAATTGGCTGTTCCAAATCGCCCCTAGGTGTGAATGTGAGTGTGAATGGTTGTGCGTTGTCCCTTTGATAGTCTGGTGAGATGTTCAGGGTGTACCCTGCCTTCCCCCAGTGTCGGCTGAGCCCCGCGACCCCAGTAGGATTAAGCGGTTCGGCAATTGAGGTGTGTGAGTGAACCGCCAAGATTTTTTAGCACACAGTAGCACTTTCTTTTTCAGTGGCAGGCATCGTAAGATTACAAAATCTTGGAGTTTTTATTTGAAAATATGTTTAAAGCCAATTTTTTATTTAAACTATTTAATTAAAGATTGGATTTTTTTTTTTTCCTTTTTTACACAATAGCACTTTTCCCGCGCGTTAGTCTCTTAAGTGCTTGACGTGACTTGTAACCTTTTTTACTCACAAATGTGCGTCACAAAACACAGCCTGTGGCGTAACCATGGCAAGCTGGAAATTTCCAGAGCCATTGCACCCAACCAAGGAAGCCTCCACTTCACTTTTCCCACATGGCCTTTAATCATTCCCTTTATACCTTCTTCAGCATTCTGGTGTTTTTTTTTAACCAGTGATTTTTTTTAAACATGGGTCTTTCCCCTTTATCTCCTATGAAGTAAGTCCAGTAGAACTCTAGAGCCCCTTTAAAAAAAAAAAAAGCTTTCGAAGAGCTAGATTACCTTCTTCCTTTAAAACACACATTCAAGCACACACTTAAGACCTCCTTTACCACAGAGAAGAGCCTAGAAATTCAGCCTGACCACATAACGTCACAAGTGCTCAATGGAATGCATAAGCACACATATCACTGCTATAATGTAGCCTGCAAATTTTTGACCGTGTGTGATTGTTTTCAAAACCCTTTCCTACTTATAGCATAGTTGGCTCATGTCTGAGTCTTACTCTAACCCACCCTTTCATGCACTCTGTGGCCAGGGAAATCACCGTTTCCCAGAGAGCTCCCTCTGATCTGTTTGTGTGTGTGTGGTAGAAAGAGAATTAGAAGACGAAAGTGTAATAGATCTGATTTTTTACATCTGTCTGCTCCCACGATTCTGCCTCTGACCACAAATCTTTCAGAGGTCCAGCTGTATTGCTCAGTTTTTGTTTGCGTTTGTATAAAGAGGGCAGTCAGGAGAGCAAAAGGAAAGATGAGCACAATGTAATGTCAAAATTTTATATAATTCTTTTCCTTCTTAATCATCATCATCATCAGTATGGGTTTATGCACAAGGAAACGCAAACCCAGTATTTTAAAATTTGTAAGTAATTAAGAATATTACAGCACCATCTCACCTCTGTCTTCTTTCACACCTACACATGCACACACACAACCACCCACATACACACACCTTAGACAACAGGCACTTCAATGCATCAATTGACATAGCACGTATGAACGAATTAGGGCAGGAAATGCAGAGTCATTCTTTCCGAAACCCACCCTCCCACACACACATACACACAAACACACCCCCCAAAGACCTATCGTGCAGACAAACTCAACCACAGCTCCAAACACACTTTTCCAGAGCTGTGAACTTGCATCTGTTTCCTGAAGACAATAATAGGTACACTTTGGTTAAGGGGGACACACTTGCAGGTGTTTACTAATGTGGGCTCCAGCGCGGCTGCACAAACAAAGCCCACAACAAACAAGGCACGGTGCCAACTCGCATGAAAGAAGATAATGAAGTAGTAACGTGTTAATGACCTAACTCTCTGTTGTGACCCATTTAAAAAATAATCCGACCTTGAAATGAATAAGAAAGACTTCTTACTCAATTCAAGTCTGTGATCTGTGTAGTGCAAAACTAAAACCTGCAGGCATGTCTAATTACAATGAATCAAATCTTGTGGGTTTCTCTGACGTCTGAAGCACAAAGAAAGTCCACCAGTGTTCACTAGAGTCCGCTACCTGCATCTGCATCTGCTGCATTCATAAACTGTATTTTTTTGGTTGGGTTTTTTTTTTTTGTTAAATGCTGATTCCTGTCCTATCATGCAGGCATAATTTTGGCAATTGTCAGTGATAATGACAGGAAACCATTCAATTGACTGGCATGCCTCTGCACATCAGCCTAAAAGATGAATTTTCAAATCATGACATTAAAGTTTCCTGCTGCACCAGGTGCACTCTCTCACCACATACACATAACTGTACAAACATCCGGTGGTGAATGAGGTAGTAGGTGAGACATATATTTCACTCTGTGCGGTTAAGGTAGAGAGGTAACCACATGCTTCAACTTCAAATACATATATGCTTGCTTATTGCTGTTTAATGGCTAGCACAAAGTCTGCAGTGCACCGTCATACATACAGCATGCTTTGTTCTCTTTTCTTCAAGCCTTTGTCTTTATCTGTGTCGACATCTATAGTAAGCCTGTTTCTGTCGTGCAGTTTCCCACAGAACCACAGACTGCACATCTTTACCTGGCAACAGAGAAACCAACAGCTATACATCTCGAAAAAGACAGCATCCAAGTCATTTTCATATTTAAAACTCTTTACTGTTCACTTTGAACCTGTGCATTCAGATCAAAACTGCTTTGTGACTAGTAATACTACTTAGTTAAAATGTACCCCTGAGTAAAACCAGTCTCAAAAAAGATTTATTTATATCAATTCCAGACAAAAACACAACTGGTAGATCAGGAGAATTATTACAGTACAGCAACAAAACAGACTGAAATCACATGAAATGTTTCAAATAAATTTAACAGCGAGGAAAAAAATGCCACATAAATACAAAATATAAATAAATATTTACGTTTTAAATTAATAAATTGCAGGTCATTCGCTGTAGTGATTTCACATAGTTTCAGAAACGATCGTTTACAAAACGTGCCCATTTATACTCATAAGTCTTTAACAAACACCTTTGTGACTGGAAAACCCAACCAGCTTTTTCCTGGTTCCTCGTAATCTTCCTCCTCTTCACCTTCCACCCCAGACGTTTCTCCTTGGAGCCGGTAGCCCAGTTTTCTGAAGAAGGCCTCTCCTACTTTAGAAGGGAAGGGGACATGTGCATAGACCCTGCGTACTCCGCTCTGCATGGCATGGGATTCCAGGCTCTGGACCAGCAGCCTGCCAAGCCCCTCTCTACGGTACCAGCTCTGCACTACCAGTCTACAGATACGGTACACACCGTGCCTGCTCCAACCATCTCGAGCAACACAGCCAAGCACCTCGCCATCACTCTCTGCGACCCACATCTCCCCTGCAACACGTGCCCGTTCCTTCAGATCATCTTCATCCACCATCTCCCTGTCTTCAGCCTTCCCTTTCTCTGCCTCTTTGCTCTTGTACTTCTCTTTGGCTCTCTTGCGACGTTTGGCTTTCTCCTGATCAGTAACCAGTTTGGCTGAGGCAGCATGGGGATTTGGTAGGTCTGGTTGGGACCTAGCATGGTAACTGCAGCCCAGGTAGTCCCAGTAAGGTCTGCTGGAGCCCAGGATGCCCATAGACCGTGGGATGGTGAGCTTGAGGTACACGATCAGAAGAAAAACAGGTATAAACAGGGCTAGCATAAAGGAGTGCACAATAAAGCGAAGCACAGAAGAGACTGTGGCAAGCAGGAGGACTGCCAGTGGTCTAGTGAGGAGGTGCAGTATGAGCCGGTTCTCCATCCCCTCACATCCTTGCTGTACATGACCAGGAAAGAGTGAAAGGAGCAGAGAGAAGAAATTGTGTCTGATAAGGCAAAATTATTTTTGTACATATGAGTCAAAGACAGACAAATGAAACTAAAACAAATCTACACGACAGGGATCTGATGGATAAAAACATACCTTTATAAGAGCCTTTACAGACTCAATGTCCTCCTCTCTCATTTGCCGAAGCACTACATTTCCCAGGTCCAAGTGCGCCATCTTATTCAATCTATATAGTAATTCACACCCAGGTCCTGAAGATACAGAGTAATAACATCACTTGGAAGCGCTGAAGGGTTACCAATGAATTTATCAGTGACCGATCACCACTTAATGCAGCAAACTGACTTTCTGAGTAAAATGACTTTTCTCGAAAAGTCTTAAGAAGAAATTAATTTCAATTCATTTCAACTTTGCGTCATATATTCATTAAATGTTGTCCAATTATTATTCATTTATTAATTCATGGGTTGTTGCAAATGAATTCCACAGTTCTCACTCACTCATTTGCCGAACCGATTAATCCTACTAGGGTCACGCTGGTGCCATCTCAGCTGACATCAGGCGAAGGCAGGGTGCACCCTGAACAGCTCCCCAGATCATTGCAGAGCCAACATACACACAACCATTCACACTCACACCTAGGGTCAATTTGGAACTGGCAGTTAGCCTGATGTTTGGACTGAGAAAACCAGAGCACCTGGAGGAAACCCGCACAAGTATGGGGAGAACATGAAAACATACAGGCCACAGAGTTGACTACGGGGCTGAAATCTAGGATGCGGGTGCTAACCACTATGCCACTGTGCCCCCAATACCACTTAACTGGGTGGGGCCTGGGAGGAAACCAGAAAACCCACACAAGCACAGGGAGAACATGCAAACTCCACACAGAAACGCCCTCGCCGATGTCCAGGAACTTCTTGCTGTGAGGCGGACATGCTACCTACCACGCCACTCTGCTGCAAGCGAAATCCCTGGTAGAAGAATTACTGACCCTTAAAGCACTGACACTGGAGACTCGTTCCATTGAATATTCTAAAATAACCACGATCCTAACCATTAAAAACAACTAATAAATAAATAAATACACAGCAGTACGAAATAAGACTTCAGCATATTCCACTCAAGCACATAGCTCACAAAGTCAGTTTGGTGAATTAAGACTCATTTTGTGGTGATGACGTCATATATATACCTTTAAGATGCTGGATTATGGGATGTGGGGAAGGGATGGGAATTGGGCTACAGTTTGTTTACCGTCAAATAAAAAAGCCCAAGAAGAATCACTGAGTCGTTTGTTCTAACTCTGTCAGTAAATGCCATATTGTGTTTACATGCCTTTGGTTGAATCTATTTAGGGTCTGTAGCACGTTAGGCCGACAGGATTATCAGGTATTTCCAAATATGGAGCTGGGGGTTGAAACAAGACAAGAAGGGAAGGATTTAACGGCTTTTAAATCACTTTACCACAGATTATAGCCATGCATGCCCAAAATATATACTTCAAGAATGAATACACGTCTTTTACCTTTATGAAGGCGAACCGCGCTGCACTAGAAGATGTTTATTTGATTATTCTTATTGTTTACAGCGTGGTAACACTATCATTAGCTATAGAGTTATTTTATTAAAAGCTTTCAAAATGGAAACTATCTCCTGTTTAAACCGGCCCTGTGCTGTGTACCAGGCCAGCGACTGACCCACTTACCTCAGGAATAAAGGTTCAGACCAGTTTCCAAGCGTGCAAGTTCTCATTGCGTCGAAGAGCTACGGTGCTACCGCTACACGCCAAGCGCGCTGTCAGCGTATCCGCTCTCTGTGAATTCCAAAGCAGCGTAGCGTGTACGGAGCGTAAAAGCAGCACGAGCATCAAACTAATCAGCCCTTCACAAGCCTAGAGGAGGAAGATCCAAGTCAGGGGTTCCCAACCCTGATCCTACAGGACTCCCAGCCGTGCACCTTTTAGTGGTTTTTTTTTCTTCTAGTTTCCAACACACCTCATTTAACGTATTACCAGCTCTTTATGTCTTCAATGTGCAGGACAGGGGGTCCACCAGGACCAGGGTTGGGAACCTGTGATGCATCAATATATAATATGTGAAAAGAATGGGCTGTAAACATCACAGACGTTGATTTTATGTCTTTTTTGTTTTGTTTTTTAATTAATTTATTATTTATTTTTTTGGTAATTTTCAGCAAGTGCAGGTATTTGGAGTGGTACAGTGGCATAGTGGTTAGCACGCCCACCTCACAGGAAGAAGGTCCTGGGTTCGAATCCCAGGCTCAGGTGTTTCTTTGTGGAGTTTGCATGTTCTCCCTGTGCTCCAGTGTGTTTCTGACAGGTACTCCATTTTCCTCCCACATTACAAAGACATGCACATTAGGCTAACTGGCTGTTCCAAATTGCCTGTAGGTGTGGATGTGAGTGTGAATGGTTTTGTGTGTGTATGTGTGTGTTGTCCCTGCAATGGTCTGGTGATCTGTTCAGGGTGTACCCCACCTTTGCCCAAGTGTCAGCTGAGATAGGCTCCAGCCTCCCTGTGACTAATAGTAGGATTAAGCAGTTCAGCAAATAAGTGAGTACAGGTATTTGACAATGTTTAAAGGGACAGGCATCACAGAATTGTACTTATTTGTGTCATAATGCATTGATGAATCCATTTATGAGAGCACTCATGAGGGGTAAATGTAAACATTTTCAATTCTGCAGATAAAAGAAGAAAAACGTTTACTAAATTGGGGAATTGAAGTGAACAGAGGGATGCACGGAGCTGACCAATATAATGGCCCACCTAGCTTGATCAGAAGAAGCAAACAGAATTCAAACTAGTCTAGAAACAAATAAAACTTTTTACGATTTTAAAAAAAGTTTGCATAATGAATACATTTTTTCATTCTGTGTGGGCGTTTGAAAGCCCACACCTAGCCTTATCAGATAAAACAAACAAAAGCATTTTGGGGTTGGGGGCAGCAGTGGTCTAATGATCAGAGAAGCAGTTTTGGGGCTAAAAGGTCACTGGTTTGATTGCTGAACCAGCAGGAAAATGGGTGTGGTGAGAGGGGAGTGAGCTTCCTCTACCTTCATGGCTGAAGTGTCCTTGAGCAAGGCACCTAACCTCTATCTGCTCTCCGTGTGCCGCAATGTGTGGTAGCCCACTGCTCCGAGTGTCAGAAGTCAATGTTTCTTTTGTGGGATTAATACAGTATAAAATGTAAAATAAATAAATACAATTTTGAAAATTGGGGACAGATGCCACATATCCACAGAACAAGCTTATTAGGCCTATGGCTGGATAAGTTAATAAGTAAAAACAACAACAAAAGAAAAAAGACCACATGGACAGCATTTGTTCAACATAATAATTTACTAATATCAACAATTATAGTGATATACTAAACAGACTATAGACATATTCACAGTTCTTCTTCATGATACACTTTGGCTGTCAACATGACAGCATATTAGTTTATAGTTGTCCAACATTCTTCAGCAACTCCTCTTCAATTCACCATCTAAGTGCAGTTTTTCAGTTAACCCTTTATTAACCAGCATAGCATATCTGCTACATGAAGTGAAAGGGTTAACAGCCTAGAAATCCCCTCCCCCCAAAAATATTGGCCCAAAATCAACATTCTTGCCTAGGGAAATAATTTTAACACGAACAGAAAGGGACTTGGTTAACAGAGGGTTAATATCTGCTGTGTGGTCTATGAAAGGACGCCCTCTATAGGCTGGTGAGTAACTCTCACCTTATTCTAGGTAATGCAGTGCTCAGAACACTAGGGGAGCCTGAAGTAAGAGGACAACATTTAAAAAAAAAAAAAAAATCAATCATTGCAGCAAAAGCTATTTTACCATGCATGTGCCTGTTAATTCTTACAATACAGCATGGCCTTCATCTCCATTTCATTTTCTAAAAGTCGGAGGCTGAAATGACTGCTTAAGGTTTAGTCATCTGGATCATAAAAGGCATGATTAAAAATCAGTGTGTTATCAAAGATTCAGGCTGCTGGTAGTTAGTAGTGTGCAATGGTTAGTAGGACCATGTGCTGTCAGAGCAATACACAGGCTTCATTTTGATATTTTGAGCGTAGTCTTAGGTCCCATTCACACTGGCTGATAGCCTGCTCTCACTTTCCAGTATCTTCTGCTCCTCTGATGCCACTTCTTGTGACACGCTGTCTTCTTTGTCTATGTTCCTTAATCCTACCGAAATGCCTTCTGTTCCTTCTGTCAAACTGCTGGTACTAACCTCAATAATAACAATACCTTCTCCTCCCTCTAACTGGAATATGCTCCCCATCTGCCCTGGTCCTGGTCCAGTGACTCCTACAGGATTAGTAAAACTGGCCCCTGTTTCTGAGCCACTGCCTCCACCTTCTATTACTGCAATCATTTGAACACTTTCGCCACTGATTGTGTCTGCAGCTATTTTGGCCTCACTACCTAATTCGAACACAACCTCCTGTCCACCAAGAGGCATTAGAGATTGGGCAGGATGGCAAGAAAGACCCAAATCTTCACTCGGGCCTTCAGGAAAGCCAGCATTTGGTGGGACATCTTCATCACTTGGAGGATCAGGTTGGAAATGAAGAACAAATGCTTTCTCTTCCACTCCGACATCATCTTCAAATCCTTCCATTCTTTCACTTTCCCTCACTCCACTCCAACCTTGAAGCAAGTTAAGTGAAACCATCCCAGTCTTCTCCTTTTCTCCATCTCCCTCCATCTCTTCCTCTGATTGAAATCGGAGAACATATGATTTCTTTCCACCCTCTTCACATCCTTCTGCCCCTCGTTCACTTTCTCCTTCGAAATGTAACACATACGACCGTTCTCCCTCCACCCCTTCATTCATCTCCACGTTCACCTCCATCTCATCTCCTTGCTCTCTCTCCTCAGTCTCCTTCTTAAAACACAGAACAAAGCGCTCTTCTGGTAGTGGCTCTGGAAGTTTCTCCACTTCGTCTGCAGATAAAGCATTTTGGTGGTTATCTGTCAATATACAGTGGCTGTCCGTTGAAGGTGTCGTTGGGGTCACTGTTGATACAGTGACAGTAGCAGGGGCAGAGAGAGTATCATGCATAGAATCTGAATTGTGGCTCAGTGGAGGATCAGTTGTTGGAACATTATGTTGCTGGGACAAGGTTCCTGGAGATGTAACTGAAGCAGTAGTTGTGGTTGTTAAAATAGTGGAAGGAACTAAACCTTGAGTTGCAGGGACAAATGCTGTCTGCCCCAAGGACCCAGATTTCTGTGTTTTAGTTTTGCGTCCACGCCTCGCTCTAGGGCTCCTGGTGTTGCTAAGCGTTCCTAAAATTGGTCTAGTAATGGCTGTTGTGTTTTGGGGCGGGGCTGTGATGAGGGGAGCATTGTTGTTGGTAAAAATAAACCTCTGCTGGGGCTGGAGTGGCTGAATCTGTGATATCTGGGTTTGGGCTGGAGCTAAAGTAGCCATCTGTGGTAGTGCTGGTATGGTTTGAACCAAGGGGAGGGGATGTGGAGCTGAGGGAGCAGAAAGAGTGTTCATATTGGATGCTGTTGGCACAAGAATTAGACTCGGCTGGCTCCCATTGGTGGATTGGCACTGCAGAAGCAGAAAGTTCTGGGATGGTGGTTGTGGTGGTGGAGGTGGAGGAGGGGGAGGAGGAGGAGGGGCGTGGACAGGCTGCGTGGGTGTTGGATTGGACAGTGGGATCAGCTGTAGTCCTGTGGGTGTTTGGATCATGAAATAATTTTGTGACGTGTTTGGAGGAATGTCCAAATTTGATGGTGAGAGAATGAGTGTGGAATTCCCTTCATTAGAAAACAGAGAACTGAGCCCTCCGGCTGAATTCATATTCAGACTCAGAGTATTGGATGACATCTCTGAAGTCCCACTGCCGTTCTTAGTGGTTTTCCCTGCTTCTTTTGTGCACAGGGCTTCTCCATCGCTGCTATGGGTCCGCAGGTGCCTCTGCAGGTAAGAGTGCATGACAAACTCTTTGCCGCAGCGCTGACACTTGTAGTCTTTGCGTGAGGAGTGTGTACGTAGGTGAAGCTGAAGATTGGAGGAGTGTGTGAAACTCTTGTGGCACTGTGCGCATTGGAAAGGCCTTTCACCCGAGTGTGTGCGTTCATGTTGTTTCAGGTTTGAGGTTTGCGAAAACGCCTTGCCGCACACAGAACAGGCATGTGGTCGCAGGCCTGAATGCAACTGGCTGTGCCGTCGCAGACAGCTGGTGTTCTTGAATGATTTGCCACACTCCTGACATACGTAAGGCCGCTCACCAGTGTGCTGCCGCAAGTGGTACTGGTAATGCGAACTCCATTTGAAGGTCAAAGGGCAATAGGGACACTGGAAGGCTCGCACTCCTGTGTGCACCTGCACACACAACAGAAAACAACCTGAAAGCTCGTATCTGTGTCGGCATTTAAAATAATTATAAGTAAACAGGTGAAATAAAAACAACGCCGGCACTGATAACTAAGACATAAAATTAGCAAAATTATAAGCAATCACAGAATGAGACAAAGTATGATACACAGAATGATGCGGTCGAGGGGTTGTTTAGCCTCAGCAGTTACCACCCTCCAAGACTGAATAATTCCCCATACCAATCGAAAGCTGAATTCTGTAATTGTTTTAGCATTCATTTAATATATTTTCAAAGTAGACAGTCACATCAGTATGTTGCTCGTATGCTAATTAGCATAAGCTCTATGAGGTTAGCATGCTATACCACTAATGCTATTGATAAGAACCCACTTTTTACTTTCAAGAATTAGATTTTTTTTTTTTTTAACCAGATGCAACTTTATCGGATTTTTACAACGAATATGCAGTTTTGAAAGTGGGCAGCCACTCTTTCACTAGCTTTGTCTGAAAGAAGAGGCAGAGGAGGAACAAAGATATCATTGACAGACAGGCTATCAATCACCACAGATGGCTCTGCTGTATTGAAGCTGCATTTAATGTATATTTATGCTGTTTTAGTCCTTTATCTCTATGCTTACAAGAGCGTAAATATTGCAAAAATAAAATAGTTTGACAGCTCAGGGCTGCATTGCTTTGCTGTAAATTGCTGTAAACTAACCAACCAAGACGGCAGACAGACAGAGCCATTTGCCACAGGGTGTGGCCTATCTATCTTATATAATATCTATGAGGAGGAATACTGGCACGTGCCTATCGTGTAATATTCATTCAACTTATCCAATGGCAACGATGCTATAATTCGACTCATAAAAGAATACCAAGAAATGGACAAAATATAATTTCTAAATCAAAAGCCTGAATGAAACTCAAAGAAGGCGCAAATTTTCTAACCTTAATGCCATAACCAACTTTGTCAGTGTAATCATATGACTTAAGGAGCATGCCAGCATGTTTACCCTTTGATGTATGGACAGTAGTGAAGACCGCTTAAAGCTCTTTCCACACTCAGTGCAGCGGTACGGTCTTTCTCCCGTATGATCTCTCATGTGGTAGCGCAGTCCTGATGAACCCTTAAAGGATTTCCCACATTGTAAGCACCGATATGGCCTATCTGTTAAGGAAAAAGGGCAAAATTGAGAGCTCTCAGAAATGAGTGAATCTCCTTAGAGGAGAATTACTTGCAGTCCCAACAATTTTGCAATGGTACTACATAACCAAAATAGAATTAACCTGCCAATTTTTATGAATGTTGCAGCTAAATTTCTGCTAGCAAATATCACAAGTGACATAGGTAAGTAGCTTTTACTAGTTTCACAAATGCTTTTCCCAGATTGAGATTTTCACGTCAGCTGAAGAATAAATCAGCATCCACTCATCTTGTGAGAAGTCAACAAAGCTCACCGTTATTTGGAACTGCGGCCTTGTTCCCACCTCCTCTTCTTCCTGCCTTCCCTGATGCCCTATTGGCTGGTTTCACGGCTTGCTTCTCTCCCTCTTCTGTGACAGCAATGAGGCTGACATGAATCTCCCTTTCTCCCTCCCCCTCATTCCCCTCTCTCTTGGCAGAAGACGTGGAAGACAGGGGCAGTGAGAGCGACAGTGAGGGTGGGCAGACAATTTCAGCCTCTGCCTCAGCAAGCAGTCTCTGCTCCTCAGTGTGTGAATGCTGGTGGTTGAGAAGTGATGACAGCAAAGGGAAGGAGCGGTCACACACCGAGCAGCTGAACTGAGATCTGGACTGGGACAGCGCCAGAGGGTGCACCTGGTTAAAGGACAATCCAGAGAAAATTTCACATTAACAGTTATAACAACCACATTCTTTGTTATTCTTGTAGTCTTCTTCCAGTTATAGGACCCTATTACTGTACAATTGTATCCTTCAGTCTGAATCAGGATAGAACCTAAGAGTATCACTCACCTGTGCCATGTGTCTGCTCATCGAGCTGGTGTTCTTGAAACTTTTACCACAGTAGGCACACTCTGACAATGTAGCCCCTGTGGGGTCCACTATGGATGCAGTGTCATCGGAGGGCATCTGGGCCACCGAGCTGGTGAAGCTCTGGAGCAAATCATACTGAACTTGACCAGATCCACCACCAATATCACCTAACCCAAGCAGTTCCGTCCCCTGCCCACACTCTGACACTGTTGTTGTTTCCACCACCTCTTCAAAGTCTGCCAACAAAGGGGCCATCCCAACCAATGAAATCCTACCTCCTTGAGTCTCTATTCCATCACCTCTGGTGTCTTCAACTCCATTACCTGTCCCCAAGCTGTGCAGATGCAAGGCCTGATGTTCTTCCAGGTGAGTTTGGGTTCCAAATGTCTCATTGCAGCTGCCGCAGCTGTACAACAGCACATTAGCACCAGTTTCTGTTGATTCCTCCATGCTCACCTGTACATGCTCTGAGCCTGAGGCTGTCAGGACATTTTGACTGCCTTCAGCCGGGGATGGTGTACAGGCAGAGGGCACGTGGTGAGATAGGAAGACCTGACTAGTTCCTCCCTGCTGCCCACCCACAAGGCCCACCATGTCCGATATTGTCATTTCAACTGCCTTCAAATCTTCTGACGTCGTCCCTTCAAGTACCACCTCCATGCTCGTCTGTGACCCTACCTTTCCTGTCTTACCCCCACCCTGAGACTTGACCTCTATGTGGGAGTTGCGATGAAGTGCAAGGTTGGAGGAGTGTGTGAAGCTGCGACCACAATCACCACATACGTAGGGCCTTTCGCCCGTATGTATGCGCATATGTTGCCTAAGGTTGGTTGACTGGCTGAAAGCCTTATTGCACACCATACAGACGTAAGGCTTCACACCCAAATGAACGTTCTTGTGCCTGCGAAGGCTGCTGGAGTTCTTGAAGGCTTTGGGACATCTGTCACATGGATAAGGGCACTCTCCCGTGTGTTGACGAAGGTGATATTGGTAGTGAGAACTCCACTTGAAAGTGAGAGGGCAGTAGGGACACTGGAAGGTACGCAAACCTGTATGCACACTGCGATGGACCTAAATTTGAAAAGACAATTAACAGAAAGTAAACCCTGAATTAATTTGCAGTGGAACACATGCCTTCTTCTCCTCCACTCATTAAATCCTAATAACAAAGTAACAGTTAAATTATATATTGTTATTATTCAAAGACTCTGTTTACACTTGTTTTTAAAATGCGTCATGGGCAACTGAGTCATAAACGGACCACAGTAAATAGAGGTGGTGTAAACAATCACCAAGAATCATTATGGCCTCATCCAGTCCAAACATTTTCCAAGGTGTTCTGGGACAAATTTCACCACATATCTTTTGTAATACAAATGCAAATATGTCCACATGTGTCCCTGACAAGGATGTACCAGGAACATCACTGCAGATTGTGGTTGTTGTTTTGGTGATAGCATGCCACCTGCAAGTTGCAAAAAGAGTCCATACATATGTATTAATTCTTGTAAAACATTAGCTTTGTCTTAGCTAACCAGTTCTAAACAAATGACACTCGTCTGGCAACAAAGACTACCATCAAATGTGTACATGGAGCCCTTTGACCTTCCAGTGGAAGTGACAGTATCTATGGTCAGCTGAACATTTTGGCATCGTATACTGGGCACTGGTATAAACAGCAATGTGTCTTCACAACTTGTGATTCGACCGCCCAAAACACATTTTCAAACCTAATGTAAACAGGGCCAGTATGCATCTTTTCATGTGCATATGGTAGGTCTGTTATGCTTCTGTTGTGGAATCGTAGACAAGACCTCACTGGCCTGGATACTGGCAGGTATTGCTCACCTGAAGAAGAGATGAGCGCTTAAATGCTTTACCACAATCCTCACATTTATAAGGCTTCTCTCCTGAATGGGACCTAGAAAAAAATGCATAAAAAACCTTATTAGAAATCGAATTCATTCTGTTGGGCATTGTAAATTCATGAAGCTCATGTTTCACTCAGAGATGCACTAAAACTACAAGTGACCGTCAACATTAACCTGAATCACATCACCACATTATTCAGATCTGGAAATAACCCATTTAACATCTTACCTCTGGTGATAGAGCAGAGCAGATGAGCCTTTGAAAGCCTTGGGGCAGAGGTTACAGCGATACGGCCTCTCGTTCTTATGGCTACGCTGATGATGTGCTAACCTGGAAGACCACTTAAAACTCTTCCCACAATCCAAGCACTGAAAGGGGTGTTCAGGATTTTGGGACACCATGGTCCCTGGAGACGTTAACGACGTCACCATCTCAACTCCTGTAAGCGCGACGGTTTCTGTCCCTTTCTCTCCCTGTCCACCTTTCTCGCCATTGTTATCCTCTTCATCCACCGAGGGAATAAGAGAAGATAAAGGAGAGAGGGATGAAGGTGTCTGGCTAGGAAGAAGCTCCGTTTGGACGAGGGTAGCAACAGAGTTGGCCATTGTACCCTACAAACAGAGGAGGATGCTCTGGAATGTAGAGCAGATTGCTAGTCTTGTGGATCCTCCCGGTTTATGGCAGCCATTGTGGATGTTTATTGGAGTGCTGTTGCTGTGTATCCAGACTGAAACGAGTACTCTATCTTCTTCACGTCTTCAGTTGCCAGAACTGTATAGATATACATAGTACCATTTATGTAATCACAGCATAGAGATCATTATTAATTATTTTACAATCACAAAATCACATTCTGATTCATGGTTACTTGACCTAAACAGACTTTCACGAGATGAATAAATACCTAATGCTAAGTCTGTTATAGCTTTTTATGACATTAATGTTATCAAGTCAGTACCAAATCCTTTAGTTTTCCAGGACAACAATTAAATTCTACATAGCAGTATACTGCCTAAGAGAGCAATTAATGAAGGATACTGGATTTCCATGCAAAAATAAGAAGCAAGTGTGACAGTCAAGACCGAATTGCTGTTCATCCCAGCTGACTCATCCCCACATCAAGATCTTGCAATCTCCTTGGACAACTCTGTGATCTCTCC
>JAQMYF010000001.1:32704901-32716864 GCA_030014195.1 Neosilurus mollespiculum
GACAGATGCTGCACATGAGGATATTGCACGTAATAACAGACTAATGTGTGAATACACTATCACCTATAAAACTATGCTAGTGTACAGATAACAAATAACAGAATAGGAAAAATATATTTATATATATATATATATATATTGCACGTTATGGTTTTGAACAGATATACAGATATAAATTATGTTTTATATAAATTTCATCTTCATCTTCATCTTCTTCCGCTGATAAATTTATTACTGTTTATAATATTTTTATGTTTGTTTGTAAAGTAGAAACTTTTAATTTCGTTATTGTTAAGGACCCCGTTTGCACTACATGCTTGTACCCAAGACTTCTGTATAGTACTGTGTGTAAATGAGTAAAATGTTTTAAATAATTTGGATAATAACTGATCAGCATTTCCCCTTTAAACCCCCCTCCCTCCTCCCACCCCCCCCGTCCCTCCCTCCTGTTCTGTATCGGTGTCCTGCTGCGTTGTCTCGGGGAAAATGAAAAGCCCAAGATTAAGACTACTCAAATCAAATCCCAGACACACACCCCTAACAAATACTGTTGTACACATATATAATTCAGGCCGCTCTTACCGATGTGAGCTTGTATTGTCCCAGTCACGAGCCGGCCTTCCCGCATCCTTCTCTCTGTCCGACTGGGTTTTTGTCTCGTCGCAGTGTTTCCCGATATTTCTATACATTCGCACTGCATATGTCACGTGACTGTAATTCTTAATTTTACTAAACATTTGTATTGAAATGTGGCTGAAGTCCGCAGTGATAGTCCATACAACCTTAACAATAATGTCGAGCACAAACTAACCAGCAGTCACCCGCCTGCTTCCGGCTCGCAGCAACAACGAACGCTATTGGTCGGTTCTTCCTCCGAACCCGCGCGTCTTATTGGTCCACCAGACCAACGCGGATACATTGATACTAAATATCTTCAAAGAGACTTTCAAGAGATATTCAGCTTATAATAATCCTCCTGTCGGGCCGTATATCGTTACTATTCCCATTTCACAGCATACGAATTAGTGCATAAAGGAAGCTGTGAGTGCCAGTGTGTGTGTGTGTGTGTGTGTGTGTGTGTGTGTGTGTGTGTGTCATTGTTTCTGGGAAATGTAGTTTATGTAAAATAGAGGCGAGGCCTAAAGTGCAGGTTCCCATCCACGGTCCCGGGCTACCGCCTGTCCTGCACGTTCTAGTATTTGTTTATCCATTTTATACTAAGGACGGCTGGTAGGTAAATCAAATGTGTTAAAGGGGCCCTTTCACTCATTCACTCACTTATTTGCTGAACCGCTTAATCCTATTAAGGTTGTGAGCCCATCTCAGTCGACACTGGGCAAGGGAACACCTTGAACAGCTACCCCAGATCATCTCAGGGCCAACATACACACACACACACACACACACACACAAAAACACTCACGCCTAGGGAACAGTCAGTTCCCCTTATGTAGTACAGAATTCTGGAATGCTCTGACGTTACACACTTGTCCCAATGACAAAACTTGTTACCATGACCCAAATGATCTGAGTGACCCTTAGAGCACAACACAAGTGCATTTACATATTCTCACTCACTCACTCACTCATTAAATCATTTGCCAAACCATTTATACCTGCTAGGGTTGCGGGAGGCTGGAGCCTAACTCAGCCATCACTGGAAAAAAGGTGGGGTACACCCTGAACAGCTTGGCAGACTATTGTAGGGCCAACACACAACTAGTTACCCTCACACCTAGGCGCAATTTGGAACAGCCAATGACTCTAATGTGTATGTCTTTGGACTGTGGGAGGAAACCCACAGGGAGATCATGCAAACTCCACCCAAAAACGCCCAAGCCTGGGACTCGAACCCAAGACTATCTTGCTAACCTCTATGCCATCATGCCACCCAGCTCATTCACTAACCAGGTATATTAAATAAACATGAAATGCAGTGTTATCTCTTGGAAATTATAATTATATATATATATATATATTATATATATAATTATATATATATATATATAATAATTATATAAAATAATATCTTTCTGAAACCTTTTGCTTACTGTACATGAGTGCCAGTAACCCCTGCAGTGGGAATTATGGTCTGTGTTCTTGGTGGCCAACGGATTTTTGTTTTATTTTTCATGTTTTTGTTATCATTAATGTTACTGTTATTGTAAACAGTCACAGAACCAGCATAACATGTAAGACAGGTGAATAAGAGATACTAAGCCTGTGAGCTAGGGTTGTTTCTTCAGGAAACTTTTGTATTCAGCCGAAATGAACTGATAATAGAAGATAAAACACATCGGATATTCACTAGTAAATGTGCACCTTTAAAACCAGAGAATACACTAAATCGTTCAGGACAGGGCACTCAGGACCAGGAACCTAACATAAAACAAGTGATAGTTTAGCTACGTATTTGCTACTTATTACAAAATAAACTGCAGTTTGCATATTAACTCCTTTATTGTATCTGACACACTCTTGACACTTTTCTGTCAAACAGCAATGTCACTTACAGCACGTAAGGCAATGCAGTAGAACATTAAAATTTCAATAGCAATGATAAAGTTTGATTATAAGTAGTATAAAAGTATAAAAATTACAGAAGGCTTGCTTCTCTTCAGTGAAAATAAATAACATGAAAACATAATAAATAGTATTTCAAAATGCTAAAAAAAAAAAAAAGAAAAGAAAAAAAAGAAAGAAAGAAAACAGAAAAATTTTGATATTGCGATACAATTGCCAGAGCAAGGGGCCTTATATCATAGAAAACTATAATATAATACACATTTGCACTGTACATAACAATTTACATTCAGGATGATGTATGTACACCTGTACATTACCAAATAATCACGATATCACAATACATAGTATTTTAAGGCTTGGGTTGTTTCTTTTCTTTCATTTAGCATTGCTTGAGCAGGTAAGCCATCAAAACACATCTTCTGAATCAGAGGATCCAAAACACAAACCCAAATATACTGTGCAAAGAAGGAGCCAAAAAAAAGGAGAAAAAAGGCAGCAATGGTATGGGTCAGTGCTTCCTGACACCCCCCCCCCCTTTTTTTTTTGCTAATTTATCATCTTCCGCTAACAGACACCTTACAAACCCAGCAATATTGCTACATCTAGTGGCAAAACAATCTAACAATCGTGAACTCATGCATCCCCAAAAAAAAGAGACACGAACAAGAATACAATTTGTTAAATAGGAGGCATTTCAGCAGATTGTTGGAAGAATGGCTAGAGAGAAAGATGGAAAACAGTAAGACAGTACATTTTACTTTAAACATAACTGGTAAAGGAAATGACTGGGTTATTTTCTCAAAGAATCAAATAAATAATGACACCAAATAAATAACTAAATAACCGCTCAATAAATAAATAAATACATAAATAATGAATAGGATGAATTAAAAAAAAATGAAGAGCGTGAAAAGAAACAAGTATAGATGAAATTATGCAGATGATTAGAAGCAGGCTGTTGGCAGTGATGTGTCGCTGTAGTCCAAACACTCACAGCCGTGACAGACGGGTGGAGTTCTAATGTTTGCACTGTGGCTACAATGTGCCAATGACTACAGATCAGTGATGACTCTGCCATTTGATCAGCTCACATATGCAACAGGCTGGTAGTTCGTAGAGGGACAGAGGACTGGCTGGACAGGATGCCATTTGCCGTAGTGTAGAAATGGTGGGTTGGGTTCGGCTGCGGGGTTGACGGCAGCCCTCACGCCTGCATTTTGGATTTGAGGCTGAGGAAAGCACGCGCCGCCCAATCACAGAAAAGCCTGAACCTCTGAAGAAGCACCTGGGAAGACTGATTCATCTCCCACTGGGAAGTGAGGTGGGTAGGGAGGGAGGGAGAAGGTACAGGAGTCCGAGGGGCATCCACTTGTAACATCTGAAAACAGGTGTAGAGAAAGGGATGTCAAAAGAGACTAAATGCTTATGGCGTCCACCTACAGCTGTGTTTTATTTATTTATTTAATTTCTGCACTGAGCTGAGGTCCTAACTGATGGTTTAGAGTACCCAGAGATATGCAGGTATATAGCAGGTTGTGTGTTTTGGTTACCTGGCGCTGTAGCAGGCTGATGAGACTCTTAATGTGTGAGATCATTTCGCCTAGCTTTGATGATGAGGAGTGATGGTGCTTCTGTGCCACCTTGTTCAACCACTCGAAATGGTGCTCGAATGACTTGAAGTCAGCGTGGAGTTGAGACAATGTAGGCTTCAACTGCAAAAAACAGAAAAGTTCCATCAGATTAGGTGCATTCAGAGTCATAATCAGTGTATTACACTTTTGCTTTTATAACCCCAGTGGCACTTTTCATTCATTCATTCGCTGAACTGCTTTATCCTATTATGTTCACAGGAAGGCTGGAGCCTATCTCAGCCGTCTGTGGGCGAAGGCAGGGTACACCCTGAAGAGCTCGCCAGTCCATTGTAGGGCCAACACATACAACCATTCACACTCACACCTAGGGGCAATCTGCAACAGCCACTTAGCCTAATGTGCATGTCTTTGGACTGTGGCAGGAAATTGGAGTACCCAGAGGAAACCCATAAAGCACAGAAAGAACATGCAAACTCCACACAGAATCGCCCTCACTGAGCCCGGGACTCCAACCCAGGACCATCTAGCTGTGAGGCGGACATGCTAACCACTACGCCAATGTGCCTCCCCAATGACATATTTAGTTACTTGAAATTACATATAAAAGTTGCAAACAAGCTTCTTTTGTCCACTCATAAACAGTCAACAGCGATGTAAGTGTGTGCATTATTAAGAGATCGATAGACCACAAGGCAGACAGACTCTGGCTGGAAGTTTACCTCCAGTGAGCTGAGGTCATTGGCTCTGCTGTTAATGGCTGGAAGAGACTTGAGCCTGTGGTGGTCGGTCACCGGATCACTCTTGTGGTCATTCTGAAACAGAGGGCCAAAAGGATAGAAATGTCTTCAGTAAACAGATAAAACACATGTTCACAAGGGAAACGCTGTCCACAAAAGCAACGTCATGGCACTATGCAGAATTTCCCGTGCGTAGAGATGACCTCTAAACCCTGATCCAAGAACAGCTCGCAGTCACCAGAGTGCTAAAATTAGCAACCTAGAGAGGATGCCTCCTGCTCTTAAATCAGTAGCACGAGGCATCCTCTACCAATACCACAGAATTACAGAGCATCAGAGTCACCAAGAGTTCACCAGGGTACAACCTCTTGAAAGTCAACAAGAAAAGTTTGTGACCTGAAGCCACAGGATGTTTTGTAGAGGAAGAATAACAGCATATGCAATGAGTAAGGCGCTTGGAGCAGAATCGACAACATTGGGATGTAGGGAAACTCCAGGGTCAGGCCTAAAAAAGGAGCAATGACATACAGACCCAAAACAGGCCCCCCCCTTTTTCATTCCCACCACTAGAGGGAGACAGAAACATTTACAGAAGAGGTTGTCAGGCAGTAGTGGTTGGTTTTGGTTGTATAAACTTCTTCACTCCTGTTTGTTAATGTGTTGAAAGGGCATAAACATGAGCTAAACTGTGTTGTTATCAAATGTAAGTACTTCACTCATTGGCAGGAAATAAGATAGTCCAGACATCAGAGGGACATAAGTAGTGCTGATCAGCTGATTAGGTAACAGGTGTAATGCACGCCATGCGTCATCGAGGTTTTTCATTAAATGAGAAAAACATCATTATGAGCTACTCAGCAAGCGGTGCGATGAGGTCAGCTTTCCGCTACCATTCTTCCACTGTTTGTCTCAACGTGTTTTTTCCTTCATGTTGTTGCTGTTTTGCAACTGTTTCACACATTCCCAGGCCTTGTTTTCATTCTCTCATTAAGAAAGACCTAATCACACCTTCCATCCTCTGCTTCATTCGTCATTGCTCCCAGTCACTGCTTCTAATTTTCATCTAATCTCTCTATGTGTGCTGAATGTTCATAGTGCCCTCTAATCAACGTTTCTCCTTACATATACCTGATGAATACAGACACACACACATTGCACATCCTCTTGGATCCTCACCTCACTCCACTGCTTTTTTGTCCCCATCTCCTCCTATGTTCCTGAATGCAAATATGGCAATGTGATAAATCTACCTGATCTCTATCGGATCGCTTTGCTGTGACAACCGAAAACCTAAACAAGTGATCCCACACCTACACAGCCCACAACTATTTACAACACACACACACAGCTAGGCAAGCACTGAATGGAGTAAATACACCCTCGCAAACTAACACACATTAACACATTCTGTGTGTGCAACCACAGCAGCCAGCACACATCGTTTTTATTGCTTTCTTGTGGGGACTTTCCATCGACTCCCAACTATTTTTGTTTCCTAGGCTTGACCCCTGTAAAGTGTAACTCCATGCAAGAAGAAAAGAAACCAAAATAAGTCTGACTGTAAAAACTAACACACTACCTCTCCGAGTGGACTGGAGTCCTTTTTGTCGCAGGTGGTGTCTTTGATAATGATCTGCCTTCACGTCTGGCGCATAAGCACAAAGCAATGCAAACGAACACACCAAACATGACTTCATCTAATCTCCCTTTAAGCACATATAGGCCTACAGTCAGGTTCGCATCAGTCTGGCTGCATCTCATCGTACAGCACTCACCGGGAGTGACAAAGTCCCTGATCTGATTTTACAGGTCATACCTGAGTGCATTCTCAAAGCCATGAAAGGGACCAATATAACCTCAGATACAATCAAACTCAGCAAAAGAGGATGAGGTCAGAGTTTCTGAGCTACACAACAGCACTGCAGTCTGAGGCAGGGGACATCAATGAGACCCTGAGCCATGACTCAGACACTTATAGACAACTGAAACGCTCCCCCCCCACATGCTGCTGCATAAAGCAATGCTTATGGTGCTTCCTCACCTTTACAAGTCAGCCAGAATGGAAGACTGTACTGTAGTTTTCAAGTGTTGCCTCGCTTGTGCTTGTAAACAGGCCTGCGGAAAAGCCATGGCAACGCAAGGGAGGACATGCTTATGTTTCCGTGAGGGAGTTAAGGCAGGGAGGCCTCTCAGAGGTGAGGGAAGTGCAGAATGAATGGGTTCAGTGCCCCTTAGGCTACAGACCTCAATCACCTAGCAACCTGGCAAAACCCGAACAAAAACCCGTGTCGCCCACTGACACGTGCTCCAGATTAAAAGGAATGACCCACCAATCTCAAAAAAGCTAACAAGCAACCCTGCAGTGGAAAGACCCACTGGCAAGTACTGACCGAAGAGGTTCTGTGTTTCAGGCTTACTACTGTTCTAGGTTAAGTTTAGTTTGGGATGATGGCCATCTGGGCCAGAGTCCAGATCTCTGTTATTTTAGCCTAATGGAAATGAGCGTTATCTGCACCCTCACGGATTCAAAGCCGCCGCAATCTGCCACCCCTGCTCTCACCATGATTAATGCGGACCAGATGAGTTGAAAGGCCACATGTGCATGAATTCGTGTGAGTCTGAAGAGAGAAAGAGTGCTGTAGTTCAGCCAGATCCCACATGCTGAATGAGGCCAATTTGATACCTGAACATCTTCAGCAGAACTGAGGACAGAGTGGATGTCCCACCAAGTTCAGTCCCTTTTACCAGAGTTGCTATAATGCCATGGCTGAAAGCCAGTAGGCTGCTCGGCTTCATGTCTACTGATAAGGGCTCCATCACAGCTGATGAATCAACTTACGATCATGTCGTGGGTCATCTTCTGCAGATGCCTCGTCTGGTTGGTCAGCTTGTCGAAGTCAGCGTGGGGCCGTCGCGCGTGGGCGGAAAGCGCCGACGTAAACAGTGACAGCTGAGCCAATAGGACGGAGAAGAGCAGCGAGGAGGAGGAGTCGAGCAGCACTGCGGAAGAAAGAAAACACTGATTGGTTCACGCGCGTCCGTCTCATCAGCGAGTGCACTGATTACAAATCGTCGCGGGCTTGTTCCGGCGGAAACCGCGTGCTACTGTTACAACACGCTCCTGTTTCCACATGCGGAGTGCTAAAGCCGGGATACATTCTCGGATGGTTGGATCACTCTTGGGTTTGCCAAGTGCTCCCGGGATCTGGACACTTTATTTCTTATTTGCTTTCTGGGTCTGACTGTATTGAAAAGTAGCGGTGCCTTGGAATATAGCAGTCAACCCGATAAACCTAAATGATCAGCCAGTGTCTGGGGCTGTCATCCTGTCCATCCTTTCGACACACACACACACACACACCAACATCCCAACCACGATCATCCTACTATGTCTTAGTTTCTTCTTCTTCTTCTTCTTATTATTTTTATTATTATTATTATTATTATTATAAAAGCTAATAGGTTGGCTAATTAACAGCATTGATTTATTGTAACATAATACACATTACAGATATGAGGATCACACACACACACACAGAAAGAAAGAACTTGTAATGGACTTGCAAAGAAATGCAAGACGTGATCAACAGACAATAATAACAACAACAACAGGAAAAAGAAGAATCATCATCATGGAAGAAATAAGAGGGAACATAAAATATTTGCACTTACATTTCATGTTTATGTAGGTCCTTGAAGTGAGCTAATAAATAGGTTGCAAATAAATAGTGAGATAGATAAATAAATAAATAAATAAATGCGTAAAACGCCAATAAATAAACGGAGTTCCGGATGTTTGTCACGTGCTCCGAACTTCTTCAGGGTCCGAGCGGAGGTTCGAGAAATAGAGAGAGAGAGAGAGAGAGAGAGGGAGAGGGACGGAGTGGAGGAGAAGATGGAAAAGAAGAAACAGGTCCTGAGTGGCAGCAGAAGTGTCTAATTTCTCCCTTTAGAACATTTCGACTTGAGCACACTAAGCTGGAACAGACACGCAAACACAAGGAAGGATGGAGAGGGTCAGAAGAAAAAAAAAAGAGAGAGAGAGAGAGAGAGAGAGAGAGAGGTGTGGAGACAGACAGAGGGAGAGAGGGATGCGAGTGTGTGTGGTGTAAGTGATTTTTCGCGCAGTGAAATGTTTAGGCTTGTTTAAAACTTCCTTTTATAAAGACGTTCTGTATGACACATCCCTGAGTCACCGTGCTTCATTCATAAAAACTCTCTCTCTCTCTCTCTCTCTCTCTCTCTCTCTATCCCCCCCTCCTCTCCCCTCCGCACTTGCCCTCCCCCCTCCTTTCACCATGTAAAAAATATTGGACAATTCCGTTTTTTTTTTTTTTTGTGCTTGCAATATCACTTTCTCTTGCTCTATCTCTGCCTGTGTTATCTCTCTTCCTCTGTGTATATCACTCCAATCTCTCTTTATCACTTCATCTCCAAATCTCTTCCCCTTTCTCTGTGTATCTCTAAAAAAATGTTTTAAAGGCCCATTGTTTCATGTTATATCTTGTTATACTGTATCTGTCAATCTGTGCTGTCCTGTCTCTCTCCTCAACCATGTTCTCTCTCTCTCTCTCTCTCTCTCTCTCTCTCTCTCTCTCTCCTATTTTAACCTCAAGGGTATAAATAAACAGTTCATTTGAATACACCATGTACTCTAAAATAGCTAATCTAATTTACATTGAACTTCACAGGCACACACACACACACACACACACACATGTGCGCACACACCCCTTTTTTATTTTTCACTTTTAATCCCTTTTTCCTGTGAGTCTTTCTCTCCAGTTTGAAAGAATGATTAAGGGAAAGGTGTGCTGTCTGGATACAAGCGCTGGGGTCTGTGGGTATCATTACCAGTAACAGAAAAGACAGTTGAATATTATTCTTGATACCACAAGACAGTGAGCGAGTGAGAGAAAGAGAGAGGGGCAAATTTAGCATATACCAACACACAGCTCTGGAAACACTCAGTCACATCCAGTAGAGCATAAGAGGCGAAAAGAGGCAGCGAGGAGTTTCCAGAGAGTGGGAGAGGGAGAAACAGAGAGAAGGTTAATTCAGCTTTTCACATGCATCCAGTATGGAAGTATTACACCATCATAACCCTTAAGAATATTTTACATGCACACATGCACACACACACGCACAAAGGACACATACTCAGACACCTATGTACACACATTTTTTGCTCACATATAATTGTTAATTCTGTCACTGTCTCATTCACACACACACACACACACACACACACACACGTACCCACGAGGGTGTGGTAAAGAGGTCAGCTCTGGTTTGTTAGGTCAGAAGCAGAGAAGAAAGTGAGCATGGGAGAGAGAGATGGAAGGAAGGAAATAGATGAGTGTGCAGGAGCGACGCAGGAATGGCGGGAGATATTGACACACTCTCTCCTTTAATTTTCCCACATCAAAGGCCCGTTTGAAGACACAGCTGGGTAAAGAATAAAAGAAAGAGTGAAGTTAGTCACTCCAGAACTCTCTCTCTCTCTCTCTCTCTCTCTCTCTCTTTCTGCCCTGATGGGGGTCTCTTGGGTGGCTGAGTGTGTTTAACTCCATAATCAAGCGGTGGCAGAGGTGTGTGTGTGTTGTGGGTATCTGTGTGTGCACGAAACTGCGATTGTGTGGTCCTCATGGTCAATCACCGATCACTTAAAAACCACGAAGGAGGAGCAGATGCATTAGTTGTGTCATGTCATTCTATCCCAGAACACACAAACACACACACACACACACACACAAAAACATACACACACACTGCCACTCATACCCTCCTCATGGGGGAAGTGAGCCACAGGTGGGCAGCAGTTAGTGTCCAGACATCCTGCTACCTCATTACAGTATGACACACACACACACACACACACACGTTCATATAGACTCGTGTACACACATGCTTACACACCTAATGTACGGTCTTGCCCACACACAGTCAGACCCCCACGTTCAGCAAAAAGGCCCCCCTTCTCTCACCATTTATGCATCCCTCCATCCACACACACACACACACACACACACACACACACACTTCTTGTACACCCGCTCTTTTTAACAGCTTCTTTTGAACTCACATCACCTCCGGCTAGAGGGCAGTAGTTTAATTGTACTAATTAAATTCCTAATGAATTTATACAGCTTGTTAAAAGGCTAACTTGAAGACTCACCGTCAAGGTGCAACTGCTCTCTCAGGCTTGAAATAGAAATCATATACATCTATATGTCTTTATCTATAGGGCGGCACGGTATCGTAGTGGTTAGCATGTCCTCCTCACAGCAAGAAGGTCCTGGGTTTGTGTCCCGGGCTTGGGCGTCTCTGTGTGGAGTTTGCATGTTCTTCCCATGCTGGCGTGGGTTTCCTCCAGATACTCCGGTTTCTTTGCACAGTTCAAAGATATTCACATTTGGTGAAATGGCTGTTCCAAAGCTGTTCCAGAGCTGTTTAGGGTGTACCCTGCCTTTACCCTGTGTTGACTGAAATAGTCTCAGGCTCCCCACAAACCTATTAGTAGGATTTACAGGTACAGCAAATGGGGGATTGAGTACACACACACACACACACACACACACAAACACACACACACACATATAGTGTGAGTATGAGTCTGAGTGGTTCGATTGCTGAGATTAATGTGTGCTGAATGTTTTGTCTTAACTTCATACCACATTAGTAGTAATATATAACAAGTGTAAACAAATGTCCATTCATGGCACATAGGGAGTCCAATCCAGGCTCAGCACACCCATGCACACACATTTGCTTTATCCTTGTGAGTGCCGTCCATTGACATTTATGCAGATACTAATGTGGCTACACTCTAAATCTAACCCTAATTGTAAGTTCTGTGACAAAGCTTTTGGCTCTTTTAGTTAATTTTTTGTTTGTTCTTGTTTTGTCTTTCAGTTCAGTTTTCTTCATGGGGCCCTTCGAATGTTCTAGCAGGAAAGTTGAAACTGTCAGATATTCCAATTGTGATGGAGAGTTTTGGCCAGTGCTTATTGTAAATGCCCACCACACAAACACACACACACAAACACACACACACACACAAACACACACACACACACACACACACACACACACACACACACACACA